>SMMW01000266.1:0-10453 GCA_004794655.1 Marisa cornuarietis
AGAGCTCTGCTTCCACATCCTAACCACAGCCGCCAAGCTTTACATGGGGCCTCGTTATCACGGACAGCACGAGGAGCTTGAAAAATCCATGTTACCATGTCTTACAAGAGACACAGAGGTATGCACACTGTGCCACCGCTACACCCTTCCCTGTATTAATCCTTCGAGTGAACTAAACGTAAAGCAATGCGTAAAACTAAGAATTGACCCATGAATTTCACACTTCACAATAAAAATTGTCAAAATATGTTTAAAATCAGCAGTTGGCAGCATCTTCGTCTATATTACACTAAACAGTCCCGTAATGTGCTTGAGGTTTTGCTAGATCCCTTTACAAACTTGTTTTATAAACCAGCTTTACTTCGCGACAGTCAAAACAACGAAATATTGACAAAATGTTAAAAAATCCTGTAAAGACTTCATTGAAGTAGTAATAAATGAAAACATGCATAATAGACTGTATCATTCAAAGGAACTACTTGATCTTCACTTTTGTATGAAGATCACGGTTGATGCTTCATCAAAATATTGCAGGAACAACTTTTCCGGCACCTACATTAACAAGAATAAAGAATATATTATGAATTAAAGAAGTTGGCAGTTAAAGGGTTAAATAACCGCTTACGCCAAACATGACATAGCACGGACAGCACGTGGACCACGAAATGTTTGTTCTCCTAAGTATTGCACGAAAGAGACGGGTACAGAGCGCTGCTTCCACATCCTAACCACAGCCGCCAAGCTTTACATGGGGCCTCGTTTTCACGGACAGCACGAGGAGCTTGAAAAATACATGTTTCCATGGCTTACAAGAGACACAGAGGTATGCACACTGTGCCACCGCTACACCCTTCCCTGTATTAATCCTTCGAGTGAACTATACGTAAAGCAATGCGTAAAACTAAGAATTGACCCATGAATTTCACACTTCACAATAAAAATAGTCAAAATATGTTTAAAATCAGCAGTTGGCAGCATCTTCGTCTATATTACACTAAACAGTCCCGTAATGTGCTTGAGGTTTTGCTAGATCTCTTTACAAACTTGTTTTATAAACCAGCTTTACTTCGCGACAGTCAAAACAACGGAATATTGACAAAATTTTGACAATCCCGTAAAGACTTCATTGAAGTTTGTTTAAAATCAGTAGTAATAAATGAAAACATGCATAATAGACTGTTTCATTCAAAGGAACTACTTGATCTTCACTTTTGTATTAAGATCACGGTTGATGCTTCATCAAAATATTGCACGAACAACTTTTCCGGCACCTACATCAACAAGAATAAAGAATATATTATGAATTAAAGGAGTTGGCAGTTAAAGGGTTAAATAACCGCTAACGCCAAACTTGACATAGCACGGACAGCACGTGGACCACGAAATGTTCGTGCTCCTAAGTATTGCACGAAAGAGACGGGTACAGAGCGCTGCTTCCACATCCTAAACACAGCCGCCAAGCTTTACATGGGGCCTCGTTATCACGGACAGCACGAGGAGCTTGAAAAATCCATGTTACCATGTCTTACAAGAGACACAGAGGTATGCACACTGTGCCACCGCTACACCCTTCCCTGTATTAATCCTTCGAGTGAACTAAACGTAAAGCAATGCGTAAAACTAAGAATTGACCCATGAATTTCACACTTCACAATAAAAATTGTCAAAATATGTTTAAAATCAGCAGTTGGCAGCATCTTCGTCTATATTACACTAAACAGTCCCGTAATGTGCTTGAGGTTTTGCTAGATCTCTTTACAAACTTGTTTTATAAACCAGCTTTACTTCGCGACAGTCAAAACAACGGAATATTGACAAAATGTTGAAAAATCCCGTAAAGACTTCATTGAAGTAGTAATAAATGAAAACATGCATAATAGACTGTATCATTCAAAGGAACTACTTGATCTTCACTTTTGTATGAAGATCACGGTTGATGCTTCATCAAATTATTGCAGGAACAACTTTTCCGGCACCTACATCAACAAGAATAAAGAATATATTATGAATTAAAGGAGTTGGCAGTTAAAGGGTTAAATAACCGCTAACGCCAAACATGACATAGCACGGACAGCACGTGGACCACGAAATGTTCGTGCTCCTAAGTATTGCACGAAAGAGACGGGTACAGAGCGCTGCTCCACATCCTAACTACAGCCGCCAAGCTTTACATGGGGCCTCGTTATCACGGACAGCACGAGGAGCTTGAAAAACCCATGTTACTATGTCTTACAAGAGACACAGAGGTATGCACACTGTGCCGCCGCTACACCCTTTCCTCTATTAAGCCTTCGAGTGAACTATACGTAAAGCAATGCGTAAAACTAAGAATTGACCCATCAATTTTACACTACACAATAAAAATTGTCAAAATATGTTTAAAATCAGCGGTTGGCAGCATCTTCGTCTATATTACACTAAACAGTCCCGTAATGTGCTTGAGGTTTTGCTAGATCTCTTTACAAACTTGTTTTATAAACCAGCTTTACTTCGCGACAGTCAAAACAACGGAATATTGACAAAATTTTGACAATCCCGTAAAGACTTCATTGAAGTTTGTTTAAAATCAGTAGTAATAAATGAAAACATGCATAATAGACTGTATCATTCAAAGGAACTACTTGATCTTCACTTTTGTATGAAGATCACGGTTGATGCTTCATCAAAATATTGCAGGAACAACTTTTCCGGCACCTACATCATTAAGAATAAAGAATATAACATGAATTAAAGGAGTTGGCAGTTAAAGGGTTAAATAAACGCTAACGCCAAACTTGACATAGCACGGACAGCACGTGGACCACGAAATGTTCGTGCTCCTAAGTATTGCACGAAAGAGACGGGTACAGAGCGCTGCTTCCACATCCTAACCACAGCCGCCAAGCTTTACATGGGGCCTCGTTATCACGGACAGCACGAGGAGCTTGAAAAATCCATGTTACCATGTCTTACAAGAGACACAGAGGTATGCACACTGTGCCACCGCTACACCCTTCCCTGTATTAATCCTTCGAGTGAACTATACGTAAAGCAATGCGTAAAACTAAGAATTGACCCATGAATTTCACACTTCACAATAAAAATTGGCAAAATATGTTTAAAATCAGCAGTTGGCAGCATCTTCGTCTATATTACACTAAACAGTCCCGTAATGTGCTTGAGGTTTTGCTAGATCTCTTTACAAACTTGTTTTATAAACCAGCTTTACTTCGCGACAGTCAAAACAACGGAATATTGACAAAATTTTGACAATCCCGTAAAGACTTCATTGAAGTTTGTTTAAAATCAGTAGTAATAAATGAAAACATGCATAATAGACTGTATCATTCAAAGGAACTACTTGATCTTCACTTTTGTATGAAGATCACGTTTGATGCTTCATCAAAATATTGCAGGAACAATTCCGGCACCTACATCAACAAGAATAAAGAATATAACATGAATTAAAATAGTTGGCAGTTAAAGGGTTAAATAACCGCTAACGCCAAACATGACATAGCACGGACAGCACGTGGACCACGAAATGTTCGTGCTCCTAAGTATTGCACGAAAGAGACGGGTACAGAGCGCTGCTTCCACATCCTAACCACAGCCGCCAAGCTTTACATGGGGCCTCGTTATCACGGACAGCACGAGGAGCGTGAAAAATCCATGTTACCATGTCTTACAAGAGACACAGAGGTATGCACACTGTGCCACGCTACACCCTTCCCTGTATTAATCCTTCGTGAACTATACGTAAAGCAATGCGTAAAACTAAGAATTGACCCATGAATTTCACACTTCACAATAAAAATTGTCAAAATATGTTTAAAATCAGCAGTTGGCAGCATCTTCGTCTATATTACACTAAACAGTCCCGTAATGTGCTTGAGGTTTTGCTAGATCTCTTTACAAACTTGTTTTATAAACCAGCTTTACTTCGCGACAGTCAAAACAACGGAATATTGATAAAATTTTGACAATCCCGTAAAGACTTCATTGAAGTTTGTTTAAAATCAGTAGTAATAAATGAAAACATGCCTAATAGACTGTATCATTCAAAGAAACTACTTGATCTTCACTTTTGTATGAAGATCACGGTTGATGCTTCATCAAAATATTGCACGAACAACTTTTCCGGCACCTACATCAACAAGAATAAAGAATATATTATGAATTAAAGGAGTTGGCAGTTAAAGGGTTAAATAACCGCTAACGCCAAACTGGACATAGCACGGACAGCACGTGGACCACGAAATGTTCGTGAAAGAGACGATTACAGGGCTCTGCTTCCACATCTAACCACAGCCGCCAAGCTTTACATGGGGCCTCGTTATCACGGACAGCACGAGAGCTTGAAAATCCATGTTACCATGTCTTACAAAGAGACACAGAGGTATGCACACCGCTACACCCTTCCCTGTCCTTCGAGTGAACTAACGTAAAGCAATGCGTAAAACTAAGAATTGACCCATCAATTTCACACTTCACAATAAAAATTGTCAAAATATGTTTAAAATCAGCAGTTAACAGCATCATCGTCTATCTTACACTAAACAGTCCCGTAACATGCATGTGGTTTTGCTAGATCTCTTTACAAACTTGTTTTATAAACCAGCTTTACTTCGCGACAGTCAAAACAACGGAATATTGACAAAATGTTGAAAAATCCCGTAAAGACTTCATTGAAGTAGTAATAAATGAAAACATGCATAATAGACTGTATCATTCAAAGGAACTACTTGATCTTCACTTTTGTATGAAGATCACGGTTGATGCTTCATCAAATTATTGCAGGAACAACTTTTCCGGCACCTACATCAACAAGAATAAAGAATATATTATGAATTAAAGGAGTTGGCAGTTAAAGGGTTAAATAACCGCTAACGCCAAACTTGACATAGCACGGACAGCACGTGGACCACGAAATGTTCGTGCTCCTAAGTATTGCACGAAAGAGACGGGTACAGAGCGCTGCTTCCACATCCTAACCACAGCCGCCAAGCTTTACATGGGGCCTCGTTATCACGGACAGCACAAGGAAATTGAAAAATACGTTTCTATGGCTTACAAGAGACACAGAGGTATGCACACTGTGCCACCGCTACACCCTTCCCTGTATTAATCCTTCAAGTAAACTATACGTAAAGCAATGCGTAAAACTAAGAATTGACCCATGAATTTCACACTTCACAATAAAAATTGTCAAAATATGTTTAAAATCAGCAGTTGGCAGCATCTTCGTCTATATTACACTAAACAGTCCCGTAATGTGCTTGGGGTTTTGCTAGATCTCTTTACAAACTTGTTTTATAAACCAGCTTTACTTCGCGACAGTCAAAACAACGGAATATTGACAAAATTTTGACAATCCCGTAAAGACTTCATTGAAGTTTGTTTAAAATCAGTAGTAATGAAAACATAGACTGTATCATTCAAAGGAACTACTTGATCTTCACTTTTGTATGAAGATCACGGTTGATCTTCATCAAAATATTGCAGGAACAACTTTTCCGGCACCTACATCAACAAGAATAAAGAATATATTATGAATTAAAGGAGTTGGCAGTTAAAGGGTTAAATAACCGCTAACGCCAAACTGACATAGCACGGACAGCACGTGGACCACGAAATGTTCGTGCTCTAAGCAATGCACGGGTACAGAGCGCTGCTTCCACATCTAACCACAGCCGCCAAGGACCTCGTTATCACGGACAGCACGAGGGCTTGAAAATCCATGTTACCATGTCTTACAAGAGACACAGAGGTATGCACACTGTGCCGCCACCCTTCCCTGTATTAATCCTTCAGTGAACTATACGTAAAGCAATGCGTAAAACTAAGAATTGACCCATGAATTTCACACTTCACAATAAAATTGTCAAAATATGTTTAAAATCAGCGGTTGGCAGCATCTTCGTCTATATTACACTAAACAGTCTCGTAATGTGCTCGAGGTTTTGCTAGATCTCTTTACAAACTTGTTTTATAAACCAGCTTTACTTCGCGACAGTCAAAACAACGGAATATTGACAAAATTTTGACAATCCCGTAAAGACTTCATTGAAGTTTGTTTAAAATCAGTAGTAATAAATGAAAACATGCATAATAGACTATCATTCAAAGGAACTACTTGATCTTCACTTTTGTATGAAGATCATGGTTGATGCTTCATCGAAATATTGCAGGAACAACTTTTCCGGCACCTACATCAACAAGAATAAAGAATATAACATGAATTAAAGGAGTTGGCAGTTAAAGGGTTAAATAACCGCTAACGCCAAACTGACATAACACGGACAGCACGTGGACGAAATGTTCGTGCTCTAATATGCACGAAAGACAGCTCTGCTTCCACATCCTAACCACAGCCGCCAAGCTTTACATGGGGCCTCGTTATCACGGACAGCACAAGGAAATTGAAAAATACGTTTCTATGGCTTACAAGAGACACAGAGGTATGCACACTGTGCCATCGCTACACCCTTCCCTGTATTAATCTTTCGAGTGAACTATACGTAAAGCAATGCGTAAAACTAAGAATTGACCCATGAATTTCACACTTCACAATAAAAATTGTCAAAATATGTTTAAAATCAGCAGTTGGCAGCATCATCGTCTATATTACACTAAACAGTCCCGTAATGTGCTTGAGGTTTTGCTAGATCTCTTTACAAACTTGTTTTATAAACCAGCTTTACTTCGCGACAGTCAAAACAACGGAATATTGACAAAATTTTGACAATCCCGTAAAGACTTCATTGAAGTTTGTTTAAAATCAGTAGTAATAAATGAAAACATGCATAATAGACTGTATCATTCAAAGGAACTACTTGATCTTAACTTTTGTATGAATATCACTTTTGATGCTTCATCAAAATATTGCACGAACAACTTTTCCGGCGCCTACATCAACAAGAATAAAGAATATATTATGAATTAAAGGAGTTGGCAGTTAAAGGGTTAAATAACCGCTAACGCCAAACTGGACATAGCACGGACAGCACGTGGACCACGAAATGTTCGTGCTCCTAAGTATTGCACGAAAGAGACGGGTACAGAGCTCTGCTTCCACATCCTAACCACAGCCGCCAAGCTTTACATGGGGCCTCGTTATCACGGACAGCACGAGGAGCTTGAAAAATCCATGTTACCATGTCTTACAAGAGACACAGAGGTATGCACACTGTGCCACCGCTACACCCTTCCCTGTATTAATCCTTCGAGTGAACTAAACGTAAAGCAATGCGTAAAACTAAGAATTGACATGAATTTCACACTTCACAATAAAAATTGTCAAAATATGTTTAAAATCAGCAGATGGCAACATCTTCGTCTATATTACACTAAACAGTCCCGTAATGTGTTTGAGGTTTTGCTAGATCTCTTTACAAACTTGTTTTATAAACCAGCTTTACTTCGCGACAGTCAAAACAACGGAATATTGACAAAATTTTGACAATCCCGTAAAGACTTCATTGAAGTTTGTTTAAAATCAGTAGTAATAAATGAAAACATGCATAATAGACTGTATCATTCAAAGGAACTACTTGATCTTCACTTTTGTATGAAGATCACGGTTGATGCTTCATCAAAATATTGCAGGAACAACTTTTCCGGCACCTACATTAACAAGAATAAAGAATATATTATGAATTAAAGGAGTTGGCAGTTAAAGGGTTAAATAACCGCTAACGCCAAACTTGACATAGCACGGACAGCACGTGGACCACGAAATGTTCGTGCTCCTAAGTATTGCACGAAAGAGACGGGTACAGAGCGCTGCTTCCACATCCTAACCACAGCCGCCAAGCTTTACATGGGGCCTCGTTATCACGGACAGCACGAGGAGCGTGAAAAATCCATGTTACCATGTCTTACAAGAGACACAGAGGTATGCACACTGTGCCACGCTACACCCTTCCCTGTATTAATCCTTCGTGAACTATACGTAAAGCAATGCGTAAAACTAAGAATTGACCCATGAATTTCACACTTCACAATAAAAATTGTCAAAATATGTTTAAAATCAGCAGTTGGCAGCATCTTCGTCTATATTACACTAAACAGTCCCGTAATGTGCTTGAGGTTTTGCTAGATCTCTTTACAAACTTGTTTTATAAACCAGCTTTACTTCGCGACAGTCAAAACAACGGAATATTGACAAAATTTTGACAATCCCGTAAAGACTTCATTGAAGTTTGTTTAAAATCAGTAGTAATAAATGAAAACATGCATAATAGACTGTATCATTCAAAGGAACTACTTGATCTTCACTTTTGTATGAAGATCACGTTTGATGCTTCATCAAAATATTGCAGGAACAACTTTTCCGGCACCTACATCAACAAGAATAAAGAATATAACATGAATTAAAGGAGTTGGCAGTTAAAGGGTTAAATAACCGCTAACGCCAAACATGACATAGCACGGACAGCACGTGGACCACGAAATGTTCGTGCTCCTAAGTATTGCACGAAAGAGACGGGTACATAGCTCTGCTTCCACATCCTAACCACAGCCGCCAAGCTTTACATGGGGCCTCGTTATCACGGACAGCACAAGGAAATTGAAAAATACGTTTCTATGGCTTACAAGAGACACAGAGGTATGCACACTGTGCCACCGCTACACCCTTCCCTGTATTAATCCTTCGAGTGAACTAAACGTAAAGCAATGCGTAAAACTAAGAATTGACCCATGAATTTCACACTTCACAATAAAAATTGTCAAAATATGTTTAAAAGCAGCAGTTGGCAGCATCTTCGTCTATATTACACTAAACAGTCCCGTAATGTGCTTGAGGTTTTGCTAGATCTCTTTACAAACTTGTTTTATAAACCAGCTTTACTTCGCGACAGTCAAAACAACGGAATATTGACAAAATTTTGACAATCCCGTAAAGACTTCATTGAAGTTCGTTTAAAATCAGTAGTAATAAATGAAAACATGCATAATAGACTGTATCATTCAAAGGAACTACTTGATCTTCACTTTTGTATGAAGATCACGTTTGATGCTTCATCAAAATATTGCAGGAACAACTTTTCCGGCACCTACATCAACAAGAATAAAGAATATATTATGAATTAAAGGAGTTGGCAGTTAAAGGGGTAAATAACCGCTAACGCCAAACTTGACATAGCACGGACAGCACGTGGACCACGAAATGTTCGTGCTCCTAAGTATTGCACGAAAGAGACGGGTACAGAGCTCTGCTTCCACATCCTAACCACAGCCGCCAAGCTTTACATGGGGCCTCGTTATCACGGACAGCACGATGAGCTTGAAAAATCCATGTTACCATGTCTTACAAGAGACACAGAGGTATGCACACTGTGCCACCGCTACACCCTTCCCTGTATTAATCCTTCGAGTGAACTAAACGTAAAGCAATGCGTAAAACTAAGAATTGACACATGAATTTCACACTTCACAATAAAAATTGTCAAAATATGTTTAAAATCAGCAGTTGGCAGCATCTTCGTCTATATTACACTAAACAGTCCCGTAATGTGCTTGAGGTTTTGCTAGATCTCTTTACAAACTTGTTTTATAAACCAGCTTTACTTCGCGACAGTCAAAACAACGGAATATTGACAAAATTTGGACAATCCCGTAAAGACTTCATTGAAGTTTGTTTAAAATCAGTAGTAATAAATGAAAACATGCATAATAGACTGTATCATTCAAAGGAACTACTTGATCTTCACTTTTGTATGAAGATCACGGTTGATGCTTCATCAAAATATTGCAGGAACAACTTTTCCGGCACCTACATCAACAAGAATAAAGAATATATTATGAATTAAAGGAGTTGGCAGTTAAAGGGTTAAATAACCGCTAACGCCAAACTTGACATAGCACGGACAGCACGTGGACCACGAAATGTTCGTGCTCCTAAGTATTGCACGAAAGAGACGGGTACAGAGTGCTGCTTCCACATCCTAACCACAGCGCCAAGCTTTACATGGGGCCTCGTTTTCACGGACAGCACGAGGAGCTTGAAAAATACATGTTTCCATGGCTTACAACAGACACAGAGGTATGCACACTGTGCCACCGCTACACCCTTCCCTGTATTAATCCTTCGAGTGAACTATACGTAAAGCAATGCGTAAAACTAAGAATTGACCCATGAATTTCACACTTCACAATAAAAATTGTCAAAATATGTTTAAAATCAGCAGTTGGCAGCATCTTCGTCTATATTACACTAAACAGTCCCGTAATGTGCTTGAGGGTTTGCTAGATCTCTTTACAAACTTGTTTTATAAACCAGCTTTACTTCGCGACAGTCAAAACAACGGAATATTGACAAAATTTTGACAATCCCAAATAGATTTTATTGAAGTTTGGTTTGAAACAGTAGAAGTAAGCGTGAACATGCATAATAGACTAAATCATTCATAGAAACTACTTGATCTTCACTTTAGTACTATGATCACGGTTGATGCTTCATCAAAATATT
>SMMW01000027.1:0-65842 GCA_004794655.1 Marisa cornuarietis
ATCAAGCAGCAGCTATGAATTATATAGACTATTTTTGTGTTGTACGCCTTCAGTCACACTAGTAAGCCAAATTTGAAGCTACTCACATGAGTATTTTAAAAGTTATTTTAAAGATTAGGTTTTCCTTCTTGAGCAATATCACCACGTGTTTTGTAAGAGTGCAAATAAAGCAAAATCAAGCAGCATCTATGAATTATATAGGCTATTTTTGTGTTGTACTCCTTCAGTCACACTAGTAAACCAAATTTGAAGCCAGCCCAATGAGTATTGTCAAAGTTATCTTAAAGATTAGTTTTTCCTTCTGTCAGCTTTTTTATTATCACGTGTATTGTAAGAGTGAAAATAAAACAAGATCAAGCAGCAGCTATGAATTATATAGGCTATTTTGTGTTGTACTCTTCAGTCACACTAGTAAACCAAATTTGAAGCTAGCCCAATGAGTATTGTGAAAGTTATCTTAAAGATTAGGTTTTCCTTCTTTGAGCAATATCACCACGTGTTTTGTAAGAGTGCAAATAAAGCAAGATCAAGCAGCATCTATGAATTATATAGGCTATTTTTGTGTTGTACTCCTTCATTCACACTAGTAAACCAAATTTGAAGCCACCCCAATGAGTATTGTGAAAGTTATCTTAAAGATTAGGTTTTCCTTCTGTCAGCTATATATTATCACGTGTATTGTAAGAGTGAAAGTAAAACAAGATCAAGCAGCAGCTATGAATTATATAGACTATTTTTGTGTTGTACTCCTTCAGTCACACTAGTAAACCAAATTTGAAGCTATTCACATGAGTATTTTGAAAGTTATCTTAAAGATTAGGTTTTCCTTCTTTAAGCAATATCACCACGTGTATTGTAAGAGTGCAAATAAACAAGATCAAGCAGCAGCTATAAATTATATAGACTATTTTTGTGTTGTACTCCTTCAGTCACACTAGTAAACCACATTTGAAGCCAACCCAATGAGTATTGTGAAAGTTATCTTAAAGATTAGGTTTTCCTTCTTTAAGTAAAATCACCATGTGTTTTGTAAGAGTGCAAATAAAACAAGATCAAGCAGCATCTATGAATTATATAGGCTATTTTTGTGTTGTACTCCTTCAGTCACACTAGTAAACTAAATTTGAAGCCAGCTCAATGAGTATTGTGAAAGTTTTCTTAAAGATTAGGTTTTTCTTCTGTCAGCTATATATTATCACGTGTATTGTAAGAGTGCAAATAAAACAAGATCAAGCAGCAGCTATGAATTATATAGGCTATTTTTTTGTTGTACTCCTTCAGTCACACTATTAAACCAAATTTGAAGCCAGCCCAATGAGTATTGTAAAAATGTTATCTTAAAGATTAGGTTTTCTTCTGTCAGCTATATATTATCACGTGTATTGTAAGAGTGCAAATAAAACAAGATCAAGCAGCAGCTATGAATTATATAGACTATTTTTGTGTTGCACCCTTTCAGTCACACTAGTAAACCAAATTTGAAGCCAGCCCAATGAGTATTGTGAAAGTTATCTTAAAGATTAGGTTTTCCTTCTGTCAGCTATATATTATCACGTGTATTGTAAGAGTGCAAATAAAACAAGATCAAGCAGCAGCTATGAATTATATAGACTATTTTTGTGTTGTACTCCTTCAGTCACACTAGTAAACCAAATTTGAAGCTACTCACATGAGTATTGTGAAAGTTATCTTAAAGATTAGGTTTTCCTTCTGTCAGCTATATATTATCACGTGTATTGTAAGAGTGCAAATAAAACAAGATCAAGCAGCAGCTATGAATTATATAGACTATTTTTGTGTTGTACTCCTTCAGTCACACTAATAAACCAAATTTGAAGCCAGCCCAATGAGTATTGTGAAAGTTATCTTAAAGATTAGGTTTTCCTTCTGTCAGCTATATATTATCACGTGTATTGTAAGAGTGCAAATAAAACAAGATCAAGCAGCAGCTATGAATTATATAGACTATTTTGTGTTGTAATTCTTCAGTCACACTTGTAAACCAAATTTGAAGCCAGCCCAATGAGTATTGTGAAAGTTATCTTAAAGATTAGGTTTTCCTTCTGTCAGCTATATTATCACGTGTATTGTAAGAGTGCAAATAAAACAAGATCAAGCAGCATCTATGAATTATATAGGCAATTTTGTGTTGTACTCCTTCAGTTACACTAGTAAACCATATTTGAAGCCAGCCCAATGAGTATTGTGAAAGTTATCTTAAAGATTAGGTTTTCCTTTGAGCAGTATCACCATGTGTTTTGTAAGAGTGCAAATAAAACAAGATCAAAGCATCTATGAATTATATAGGCTATTTTTGTGTTGTAATTCTTCAGTCACACTAGTAAACCAAATTTAAAGCCAGCCCAAAGAGTATTGTTAAAGTTATCTTAAAAATTAGGTTTTCCTTCTGTCAGCTATATATTATCACGTGTATTGTAAGAGTGCAAATAAAACAAGATCAAGCAGCAGCTATGAATTATATAGACTATTTTGTGTTGTACTCCTTCAGTCACAATAGTAAACCAAATTTAAAGCCAGCCCAATGAGTATTGTGAAAGTTATCTTAAAGATTAGGTTTTCCTTCTTTGAGCAATATCATCACGTGTTTTGTAAGAGTGCAAATAAAACAAGATCAAGCAGCATCTATGAATTATATAGGTTATTTTTGTGTTGTACTCCTTCAGTCACACTAGTAAACCAAATTTGAAGCTGCTGACATGAGTATTGTCAAACTTATCTTAAAGATTAGGTTTTTCTTCTCTCAGCTATATATTATTACATGTATTGTAAGAGTGCAAATAAAACAAGATCAAGCAGCAGCTATGAATTATATAGACTATTTTGTGTTGTACTCTCTTCAGTCACACTAGTAAACCAAATTTGAAGCCAGCCCAATGAGTATTGTGAAAGTTATCTTAAAGATTAGGTTTTCCTCCTTTGAGCAATATCACCACGTGTTTTGTAAGAGTGCAAATAAAACAAGATCAAGCAGCATCTATGAATTATATAGGCTATTTTTGTGTTGTACTCCTTCAGTCACACTAGTAAACCAAATTTGAAGCCAGCCCAATGAGTATTGTGAAAGTTATCTTAAAGATTAGGTTTTCCTTTTGTCAGCTATATATTATCACGTGTATTGTAAGAGTGCAAATAAAACAAGATCAAGCAGCAGCTATGAATTATATAGACTATTTTGTGTTGTACTCCTTCAGTCACACTAGTAAACCAAATTTGAAGCCAGCCCAATGAGTATTGTGAAAGTTATCTTAAAGATTAGGTTTTCCTTCTTTGAGCAATATCACCACGTGTTTTGTAAGAGTGCAAATAAAACAAGATCAAGCAGCATCTATGAATTATATAGGCTATTTTTGTGTTGTACTCCTTCAGTCACACTAGTAAACCAAATTTGAAGCCAGCACAATGAGTATTGTGAAAGTTATTTAAAGATTAGGTTTTCCTTTGAGCATATACCACGTGTTTTGTAAGAGTAAACAAGATCAAGCAGCATCTATGAATTATATATGCTATTTTGTGTTGTAATTCTTCAGTCACACTAATAAACCAAATTTGAAGCCAGCCCAATGAGTATTGTGAAAGTTATCTTAAAGATTAGGTTTTCCTTCTGTCAGCTATATTATCACGTGAAATGTAAGAGTGCAAATAAAACAAGATCAAGCAGCAGCTATGAATTATATAGACTATTTTTGTGTTGTACTCCTTCAGTCACACTAGTAAACCAAATTTGAAGCCAGCCCAATGAGTATTGTGAAAGTTATCTTAAAGATTAGGTTTTCCTTCTGTCAGCTATATATTATCACGTGTATTGTAAGAGTGCAAATAAAACAAGATCAAGCAGCATCTATGACTTATATAGGCTATTTTTGTGTTGTACTCCTTCAGTCACACTAGTAAACCAAATTTGAAGCCAGCCCAATGAGTATTGTGAAAGTTATCTTAAAGATTAGGTTTTCCTTCTTTGAGCAGTATCACCACGTGTTTTGTAAGAGTGAAAATAAAACAAGATCAAGCAGCATCTATGAAGTATATAGGCTATTTTTGTGTTGTACTCCTTCAGTCACACTAGTAAACCAAATTTGAAGCCAGCCCAATGAGTATTGCGAAAGTTTTCTTAAAGATTAGGTTTTCCCTCTTTGAGCAGTAACACCACGTGTTTTGGAAGAGTGCAAATAAAAAAAGATCAAGCAGCAGCTTTGAATTATATAGACAATTTTTGTGTTATACTCCATCAGTCACACTAGTAAACCAAATTTGAAGCTTCTCACATGAGTATTTTAAAAGTTATCCTAAAGATTACGTTTTCCTTCTTTGAGCAATATCACCTCGTGTTTTGTAAGAGTGCAAATAAAACAAGATCAAGCAGCATCGATGAATTATATATGCTATTTTTGTGTTGTACTCCTTCAGTCACGCTAATAAACCAACTTTGAAGCGAGCCCAATGAGTATTGTGAAAGTTATCTTAAAGATTAGGTTTTCCATCTGTGAGTTCTATATTATCATGTGACATGTAAGAGTGCAAATAAAACAAGATCAAGCAGCAGCTTTGAATTATATAGACTATTTTTGTGTTGTACTCCTTCAGTCACACTTGTAAAACCAAATTTGAAGCCAGCCCAATGAGTATTGTGAAAGTTATCTTAAAGATTAGGTTTTCCTTCTTTCAGCTATATATTATCACGTGTATTGTAAGAGTGCAAATAAAACAAGATCAAGCAGCAGCTATGAATTATATAGACTATTTTTGTGTTGTACTTCTTCAGTCACACTAGTCAACCAAATTTGAAGCTACTCACATGAGTATTTTGAAAGTTATCTTAAAGATGAGGTTTTCCTTCTTTTAGCAATATCACCACGTGTTTTGTAAGAGTGCAAATAAAACAAGATCAAGCAGCATCTATGAATTATATAGGCTATTTTTGTGTTGTACTCCTTCAGTCACACTAGTAAACCAAATTTGAAGCCAGCCCAATGAGTATTGTGAAAGTTATCTTAAAGATTAGGTTTTCCTACTGTCAGCTATATATTATCATGTGTATTGTAAGAGTGCAAATAAAACAAGATCAAGCAGCGTCTATGAATTATATAGGCTATTTTTGTGTTGTACTCCTTCAGTCACACTAGTATACCAAATTTGAAGCCAGCCCAATGAGTATTGTGAAAGTTATCTTAAAGATTAGGATTTCCTTCTGTCAGCTATATATTATCACGTGTATTGTAAGAGTGCAAATAAAACAAGATCAAGCAGCATCTATGAATTATATAGGCTATTTTTGTGTTGTACTCCTTCAGTCACACTAGTAAACCAAATTTGAAGCCAGCCCAATGAGTATTGTGAAAGTTATCTTAAAGATTAGGTTTTCCTTCTTTCAGCTATATATTATCACGTGTATTGTAAGAGTGCAAATAAAACAAGATCAAGCAGCATCTATGACTTATATAGGCTATTTTTGTGTTGTACTCCTTCAGTCACACTAGTAAACCAAATTTGAAGCTACTCACATGAGTATTTTGAAAGTTATCTTAAAGATGAGGTTTTCCTTCTTTGAGCATATATTATCACGTGTTTTGTAAGAGTGCAAATAAAACAAGATCAAGCAGCAGCTATGAATTATATAGACTATTTGTGTTGTAATTTTCAGTCACACTAGTAAACCAAATTTGAAGCCAGCCCAATGAGTATTGTGAAAGTTATCTTAAAGATTAGGTTTTCCTTCTGTCAGCTATATATTATCACGTATTGTAAGAGTGCAAATAAAACAAGATCAAGCAGCAGCTATAAATTATATAGACTATTTTGTGTTGTACTCCTTCAGTCACACTAGTAAACCAAATTTGAAGCCAGCCCAATGAGTATTGTGAAAGTTATCTTAAAGATTAGGTTTTCCTTCTGTCAGCGTTATATTATCACGTGTTTTGTAAGAGTGCAAATAAAACAAGATCAAGCAGCATCTATGAATTATATAGACTATTTTTGTGTTGTACTCCTTCAGTCACACTTGTAAACCAAATTTGAAGCCAGCCCAATGAGTATTGTGAAAGTTATCTTAAAGATTAGGTTTTCCTTCTTTGAGCAATATCACCTCGTGTTTTGTAAGAGTGCAAATAAAACAAGATCAAGCAGCATCTATGAATTATATATGCTATTTTTGTGTTGTACTCCTTCAGTCACGCTAATAAACCAACTTTGAAGCCAGCCCAATGAGTATTGTGAAAGTTATCTTAAAGATTAGGTTTTCCTTCTGTCAGCTCTATATTATCATGTAAAATGTAATAGTGCAAATGAAACAAGATCAAGCAGCAGCTTTGAAATATATAGACTATTTTTGTGTTGTACTCCTTCAGTCACACTTGTAAACCAAATTTGAAGCCAGCCCAATGAGTATTGTGAATGTTATCTTAAAGATTAGGTTTTCCTTCTGTCAGCTCTATATTATCATGTGAAATGTAATAGTGCAAATGAAACAAGATCAAGCAGCAGCTTTGAAATATATAGGCTATTTTTGTGTTGTACTCCTTCAGTCACACTAGTAAACCAAATTTGAATCCAGCCCAATGAGTATTGCGAAAGTTATCTTAAAGATTAGGTTTTCCTTCTTTGAGCAGTATCACCACGTGTTTTGTAAGAGTGCAAATAAAACAAGATCAAGCAGCATCTATGAATTATATAGGCTATTTTTGTGTTGTACTCCTTCAGTCACACTAGTAAACCAAATTTGAAGCCAGCCCAATGAGTATTGCGAAAGTTTTCTTAAAGATTAGGTTTTCCCTCTTTGAGCAGTAACACCACGTGTTTTGGAAGAGTGCAAATAAAAAAAGATCAAGCAGCAGCTTTGAATTATATAGACAATTTTTGTGTTATACTCCATCAGTCACACTAGTAAACCAAATTTGAAGCTTCTCACATGAGTATTTTAAAAGTTATCCTAAAGATTAGGTTTTCCTTCTTTGAGCAATATCACCTCGTGTTTTGTAAGAGTGCAAATAAAACAAGATCAAGCAGCATCGATGAAATATATATGCTATTTTTGTGTTGTACTCCTTCAGTCACGCTAATAAACCAACTTTGAAGCGAGCCCAATGAGTATTGTGAAAGTTATCTTAAAGATTAGGTTTTCCATCTGTGAGTTCTATATTATCATGTGACATGTAAGAGTGCAAATAAAACAAGATCAAGCAGCAGCTTTGAATTATATAGACTATTTTTGTGTTGTACTCCTTCAGTCACACTTGTAAACCAAATTTGAAGCCAGCCCAATGAGTATTGTGAAAGTTATCCTAAAGATTAGGTTTTCCTTCTGTCAGCTATATATTATTACGTGTACTGTAAGAGTGCAAATAAAACAAGATCAAGCAGCAGCTTTGAATTATATAGACAATTTTTGTGTTATACTCCATCAGTCACACTAGTAAACCAAATTTAAAGCTTCTCACATGAGTGTTTTGAAAGTTATCCTAAAGATTAGGTTTTCCTTCTTTGAGCAATATCACCTCGTGTTTTGTAAGAGTGCAAATAAAACAAGATCAAGCAGCATCTATGAATTATATATGCTATTTTTGTGTTGTACTCCTTCAGTCACGCTAATAAACCAACTTTGAAGCCAGCCCAATGAGTATTGTGAAAGTTATCTTAAAGATTAGGTTTTCCTTCTGTCAGCTCTATATTATCATGTGAAATGTAATAGTGCAAATAAAACAAGATCAAGCAGCAGCTTTGAATTATATAGACTATTTTTGTGTTGTACTCCTTCAGTCACACTTGTAAACCAAAATTGAAGCCAGCCCAATGAGTATTGTGAAAGTTATCTTAAAGATTAGGTTTTCCTTCTGTCAGCTATATATTATCACGTGTATTGTAAGAGTGCAAATAAAACAAGATCAAGCAGCATCTATGACTTATATAGGCTATTTTTGTGTTGTACTCCTTCAGTCACACTAGTAAACCAAATTTGAATCCAGCCCAATGAGTATTGCGAAAGTTATCTTAAAGATTAGGTTTTCCTTCTTTGAGCAGTATCACCACGTGTTTTGTAAGAGTGCAAATAAAACAAGATCAAGCAGCAGCTATGAATTATATAGACTATTTTTGTGTTGTACTCCTTCAGTCACACTATGAAACCAAATTTTGAAGCTACTCACATGAGTATTGTGAAAGTTATCTTAAAGATTAGGTTTTCCTTCTGTCAGCTATATATTATCACGTGTAATGTAAGAATGCAAATAAAAAAAGATCAAGCAGCAGCTATAAATTATATAGACTATTTTTGTGTTGTACTCCTTCAGTCACACTAGTAAACCAAATTTGAAGCCAGCCCAATGAGTATTGTGAAAGTTATCTTAAAGATTAGGTTTTCCTTCTGTCAGCTATATATTATCACGTGTTTTGTAAGAGTGCAAATAAAACAAGATCAAGCAGCAGCTATGAATTATATACTATTTTGTGTTGTAATTCCTTCAGTCACACTAGTAAACCAAATTTGAAGCCAGCCCAATGAGTATTGTGAAAGTTATCTTAAAGATTAGGTTTTCCTTCAGCTATATATCATCACGTGTTTGTAAGAGTGCAAATAAAACAAGATCAAGCAGCATCTATGAATTATATAGGCTATTTTTGTGTTGTACTCCTTCAGTCACACTAGTAAACCAAATTTGAAGCCAGCCCAATGAGTATTGTGAAAGTTATCTTAAAGATTAGGTTTTCCTTCTTGAGCAATATCACCACGTGTTTTGTAAGAGTGCAAATAAAACAAGATCAAGCAGCATCTATGAATTATATAGACTATTTTTGTGTTGTACTCCTTCAGTCACACTAGTAAACCAAATTTGAAGCTACTCACATGAGTATTGTGAAAGTTATCTTAAAGATTAGGTTTTCCTTCTGTCAGCTATATATTATCACGTGTAATGTAAGAGTGCAAATAAAACAAGATCAAGCAGCAGCTATGAATTATATAGACTATTTTTGTGTTGTACTCCTTCAGTCACACTAGTAAACCAAATTTGAAGCCAGCCCAATGAGTATTGTGAAAGTTATCTTAAAGATTAGGTTTTCCTTCTTTGAGCAATATCACCACGTGTTTTGTAAGAGTGCAAATAAAACAAGATCAAGCAGCATCTATGAATTATATAGGCTATTTTTGTGTTGTACTCCTTCAGTCACACTAGTAAACCAAATTTGAAGCCAGCACAATGAGTATTGTGAAAGTTATCTTAAAGATTAGGTTTTCCTTCTGTCAGCTATATATTATCACGTGTATTGTAAGAGTGCAAATAAAACAAGATCAAGCAGCATCTATGAATTATATAGGCTATTTTTGTGTTGTACTCCTTCAGTCACACTAGTAAACCAAATTTGAAGCCAGCCCAATGAGTATTGCGAAAGTTATCTTAAAGATTAGGTTTTCCTTCTTTGAGCAGTATCACCACGTGTTTTGTAAGAGTGCAAAAAAACAAGATCAAGCAGCAGCTTTGGATTATATAGACAATTTTTGTGTTATATTCCATCAGTCACACTAGTAAACCAAATTTAAAGCTTCTCACATGAGTATTTTGAAAGTTATCCTAAAGATTAGGTTTTCCTTCTTTGAGCAATATCACCTCGTGTTTTGTAAGAGTGCAAATAAAACAAGATCAAGCAGCATCTATGAATTATATATGCTATTTTTGTGTTGTACTCCTTCAGTCACGCTAATAAACCAACTTTGAAGCCAGCCCAATGAGTATTGTGAAAGTTATCTTAAAGATTAGGTTTTCCTTCTGTCAGCACTATATTATAATGTGAAATGTAATAGTGCAAATAAAACAAGATCAAGCAGCAGCTTTGAATTATACAGACTATTTTTGTGTTGTACTCCTTCAGTCACACTTGTAAACCAAATTTGAAGCCAGCCCAATGAGTATTGTGAAAGTTATCTTAAAGATTAGGTTTTCCTTCTTTCAGCTATATATTATCACGTGTATTGTAAGAGTGCAAATAAAACAAGATCAAGCAGCATCTATGACTTATATAGGCTATTTTTGTGTTGTACTCCTTCAGTCACACTATGAAACCAAATTTGAATCCAGCCCAATGAGTATTGCGAAAGTTATCTTAAAGATTAGGTTTTCCTTCTTTGAGCAGTATCACCACGTGTTTTGTAAGAGTGCAAATAAAACAAGATCAAGCAGCATCTATGAATTATATAGGCTATTTTTGTGTTGTACTCCTTCAGTCACACTAGTAAACCAAATTTGAAGCCAGCCCAATGAGTATTGTGAAAGTTATCTTAAAGATTAGGTTTTCCTTCTGTCAGCTATATATTATCACGTGTATTGTAAGAGTGCAAATAAAACAAGATCAAGCAGCAGCTTTGAATTATATAGACAATTTTTGTGTTATACTCCATCAGTCACACTAGTAAACCAAATTTAAAGCTTCTCACATGAGTATTTTGAAAGTTATCCTAAAGATTAGGTTTTCCTTCTTTGAGCAATATCACCTCGTGTTTTGTAAGAGTGCAAATAAAACAAGATCAAGCAGCATCGATGAATTATATATGCTATTTTTGTGTTGTACTCCTTCAGTCACGCTAATAAACCAACTTTGAAGCGAGCCCAATGAGTATTGTGAAAGTTATCTTAAAGATTAGGTTTTCCATCTGTGAGTTCTATATTATCATGTGACATGTAAGAGTGCAAATAAAACAAGATCAAGCAGCAGCTTTGAATTATATAGACTATTTTTGTGTTGTACTCCTTCAGTCACACTTCTTAACCAAATTTGAAGCCAGCCCAATGAGTATTGTGAAAGTTATCCTAAAGATTAGGTTTTCCTTCTGTCAGCTATATATTATTACGTGTACTGTAAGAGTGCAAATAAAACAAGATCAAGCAGCAGCTATGAATTATATAGGCTATTTTTGTGATGTACTCCTTCAGTCACACTAGTAATCCCAATTTGACGCCACTCACATGAGTATTTGGGAACTTATCTTAAAGATTAGGTTTTCCTTCTTTGAGCAATATCACCACGTGTTTTGTAAGAGTGCAAATAAAGCAAAATCAAGCAGCATCTATGAATTATATAGGCTATTTTTGTGTTGTACTCCTTCAGTCACACTAGTAAACCAAATTTGAAGCCAGCCCAATGAGTATTGTGAAAGTTATCTTAAAGATTAGGTTTTCCTTCTGTCAGCTATATATTGTCACGTGTATTGTAAGAGTGCAAATAAAACAAGATCAAGCAGCATCTGTGAATTATATAGACTATTTTTGTGTTGTACTCCTTCAGTCACACTAGTAAACCAAATTTGAAGCTACTCACATGAGTTTTTGCATGTTATCTTAAAGATTAGGTTTTCCTTCTTTAAGCAATATCACCACGTGTTTTGTAAGAGTGCAAATAAAACAAGATCAAGCAGCATCTATGAATTATATAGGCTATTTTTGTGTTGTACTCCTTCAGTCACACTAGTAAACCAAATTTGAAGCCAGCCCAATGAGTATTGTGAAAGTTATCTTAAAGATTAGGTTTTCCTTCTGTCAGCTATGTATTATCACGTGTAATGTAAGAGTGCAAATAAAAAAAGATCAAGCAGCAGCTATAAATTATATAGACTATTTTTGTGTTGTACTCCTTCAGTCACACTAGTAAACCAATTTTGAAGCCAGCCCAATGAGTATTGTGAAAGTTTTCTTAAAGATTAGGTTTTACTTCTTTGAGCAAAATCACCACGTGTTTTGTAAGAGTGCAAATAAAACAAGATCAAGCAGCATCTATAAATTATATAGGCTATTTTTGTGTTGTACTCCTTTAGTCACACTAGTAAACCAAATTTGAAGCCAGCACAATGAGTATTGTGAAAGTTATCTTAAAGATTAGGTTTTCCTTCTTTGAGCAATATCACCTCGTGTTTTGTAAGAGTGCAAATAAAACAAGATCAAGCAGCATCTATGAATTATATATGCTATTTTTGTGTTGTACTCCTTCAGTCACGCTAATAAACCAACTTTGAAGCCAGCCCAATGAGTATTGTGAAAGTTATCTTAAAGATTAGGTTTTCCTTCTGTCAGCTCTATATTATCATGTGAAATGTAATAGTGCAAATAAAACAAGATCAAGCAGCAGCTTTGAAATATATAGACTATTTTTGTGTTGTACTCCTTCAGTCACACTTGTAAACCAAATTTGAAGCCAGCCCAATGAGTATTGTGAATGTTATCTTAAAGATTAGGTTTTCCTTCTGTCAGCTCTATATTATCATGTGAAATGTAATAGTGCAAATGAAACAAGATCAAGCAGCAGCTTTGAAATATATAGGCTATTTTTGTGTTGTACTCCTTCAGTCACACTAGTAAATAAATTTGAATCCAGCCCAATGAGTATTAGCGAAAGTTATCTTAAAGATTAGGTTTTCCTTCTTTGAGCAGTATCACCGTGTGTTTTGTAGGTGCAAATAAAACAAGATCAAGCAGCATCTATGAATTATATAGGCTATTTTTGTGTTGTACTCCTTCAGTCACACTAGTAAATAAATTTGAAACCAATAGTAAGTATTGCGAAAGTTATCTTAAAGATTAGGTTTTCCTTCTTTGAGCAGTATCACCACGTGTTTTGTAAGAGTGCAAAAAAAACAAGATCAAGCAGCAGCTTTGAATTATATAGACAATTTTTGTGTTATACTCCATCAGTCACACTAGTAAACCAAATTTAAAGCTTCTCACATGAGTATTTTGAAAGTTATCCTAAAGATTAGGTTTTCCTTCTTTGAGCAATATCACCACGTGTTTTGTAAAAGTGCTAATAAAACAAGATCAAGCAGCATCTATGAATTATATAGGCTATTTTTGTGTTGTACTCCTTCAGTCACACTAGTAAACCAAATTTGAAGCCAGCCCAATGAGTATTGTGAAAGTTATCTTAAAAATTAGGTTTTCCTTCTGTGAGTTCTATATTATCAGTGACATGTAGAGTGCAAATAAAACAAGATCAAGCAGCAGCTATGAATTATATAGACTATTTTTGTGTTGTACTCCTTCAGTCACACTTGTAAAATAAATGGAAATAATGTGAGTATTGTGAAAGTTATCTTAAAGATTAGGTTTTCCTTCTGTCAGCTATATATTATCACGTGTATTGTAAGAGTGCAAATAAAACAAGATCAAGCAGCAGCTTTGAATTATATAGACAATTTTTGTGTTATACTCCATCAGTCACACTAGTAAACCAAATTTAAAGCTTCTCACATGAGTATTTTGAAAGTTATCCTAAAGATTATGTTTTCCTTCTTTGAGCAATATCGACTCGTGTTTTGTAAGGGTGCAAATAAAACAAGATCAAGCAGCATCTATGAATTATATATGCTTTTTTGTGTTGTACTTCTTCAGTCACGCTAATAAACCAAATTTGAAGCCAGCCCAATGAGTATTGTGAAAGTTATCTTAAAGATTAGGTTTTCCTTCTGTCAGCTCTATGTTATCACGTGTAATGTAAGAGTGCAAATAAAACAAGATCAGGCTGCAGCTTTGAATTATATAGACTATTTTTGTGTTGTACTTCTTTAGTCACACTTGTAAACCACATTTGAAGCCAGCCCAATGAGTATTGTGATAGGTATCCTAAAGATTAGGTTTTCCTTCTGTCAGCTATATATTATCACGTGTATTGTAAGAGTGCAAATAAAACAAGATCAAGCAGCAGCTATGAATTATATAGATTATTTTTTGTGTTGTACCCCTTGAGACACACTAGTAAACAAAATTCGAAGCTATTCACATGAGTATTTTGAAAGTTATCTTAAAGATTAGGTTTTCCTTCTTTGAGCAATATCACCACGTGTTTTGTAAGAGTGCAAATAAAACAAGATCAAGCAGCATCTATGAATTATATAGGCTATTTTTGTGTTGTACTCCTTCAGTCACACTAGTAAACCAAATTTGAAGCCAGCCTAATGAGTATTGTGAAAGTTATCTTAAAGATTAGGTTTTCCTTCTGTCAGCTATATATTATCACGTGTATTGTAAGAGTGCAAATAAAACAAGATCAAGCAGCAGCTATGAATTATATAGACTATTTTTGTGTTGTACTCCTTCAGTCACACTAGTAAACCAAATTTGAAGCCAGCCCAATGAGTATTGTGAAAGTTATCTTAAAGATTAGGTTTTCCTTCTGTCAGCTATATATTATCACGTGTAATGTAAGAGTGCAAATAAAACAAGATCAAGCAGCAGCTATGAATTATATAGACTATTTTTGTGTTGTACTCCTTCAGTCACACTAGTAAACCAAATTTGAAGCTACTCACATGAGTATTGTGAAAGTTATCTTAAAGATTAGGTTTTCCTTCTTTGAGCAATATCACCACGTGTTTTGTAAGAGTGCAAATAAAACAAGATCAAGCAGCATCTATAAATTATATAGGCTATTTTTGTGTTGTACTCCTTCAGTCACACTAGTAAACCAAATTTGAAGCCAGCACAATGAGTATTGTGAAAGTTATCTTAAAGATTAGGTTTTCCTTCTTTGAGCAATATCACCACGTGTTTTGTAAGAGTGCAAATAAAACAAGATCAAGCAGCATCTATGAATTATATATGCTATTTTTGTGTTGTACTCCTTCAGTCACGCTAATAAACCAACTTTGAAGCCAGCCCAATGAGTATTGTGAAAGTTATCTTAAAGATTAGGTTTTCCTTCTGTCAGCTCTATATTATCATGTAAAATGTAATAGTGCAAATGAAACAAGATCAAGCAGCAGCTTTGAAATATATAGACTATTTTTGTGTTGTACTCCTTCAGTCACACTTGTAAACCAAATTTGAAGCCAGCCCAATGAGTATTGTGAATGTTATCTTAAAGATTAGGTTTTCCTTCTGTCAGCTCTATATTATCATGTGAAATGTAATAGTGCAAATGAAACAAGATCAAGCAGCAGCTTTGAAATATATAGGCTATTTTTGTGTTGTACTCCTTCAGTCACACTAGTAAACCAAATTTGAATCCAGCCCAATGAGTATTGCGAAAGTTATCTTAAAGATTAGGTTTTCCTTCTTTGAGCAGTATCACCACGTGTTTTGTAAGAGTGCAAATAAAACAAGATCAAGCAGCATCTATGAATTATATAGGCTATTTTTGTGTTGTACTCCTTCAGTCACACTAGTAAACCAAATTTGAAGCCAGCCCAATGAGTATTGCGAAAGTTTTCTTAAAGATTAGGTTTTCCCTCTTTGAGCAGTAACACCACGTGTTTTGGAAGAGTGCAAATAAAAAAAGATCAAGCAGCAGCTTTGAATTATATAGACAATTTTTGTGTTATACTCCATCAGTCACACTAGTAAACCAAATTTGAAGCTTCTCACATGAGTATTTTAAAAGTTATCCTAAAGATTAGGTTTTCCTTCTTTGAGCAATATCACCTCGTGTTTTGTAAGAGTGCAAATAAAACAAGATCAAGCAGCATCGATGAAATATATATGCTATTTTTGTGTTGTACTCCTTCAGTCACGCTAATAAACCAACTTTGAAGCGAGCCCAATGAGTATTGTGAAAGTTATCTTAAAGATTAGGTTTTCCATCTGTGAGTTCTATATTATCATGTGACATGTAAGAGTGCAAATAAAACAAGATCAAGCAGCAGCTTTGAATTATATAGACTATTTTTGTGTTGTACTCCTTCAGTCACACTTGTAAACCAAATTTGAAGCCAGCCCAATGAGTATTGTGAAAGTTATCCTAAAGATTAGGTTTTCCTTCTGTCAGCTATATATTATTACGTGTACTGTAAGAGTGCAAATAAAACAAGATCAAGCAGCAGCTTTGAATTATATAGACAATTTTTGTGTTATACTCCATCAGTCACACTAGTAAACCAAATTTAAAGCTTCTCACATGAGTGTTTTGAAAGTTATCCTAAAGATTAGGTTTTCCTTCTTTGAGCAATATCACCTCGTGTTTTGTAAGAGTGCAAATAAAACAAGATCAAGCAGCATCTATGAATTATATATGCTATTTTTGTGTTGTACTCCTTCAGTCACGCTAATAAACCAACTTTGAAGCCAGCCCAATGAGTATTGTGAAAGTTATCTTAAAGATTAGGTTTTCCTTCTGTCAGCTCTATATTATCATGTGAAATGTAATAGTGCAAATAAAACAAGATCAAGCAGCAGCTTTGAATTATATAGACTATTTTTGTGTTGTACTCCTTCAGTCACACTTGTAAACCAAAATTGAAGCCAGCCCAATGAGTATTGTGAAAGTTATCTTAAAGATTAGGTTTTCCTTCTGTCAGCTATATATTATCACGTGTATTGTAAGAGTGCAAATAAAACAAGATCAAGCAGCATCTATGACTTATATAGGCTATTTTTGTGTTGTACTCCTTCAGTCACACTAGTAAACCAAATTTGAATCCAGCCCAATGAGTATTGCGAAAGTTATCTTAAAGATTAGGTTTTCCTTCTTTGAGCAGTATCACCACGTGTTTTGTAAGAGTGCAAATAAAACAAGATCAAGCAGCAGCTATGAATTATATAGACTATTTTTGTGTTGTACTCCTTCAGTCACACTATGAAACCAAATTTTGAAGCTACTCACATGAGTATTGTGAAAGTTATCTTAAAGATTAGGTTTTCCTTCTGTCAGCTATATATTATCACGTGTAATGTAAGAATGCAAATAAAAAAAGATCAAGCAGCAGCTATAAATTATATAGACTATTTTTGTGTTGTACTCCTTCAGTCACACTAGTAAACCAAATTTGAAGCCAGCCCAATGAGTATTGTGAAAGTTATCTTAAAGATTAGGTTTTCCTTCTGTCAGCTATATATTATCACGTGTATTGTAAGAGTGCAAATAAAACAAGATCAAGCAGCAGCTATGAATTATATAGACTATTTTTGTGTTGTACTCCTTCAGTCACACTAGTAAACCAAATTTGAAGCTACTGACATGAGTATTTTGAAAGTTAATTTAAAGATTAGGTTTTCCTTCTTTGAGCAATATCACCACGTGTTTTGTAAGAGTGCAAATAAAACAAGATCAAGCAGCATCTATAAATTATATAGGCTATTTTTGTGTTGTACTCCTTCAGTCACACTAGTAAACCAAATTTGAAGCCAGCCCAATGAGTATTGTGAAAGTTATCTTAAAGATTAGGTTTTCCTTCTGTCAGCTATATATTATCACGTGTATTGTAAGAGTGCAAATAAAACAAGATCAAGCAGCATCTATGACTTATATAGGCTATTTTTGTGTTGTACTCCTTCAGTCACACTATGAAACCAAATTTGAATCCAGCCCAATGAGTATTGCGAAAGTTATCTTAAAGATTAGGTTTTCCTTCTTTGAGCAGTATCACCACGTGTTTTGTAAGAGTGCAAATAAAACAAGATCAAGCAGCAGCTATGAATTATATAGACTATTTTTGTGTTGTACTCCTTCAGTCACACTATGAAACCAAATTTGAAGCTACTCACATGAGTATTGTGAAAGTTATCTTAAAGATTAGGTTTTCCTTCTGTCAGCTATATATTATCACGTGTAATGTAAGAGTGCAAATAAAAAAAGATCAAGCAGCAGCTATAAATTATATAGACTATTTTTGTGTTGTACTCCTTCAGTCACACTAGTAAACCAAATTTGAAGCTACTCACATGAGTATTTTGAAAGTTATCTTAAAGATTAGGTTTTCTTTTTTTGAGCATTATCACCACGTGTTTTGTAAGTGTGCAAATAAAACACGATCAAGCAGCATCTATAAATTATATAGGCAATTTTTGTGTTGTACTCCTTCAGTCACACTAGTAAACCAAATTTGAAGCCAGCCAAAAGAGTATTGTGAAAGTTATCTTAAAGATTAGGTTTTCCTTGTGTCAGCTATAGATTATCACGTGTATTGTAAGAGTGCAAATAAAACAAGATCAAGCAGCAGCTATGAATTATATAGGCTATTTTGTGTTGTACTCCTTCAGTCACACTAGTAAACCAAATTTGAAGCCAGGCCAATGAGTATTGTGAAAGTTATCTTAAAGATTAGGTTTTCCTTCTGTCAGTTATATATTATCACGTGTATTGTAAGAGTGCAAATAAAACAAGATCAAGCAGCAGCTTTGAATTATATAGACAATTTTTGTGTTATACTCCATCAGTCACACTAGTAAACCAAATTTAAAGCTTCTCACATGAGTATTTTGAAAGTTATCCTAAAGATTAGGTTTTCCTTCTTTGAGCAATATCACCTCGTGTTTTGTAAGAGTGCAAATAAAACAAGATCAAGCAGCATCTATGAATTATATATGCTAATTTTGTGTTGTACTCCTTCAGTCACGCTAATAAACCAACTTTGAAGCCAGCCCAATGAGTATTGTGAAAGTTATCTTAAAGATTAGGTTTTCCTTCTGTCAGCTCTATATTATCATGTGAAATGTAATAGTGCAAATAAAACAAGATCAAGCAGCAGCTTTGAATTATATAGACTATTTTTGTGTTGTACTCCTTCAGTCACACTTGTAAACCAAATTTGAAGCCAGCCCAATGAGTATTGTGAAAGTTATCTTAAAGATTAGGTTTTCCTTCTTTCAGCTATATATTATCACGTGTATTGTAAGAGTGCAAATAAAACAAGATCAAGCAGCATCTATGACTTATATAGGCTATTTTTGTGTTGTACTCCTTCAGTCACACTAGTAAACCAAATTTGAATCCAGCCCAATGAGTATTGCGAAAGTTATCTTAAAGATTAGGTTTTCCTTCTTTGTGCAGTATCACCACGTGTTTTGTAAGAGTGCAAATAAAACAAGATCAAGCAGCATCTATGAATTATATAGGCTATTTTTGTGTTGTACTCCTTCAGTCACACTAGTAAACCAAATTTGAAGCCAGCCCAATGAGTATTGCGAAAGTTATCTTAAAGATTAGGTTTTCCCTCTTTGAGCAGTATCACCACGTGTTTTGGAAGAGTGCAAATAAAACAAGATCAAGCAGCAGCTTTGAATTATATAGACAATTTTTGTGTTATACTCCATCAGTCACACTAGTAAACCAAATTTAAAGCTTCTCACATGAGTATTTTGAAAGTTATCCTAAAGATTAGGTTTTCCTTCTTTGAGCAATATCACCTCGTGTTTTGTAAGAGTGCAAATAAAACAAGATCAAGCAGCATCGATGAATTATATATGCTATTTTTGTGTTGTACTCCTTCAGTCACGCTAATAAACCAACTTTGAAGCCAGCCCAATGAGTATTGTGAAAGTTATCTTAAAGATTAGGTTTTCCTTCTGTCAGCTCTATATTATCATGTGAAATGTAATAGTGCAAATAAAACAAGATCAAGCAGCAGCTTTGAATTATATAGACTATTTTTGTGTTGTACTCCTTCAGTCACACTTGTAAACCAAATTTGAAGCCAGCCCAATGAGTATTGTGAAAGTTATCTTTAAGATTAGGTTTTCCTTCTGTCAGCTCTATATTATCATGTGAAATGTAAGAGTGCAAATAAAACAAGATCAAGCAGCAGCTTTGAATTATATAGACTATTTTTGTGTTGTACTCCTTCAGTCACACTTGTAAACCAAATTTGAAGCCAGCCCAATGAGTATTGTGAAAGTTATCCTAAAGATTAGGTTTTCCTTCTGTCAGCTATATATTATTACGTGTACTGTAAAAGTGCAAATAAAACAAGATCAAGCAGCAGCTATGAAATATATATGCTTTTTTTGTGATGAAATCCTTCAGTCACACTAGTAATCCCAATTTGACGCTACTCACATGAGTATTTGGGAACTTATCTTAAAGATTAGGTTTTCCTTCTTTGAGCAATATCACCACGTGTTTTGTAAGAGTGCAAATAAAGCAAGATTAGCAGCAGCTATAAATTATATAGACTATTTTTGTGTTGTACTCCTTCAGTCACACTAGTTAACCAAATTTGAAGCCAGCCCAATGAGTATTGTGAAAGTTATCTTAAAGATTAGGTTTTCCTTCTTTAAGTAAAATCACCATGTGTTTTGTAAGAGTGCAAATAAAACAAGATCAAGCAGCATCTATGAATTATATAGGCTATTTTTGTGTTGTACTCCTTCAGTCACACTAGTAAACTAAATTTGAAGCCAGCCCAATGAGTATTGTGAAAGTTATCTTAAAGATTAGGTTTTCCTTCCATCAGCTATATATTATCACGTGTATTGTAAGAGTGCAAATAAAACAAGATCAAGGCGCAGCTATGAATTATATAGGCTATTTTTGTGTTGTACTCCTTCAGTCACACTAGTAAACCAAATTTGAAGCCAGCCCAATGAGTATTGCGAAAGTTATCTTAAAGATTAGGTTTTCCTTCTTTGAGCAGTATCACCACGTGTTTTGTAAGAGTGCAAATAAAACAAGATCAAGCAGCAGCTATGAATTATATAGACTATTTTTGTGTTGTACTCCTTCAGTCACACTAGTAAACCAAATTTGAAGCTACTCACATGAGTATTGTGAAAGTTATCTTAAAGATTAGGTTTTCCTTCTGTCAGCTATATATTATCATGTGTATTGTAAGAGTGCAAATAAAACAAGATCAAGCAGCATCTATGAATTATATAGGCTATTTTTGTTTTGTACTCCTTCAGTCACACTAGTAAACCAAATTTGAAGCTACTCACATGAGTATTTTGAAAGTTATCTTAAAGATTAGGTTTTCCTTCTTTGAGCAATATCACCACGTGTTTTATAAGAGTGCAAATAAAACAAGATCAAGCAGCATCTATGAATTAAATAGGCTATTTTTGTGTTGAACTCCTTCAGTCACACTTGTAAACCAAATTTGAAGCCAGCCCAATGAGTATTGTGAAAGTTATCTTAAAGATTAGGTTTTCCTTCTGTCAGCTATATATTATCACGTGTAATGTAAGAGTGCAAATAAAACAAGATCAAGCAGCATCTATAAATTATATAGACTATTTTTGTGTTGTACTCCTTCAGTCACACTAGTAAACCAATTTTGAAGCCAGCCCAATGAGTATTGTGAAAGTTTTCTTAAAGATTAGGTTTTCCTTCTGTCAGCTATATATTATCATGTGTAATGTAAGGTGCAAATAAAACAAGATCAAGCAGCAGCTTTGAATTATATAGACTATTTTGTGTTGTACTCCTTCAGTCACACTAGTAAAACCAAATTTGAAATGGCCAATGAGTATTGTGAAAGTTATCTTAAAGATTAGGTTTTCCTTCTGTCAGCTATATATTATTATGTGTATTGTAAGAGTGCAAATAAAACAAGATCAAGCAGCAGCTATGAATTATATAGGCTATTTTTGTGTTGTACTCCTTCAGTCACACTAGTAAAATAAATTTGAAGCCAATGAGTATTGTGAAAGTTATCTTAAAGATTAGGTTTTCCTTCTTTGAGCAATTATCACCACGTGTTTTGTAAGAGTGCAAATAAAACAAGATCAAGCAGCATCTATGAATTATATAGGCTATTTTTGTGTTGTACTCCTTCAGTCACACTAGTAAACCAAATTTGAAGCCAGCCAATGAGTATTTAAAGTTATTCTTAAAGATTAGGTTTTCCTCTTTGAGCATAATTATCACGTGTTTGGAAGTGCAAATAAAAGATCAAGCAGCACCTTTGAATTATATAGACAATTTTTGTGTTAAACTCAATCAGTCACACTAGTAAACCAAATTTAAAGCTTCTCACATGAGTATTTTGAAAGTTATCCTAAAGATTAGGTTTTCCTTCTTTGAGCAATATCACCTAGTGTTTTGTAAGAGTGCAAATAAAACAAGATCAAGCAGCATCTATGAATTATATATGCTATTTTTGTGTTGTACTCCTTTAGTCACGCTAATAAACCAACTTTGAAGCCAGCCCAATGAGTATTGTGAAAGTTATCTTAAAGATTAGGTTTTCCATCTGTGAGTTCTATATTATCATGTGTAATGTAAGAGTGCAAATAAAACAAGATCAAGCAGCAGCTTTGAATTATATAGACTATTTTTGTGTTGTACTCCTTCAGTCACACTTCTTAACCAAATTTGAAGCCAGCCCAATGAGTATTGTGAAAGTTATCCTAAAGATTAGGTTTTCCTTCTGTCAGCTATATATTATTACGTGTACTGTAAGAGTGCAAATAAAACAAGATCAAGCAGCAGCTATGAATTATATAGGCTATTTTTGTGTTGTACTCCTTCAGTCACACTAGTAAACCAAATTTGAAGCTACTCACATGAGTATTTTGAAAGTTATCTTAAAGATTAGGTTTTCCTTCTTTGAGCAATATCACCACGTGTTTTGTAAGAGTGCAAATAAAACAAGATCAAGCAGCATCTATGAATTATATAGGCTATTTTTGTGTTGTACTCCTTTAGTCACACTAGTAAACCAAATTTGAAATCAGCCTAATGAGTATTGTGAAAGTTATCTTAAAGATTAGGTTTTCCTTCTGTCAGCTATATATTATCACGTGTATTGTAAGAGTGCAAATAAAACAAGATCAAGCAGCATGTATGAATTATATAGGCTATTTTTGTGTTGTACTCCTTCAGTCACACTAGTAAACCAAATTTGAAGCCAGCCCAATGAGTATTGTGAAAGTTATCTTAAAGATTAGGTTTTCCTTCTGTCAGCTATATATTATCACGTGTATTGTAAGAGTGCAAATAAAACAAGATCAAGCAGCAGCTATGAATTATATAGACTATTTTTGTGTTGTACTCCTTCAGTCACACTAGTAAACCAAATTTGAAGCTACTCACATGAGTATTTTGAAAGTTATCTTAAAGATTAGGTTTTCCTTCTTTGAGCAATATCACCACGTGTTTGTAAGAGTGCAAATAAAACAAGATCAAGCAGCAGGTATGAAACATATAGGCTAATTTTGTGTTGTACTTCTTCAGTCACACTAGTAAACCAAATTTGAAGCCAGCTTAATGAGTATTGTGAAAGTTATCTTAAAGATAAGGTTTACCTTCTTTGAGCTATATATTATCACGAGTATTGTAAGAGTGAAATAAAGAAACAAGATCAAGCAGCATCTATGAATTATATGCTACATATTTGTGTTGTACTCCTTCAGTCACACTAGTAAAACAAATTTGAAGCTACTCACATGAGTATTTTGAAAGTTATCTAAAGGATTAGGTTTTCCTTCTTTGAGCAATATCATCACGTGTTTTGTAAGGTTCTAAAATAAAACAAGATCAAACAGCATCTAGCATGAGATTATATGGATTTTTGTGTTCTACTCCCTTTAGTCCACACTTCCTAAACAAATTTAGAAGTAAGCCAATGAGTATTGTAAAAGTTATCTTAAAGATTAGGTTTTTCCTTTTAAAAGCAATATTACCTCGTGTTTTGTAAGAGTGCAGCAAAAGTCAAGAAGCAGCAGCTATGAATTATATAGACTATTTTTGTGTTGTACTCCTTCAGTCACACTAGTAAACCAAATTTGAAGCTACTCACATGAGTATTTTGAAAGTAATCTTAAAGATTAGGTTTTCCTTCTTTGAGCAATATCACAGCTTGTTTGTAAGAGTGCAAATAAAACAAGATTAAGCAGCATCTATGAATTATAGAAGCTATTTTTGTGTTGTACTCCTTCAGTTTCACTACTAAACCAAATTTGAAGCTAGCCTAATGAGTATTGTGAAAGTTATCTGAAACATTAGGTTTTCCTTCTGTCAGCTATATATTATCACGTGTATTGTAAGGGATCAAATAAAACAAGATCAAGCAGCAGCTATGAATTATATAGGCTATTTTTGTGTTGTACTCCTTCAGTCACACTAGTAAACCAAATTTTAGGCTACTCTCATGAGTATTTTGAAAGTTATCTTAAAGATTAGGTTTTTTTTCTTTGAGCAATATCACTACGTGTTTATAAGAGTGCAAATAAAACAAGATCAAGCAGCATCTATGAATTATATAGGCTATATTTGTGTTGTACTCCTTCAGTCACACTAGTAAACCAAATTTGAAGCCAGCCCAATGAGTATTGTGAAAGTTATCTTAAAGATAAGGTTTTCCTTCTGTCAGCTATATATTATCACGTGAATTGTAAGAGTGCAAATAAAACAAGATCAAGCAGCATCTATGAATTATATAGACTATTTTTGTGTTGTACTCCTTCAGTCACACTAGTAAACCAAATTTGAAGCTACTCACATGAGTATTTTGAACGTTATCTTAAAGATTAGGTTTTCCTTCTTTGAGCAATATCATCATGTGTTTTGTAAGAGTGCAAATAAAACAAGATCAAGCAGCATCTATGAATTATATAGACTATTTTTGTGTTGGACTCCTTCAGTCACACTAGTAAACCAAATTTGAAGCCAGCCCAATGAGTATTTTGAAAGTTATCTTAAAGATTAAGTTTTCCTTCTTTTAGCAATATCACCTCGTGTTTTGTAAGAGTGCAAATAAAACAAGATGAAGCTGCATCTATGAATTATATAGGCTTTTTTTGTGTTGTACTCCTTTAGTCACACTAGTAAACCAAATTTGAATCCAGCCCAATGAGTATTTTAAAGTTATCTTAAAGATTAGGTTTTCCTTCTGTCAGCTATATATTATCACGTGTATTGTAAGAGTGCAAATAAAACAAGATCAAGCAGCATCTATGAATTATATAAGCTATTTTTGTGTTGTACTCCTTCAGTCACGCTAGTAAACCAAATTTAATGCTACTTACATGGCTATTTTGAACGTTATCTTAAAGATTAAGTTTTCCTTTTTTGAGTAATATCACCACGTGTTTTGTAAGAGTGGAAATAAAACAAGATCAATCAGCATCTATGAATTATATAGGCTATTTTTGTGTTGTACTCCTTAAGTCACACTAGTAAACCAAATTTGAAGCTACTCACATGAGTATTTTGAAAGTTATCTAAAGGATTAGGTTTTCCTCCTTTGAGCAATATCATCACGTGTTTTCTAAGAGTGCAAATAAAACAAGATCAAGCAGCATCTATGAATTATATAGTTTTTTGTGTTCTACTCCTTTAGTCACACTTCTAAACCAAATTTGAAGTAAGCCCAATGAGTATTGTAAAAGTTATCTTAAAGATTAGGTTTTCCTTTTTCAAACAATATCACCTCGTGTTTTTGTAAGAGTGCAAATAAAAGATCAAGCAGCATCTATGAATTATATAGACTATTTTGTGTTGTACTCCTTCAGTCACTAGTAAACCAAATTTGAAGCTACTCACATGAGGTATTTTTGAAAGTTATCTTAAAAGATTAGGTTTTCCTTCTTTCAGGCAATATCACCTTGTTTGTAAGAGTGCAAATAAAACAAGATCAAGCAGCATCTATGAATTATATAAGCTATTTTTGTGTTGTACTCCTTCAGTTTCACTAGTAAACCAAATTTGAAGCAAGCCCAATGAGTATTGTGAAAGTTATCTTAAAGATTAGGTTTTCCTTCTGTCAGCTATATATTATCACGTGTATTGTAAGAGTGCAAATAAAACAAGATCAAGCAGCAGCTATGAATTATATAGACTATTTTGTGTTGTACTCCTTCAGTCACACTAGTAAATAAATTTAGCTACTCTCATGAGTATTGAAGGTTATCTTAAAGATTAGGTTTTCTTTCTTTGAGCTTATACCATGTTTTTGTAAGAGTGCAAATAAAACAAGATCAAGCAGCATCTATGAATTATATAGGCTATTTTTGTGTTGTACTCCTTCAGTCACACTAGTAAACCAAATTTGAAACCAGCCCAATGAGTATTGTGAAAGTTATTTTAAAGATTAGGCTTCCTATTTGTCAGCTATATATTATCACGTGTATTGTAAGAGTGCAAATAAAACAAGATCAAGCAGCAGCTATGAATTATATAGACTATTTTTGTGTTGTACTCCTTCAGTCACACTAGTAAACCAAATTTGAAGCTGCTCACATGAGTATTTTGAAAGTTATCTTAAAGCTTAGGTTTTCCTTCTTTGAGCAATATCACCACGTGTTTTGTAAGAGTGCTAGTAAAACAAGATCAAGCAGCAGCTATGAATTATATAGACTATTTTTGTGTTGTACTCCTTCAGTCACACTAGTAAACCAAATTTAAAAGCTACTCACATGAGTATTGTGAAAGTTATCTTAAAGATTAGGTTTTCCTTCTGTCAGCTATATATTATCACGTGTATTGTAAGAGTGCAAATAAAACAAGATCAAGCAGCAGCTATGAATTATATAGACTATTTTTGTGTTGTACTCCTTTAGTCACACTAGTAGACCAAATTTGAAGCCATCTTAATGAGTATTTTGAAAGTTATCTTAAAGATTAGGTTTTCCTTCTTTGAGAAATATCACCACGTGTTTTGTAAGAGTGCAAATAAAACAAGATCAAGCAGCATGTATGAATTATATAGGCTATTTTTGTGTTGTACTCCTTCAGTCACACTAGTAAATCAAATTTGATGCCAGCCCAATGAGTATTCTGAAAGTTATCTTTAAGATTAGGTTTTCCTTCTGTCAGCTATATATTATAACGTGTATTGTAAGAGTGCTTATAAAACAAGATCAAGAAGCAGCTATGAATTATATAGACTATTTTTGTGTTGTACTCCTTCAGTCACACTAGTAAACCAAATTTGAAGCTACTCACATGAGTATTTTGAAAGTTATCTTAAAGATTAGGTTTTACTTCTTTGAGCAATATCACCATGTGTTTTGTAAGAGTGCAAATAAAACAAGATCAAGCAGCATCTATGAATTATATAGACTATTTTTGTGTTGGACTCCTTAAGTCACACTAGTAAACCAAATTTGAAGCTACTCACATGCGTATTTTGAAAGTTATCTTAAAGATTAGATTTTCCTTCTGTCAGCTATATATTATCACGTGTATTGTAAGTGTGCAAATAAAACAAGATCAAGCAGCAGCTATGAATTATATAGACTATTTTTGTGTTGTACTCCTTCAGTCACACTTGTAAACCAAATTTGAAGCCAGCCCAATGAGTATTTTGAAAGTTATCTTAAAGATTAGGTTTTCCTTCTTTGAGCAATATCACCTCGTGTTTTGTAAGAGTGCAAATAAAACAAGATGAAGCTGCATCTATGAATTATATAGGCTATTTTTGTGTTGTACTCCTTCACTCACACTAGTAAACCAAATTTGAATCCAGCCCAATGAGTATTTTGAAAGTTATCTTAAAGATTAGGTTTTCCTTCTGTCAGCTATATATTATCACGTTTATTGTAGGTGCAAATAAAACAAGATCAAGCAGCATCTATGAATTATATAGACTATTTTTGTGTTGTACTCCTTCAGTCACACTAGTAAATAAAATTTGAATACTTACATAGCTATTTTGAAAGTTATCTTAAAGATTAAGTTTTCCTTTTTTGAGCAATATCACCACGTGTTTTGTAAGAGTGGAAATAAAACAAGATCAAGCAGCATCTATGAATTATATAGGCTATTTTGTGTTGTACTCCTTAAGTCACACTAGTAAACCAAATTTGAAGCTACTCACATGAGTATTTTGAAAGTTATCTAAAGGATTAGGTTTTCCTCCTTTGAGCAATATCATCACGTGTTTTCTAAGAGTGCAAATAAAACAAGATCAAGCAGCATCTATGAATTATATAGTTTTTTTGTGTTCTACTCCTTTAGTCACACTTGTAAACCAAATTTGAAGTAAGCCCAATGAGTATTGTAAAAGTTATCTTAAAGATTAGGTTTTCCTTTTTAAAGCAATATCACCTCGTGTTTTGTAAGAGTGCAAATAAAAAAAGATCAAGCAGCAGCTATGAATTATATAGACTATTTTTGTGTTGTACTCCTTCAGTCACACTTGTAAACCAAATTTGAAGCCAGCCCAATGAGTATTTTGAAAGTAATCTTAAAGATTAGGTTTTCCTTCTTTGAGCAATATCACCTCGTGTTTTGTAAGAGTGCATATAAAACAAGATGAAGCTGCATCTATGAATTATATAGGCTATTTTTGTGTTGTACTCCTTCACTCACACTAGTAAACCAAATTTGAATCCAGCCCAATGAGTATTTTGAAAGTTATCTTAAAGATTAGGTTTTCCTTCTGTCAGCTATATATTATCACGTGTATTGTAAGAGTGCAAATAAAACAAGATCAAGCAGCATCTATGAATTATATAAGCTATTTTTGTGTTGTACTCCTTCACTCACACTAGTAAACCAAATTTAATGCTACTTACATGGCTATTTTGAACGTTATCTTAAAGATTAAGTTTTCCTTTTTTGAGCAATATCACCACGTGTTTTGTAAGAGTGGAAATAAAACAAGATCAAGCAGCATCTATGAATTATATAGGCTATTTTTGTGTTGTACTCCTTAAGTCACACTAGTAAACCAAATTTGAAGCTACTCACATGAGTATTTTGAAAGTTATCTAAAGGATTAGGTTTTCCTCCTTTGAGCAATATCATCACGTGTTTTCTAAGAGTGCAAATAAAACAAGATCAAGCAGCATCTATGAATTATATAGTTTTTTTGTGTTCTACTCCTTTAGTCACACTTCTAAACCAAATTTGAAGTAAGCCCAATGAGTATTGTAAAAGTTATCTTAAAGATTAGGTTTTCCTTTTTAAAGCAATATCACCTCGTGTTTTGTAAGAGTGCAAATAAAAAAAGATCAAGCAGCAGCTATGAATTATATAGACTATTTTTGTGTTGTACTCCTTCAGTCACACTAGTAAACCAAATTTGAAGCCAGCCCAATGAGTATTTTGAAAGTTATCTTAAAGATTAGGTTTTCCTTCTTTGAGCAATATCACCACTTGTTTTGTAAGAGTGCAAATAAAACAAGATCAAGCAGCAGCTATGAATTATATAAGCTATTTTTGTGTTGTACTCCTTTAGTCACATTAGTAAACCAAATTTGAAGCCAGCCCAATGAATATTTTGAAAGTTATCTTAAAGATTAGGTTTTCCTTCTGTCACCTTTATATTATCACGTGTATTGTAAGAGTGCAAATTAAACAAGATCAAGCAGCAGCTATGAATTATAAAGAAAACTTTTGTGTTGTACTCCTTCAGTCACACTAGTAAACCAAATTTGAAGCCAGCCCAATGAGTATTTTCAAAGTTATCTTAAAGATTAGGTTTTCCTTCTTTGAGCAATATTACCACGTGTTTTGAAAGAGTGAAAATAAAACAAGATCAAGCAGCATCTATGAATTATATAGGCTATTTTTGTGTTGTACTCCTCCAGTCACACTAGTAAACCGAATTTGAAGCCAGCCCAATGAGTATTGCGAAAGTTATCTTAAAGATTAATTTTCCTTCTGTTAGCTATATATTATCACGTGCATTGTAAGAGTGCAAATAAAGCAAGATCAAGAAGCAGCTATAAATTATATAGACTATTTTTGTGTTGTACTCCTTCAGTCACACTAGTAAACCAAATTTGAAGCTACTCAAATGAGTATTTTGAAAGTTATCTTAAAGATTAGGTTTTCCTTCGATGAGCAATATCACCACATGTTTTGTAAAAGTGCAAATAAAACAAGATCAAGAAGCATCTATTAATTATATAGGCTATTTTTGTGTTCTACTCCTTCAGTCACACTAGTGAACCAAATTTGAAGCCAGCCCAATGAGTTTTGTGAAAGTTATCTTAAAGATTAGGTTTTCCTTCTGTCAGCTATGTATTATCATGTGTATTGTAAGAGTGCAAATAAAACAAGATCAAGCAGCAGCTATGAATGAATTATATAGGCTTTTTTTGTGTTGTACTCCTTCAGTCACACTAGTAAAACCAAATTGAAGCCAGCCCAATGAGTATTGTGAAAGTTATCTTAAAGATTAGGTTTCTCTTTGTCAGCAATAAATATTGTCACGTATTGTAAGAGTGCAAATAAAACAAGATCAAGCAGCAGCTTTGAATTATATAGACTATTTTTGTGTTGTACTCCTTCAGTCAAACTAGTAAACCAAATTTTAAGCTACCCATATGAGTATTTTGGAAGTTATCTTAAAGATTAGGTTTTCCTTCTTTGAGCAATATCACCACGTGTTTTGTAAGAGTGCAAATAAAACAAGATCAAGCAGCATCTATGAATTATATAGGCTATTTTTGTGTTGTACTCCTTCAGTCACATTAGTAAACCAAATTTGAAGGCAGCCCAATGAGTATTGTGAAAGTTATCTTAAAAATTAGGTTTTCCTTCTTTCAGCTATATATTATCACGTGTATTGTAAATAAAACAAGATCAAGCAGCATCTAGGAATTATATAGACTATTTTTGTGTTGTACTACTTCAGTCACACTAGTAAACCAAATTTGAAGCTACTCACATGAGTATTTTGAAAGTTATCTTAAAGATTAGGTTTTCCTTCTTTGAGCAATATCACCACGTGTTTTGTAAGAGTGCAAATAAAACAAGATCAAGCAGCATCTATGAATTATATAGGCTATTTTTGTGTTGTACTCCTTCAGTCACACTAGTAAACCAAATTTGAAGCCAGCCCAATGAGTATTGTGAAAGTTATCTTAAAGATTAGGTTTTCCTTCTTTCAGCTATATATTATCACGTGCATTGTAAGAGTGCAAATAAAACAAGATCAAGCAGCAGCTATGAATTATATAGGCTATTTTGTGTTGTACTCCTTCAGTCACACTAGTAAACCAAATTTGAAGCTACTCAATGAGTATTGTGAAAGTTATCTTAAAGATTAGGTTTTCCTTCTGTCAGCTATATATTATCACGTGTATTGTAAGAGTGCAAATAAAACAAGATCAAGCAGCAGCTATGAATTATATAGACTATTTTTGTGTTGTACTCCTTCAGTCACACTAGTAAACCAAATTTGAAGCTACTCACATGAGTATTTTGAAAGTTATCTTAAAGATTAGGTTTTCCTTCTTTGAGCAATATCACCACGTGTTTTGTAAGAGTGCAAATAAAACAAGATCAAGCAGCATCTATGAATTATATAGGCTATTTTTGTGTTGTACTCCTTCAGTCACACTAGTAAACCAAATTTGAAGCCAAGCCCAATGAGTATTGTGAAAGTTATCTTAAAGATTAGGTTTTCCTTCTGTCAGCTATATATTATCACGTGTATTGTAAGAGTGCAAATAAAACAAGATCAAGCAGCAGCTATGAATTATATAGGCTATTTTTGTGTTGTACTCCTTCAGTCACACTAGTAAACCAAATTTGAAGCTACTCACATGAGTATTGTGAAAGTTATCTTAAAGATTAGGTTTTCCTTCTGTCAGCTATATATTATCACGTGTATTGTAAGAGTGCAAATAAAACAAGATCAAGCAGCAGCTATGAATTATATAGACTATTTTTGTGTTGTACTCCTTCAGTCACACTAGTAAACCAAATTTGAAGCAAGCCCAATGATAATTAGGAAAGTTATCTTAAAGATTAGGTTTTCCTTTTGTCAGCTATATATTATCACGTGTATTGTAAGAGTGCAAATAAAACAAGATCAAGCAGCTGCTATGAATTATATAGACTATTTTTGTGTTGTACTCCTTCAGTCACACTTGTAAACCAAATTTGAAGCTACTCACATGAGTATTTTGAAATTTATCTTAAAGATTAGGTTTTCCTTCTGTCAGCTTTATATTATCACGTGTATTGTAAGAGTGCAAATAAAACAAGATCAAGCAGCAGCTATGAATTATATAGACTATTTTTGTGTTCTATTTTTTCAGTCACACTAGTAAACCAAACTTGAAGCTACTCACATGAGTATTTTTAAAGTTCTCTTAAAGATTAGGTTTTCCTTCTTTGAGCAATATCACCACGTGTTTTGTAAGAGTGCAAATAAAACAAGATCAAGCAGAATCTAAAAATTACATAGGCTATTTTTGTGTTTTACTCCTTCAGTCACATTTCTTAACCAAATTTTAAGCCAGCCCAATGAGTATTGTGAAAGTTATCTTAAAGATTAGGTTTTCCTTCTGTCAGCTATATATTATCACGTGTATTGTAAGAGTGCAAATAAAACAAGATCAAACAGCAGCTATGAATTATATAGACTATTTTTGTGTTGTACTCCTTCAGTCACACTAGTAAACCAAATTTGAAACTACTCACAAGAGTAATTTGAAAGTTATCTTAAAGATTATGTTTTCCTTCTTTGAGCAATATCACCACGTGTTTTGTAAGAGTGCAAATAAAACAAGATCGAGCAGCATCTATGAATTATATAGGCTATAGTTGTGTTGTACTCCTCCACTCACACTAGTAAACCAAATTCGAAGCCAGCCCAATGAGTATTATGAAAGCTATCATAAAGATTAGGTTTTCCTTCTGTCAGCTATATATTATCACGTGTATTGTAAGAGTGCAAATAAAACAAGATCAAGAAGCAGCTATGAATTATATAACCTATTTTGTGTTGTACTCTTTCAGTCACACTAGTAAACCAAATTTGAAGCTACTCAAATGAGTATTTTGAAAGTTATCTTAAAGATTAGGTTTCCCTTCTTTGAGCAATATCGACACGTGTTTTGTAAGAGTGCAAATAAAACAAGATCAAGCAGCATCTATGAATTATATAGGCTATTTTGTGTTGTACCCCTTCAGTCACACTAGTAAACCAAATTTAAAACCAGCCCAATGAGTATTGTGAAAGTTATCTTAAATATTAGGTTTTCCTTCTGTCAGCTATATATTATCACGTGTATTGTAAGAGTACAAATAAAACAAGATCAAGCAGCAGCTATGAATTATATAGACTATTTTTGTGTTGTACTCCTTTAGTCACAGTAGTAAACCAAACTTGAAACTACTCACAAGAGTAATTTGAAAGTTATCTTAAAGATTATGTTTTCCTTCTTTGAGCAGTATCACCACGTGTTTTGTAAGAGTGCAAATAAAACAAGATCCAGCAGCATCTATGAATTATATAGGCTATAGTTGTGTTGTACTCCTTCACTCACACTAGTAAAACAAATTTGAAGCCAGCCCAATGAGTATTATGAAAGCTATCTTAAAGATTAGGTTTTCCTTCTGTCAGCTATATATTATCACGTGTATTGTAAGAGTGCAAATAAAACAAGATCAAGAAGCAGCTATGAATTATATAGGCTATTTTTGTAATGTACTCCTTCAGTCACACTAGTAAACCAAATTTTAAGCTACTCAAATGAGTATTTTGAAAGTTATCTTTAAGATTAGGTTTTCCTTCCTTGAGCAATATCACCACGTGTTTTGTAAGAGTGCAAATAAAACAAGATCAAGCAGCATCTATGAATTATGTAGGCTATTTTTGTGTTCTACTCCTTCAGTCACACTAGTAAACCAAATTTCAATCCAGCTTAATAAGTATTTTGAAAGTTATCTTAAAGATTAGGTTTTCCTTCTGTCAGCTATATATTATTACGTGTATTGCAAGAGTGCAAATAAAACAAGATCAAGCAGCAGCTATGAATTATATAGACTATTTTTGTGATGCACTCGTTCAGTCACACTAGTAAACCAAATTTGAAGCTACTTACACGAGTATTTTGAAAGTTATCTTAAAGATTAATTTTTCCTTCTTTGAGCAATATCACCACGTGTTTTGTAAGAGTGCAAATAAAACTAGATCAAGCAGCATCTATGAATTTTATAGGCTATTTTTGTGTTGCACTCCTTCAGTCACACTAGTAAACCTAATTTGAAGCCAATCCAACGGAAATTGTGAAGGTTATTTTAAAGATTAGGTTTTCCTTCTGTCAGCTATATATTATTATGTGTATTGTAAAAATGGAAATAAAACAAGATCAAGCAGCATCTATGAATTACATAGGATATTTTTATGTTGTGCTCCTTCAGTCACACTAGTCAACCAAATTTGAAGCCAATTTAAAGGGTATTGTGAAAGTTATTGTAAAGACTAGGTTTTACTTCTTTGAGCAATATCACCACGTGTTTTGTAAGAGTGCAAATAAAACAAGATCAAGCAACATCTATAAACTTTATAGGCTATTTTTGTGTTGTATTCCTTTAGTCACACTAGTAAACCAAATTTCAAGCCAGTCCAATGGGTATTGTGAAAGTTATTAGACAAAGATTAGGTTTTCCTTCTGTCAGCTATATATTACCATATGTAATGTAAGAGTGCAAACAAAAAAAGATCAAGCAGCATCTTTGCATTTTAAAGGCTATTTTTCTGTTGTACTTCTTCATTCACACTAGTAAACCAAATTTGAAGCCAATCCAATGGGTATTGTAAAAATTATTGTAAAGATAGGATTTTCCTTCTGTCGGCTATATATTATCATGTGTATTGTAAGAGTGCAAATAAAAGAAGATCAAGAAGCATCTATGAATTATATAGGCTATTTTTGTGTTGTACTCCTTCAGTCACACTAGTCAACCAAATTTGAAGCCAATCCAATGGGTATTGTGAAAATTATTGCAAAGATTAGGTTTTCCTTTTTTGAGCAATATCACCACGTGTTTGTAAGAGTGCAAATAAAACAAGATCAAGCAGCATCTATGAATTATATAGGCTATTTTTGTGTTGTACTCCTTCAGTCACACTAAAAAACCTAATTTGAAGCCAAGCCAATGGTTATTGTGAAAGTTATTCTAAAGATTAGGTTTTCCTTTTATGAGTAATATCACCACGTTTTTTGTAAGAGTGCAAATAAAACAAGATCAAGCAACATCTATAAACTTTATAGGCTATTTTTGTGTTGTATTCCTTTAGTCACACTAGTAAACCAAATTTCAAGCCAGTCCAATGGGTATTGTGAAAGTTATTAGACAAAGATTAGGTTTTCCTTCTGTCAGCTATATATTACCATATGTAATGTAAGAGTGCAAACAAAAAAAGATCAAGCAGCATCTTTGCATTTTAAAGGCTATTTTTCTGTTGTACTTCTTCATTCACACTAGTAAACCAAATTTGAAGCCAATCCAATGGGTATTGTAAAAATTATTGTAAAGATAGGATTTTCCTTCTGTCGGCTATATATTATCATGTGTATTGTAAGAGTGCAAATAAAAGAAGATCAAGAAGCATCTATGAATTATATTGGCTATTTTTGTGTTGTACTCCTTCAGTCACACTAGTCAACCAAATTTGAAACCAATCCAATGGGTATTGTAAAAATTATTGCAAAGATTAGGTTTTCCTTTTCTGAGCAATATCACCACGTTGTTGTAAGAGTGCAAATAAAACAAGATCAAGCAGCATCTATGAATTATATAGGCTATTTTTGTGCTGTACTCCTTCAGTAACACTAGTAAACCTAATTTGAGGCAAATCAAACGACTGTTCTGACAGTTATTGTAAAGATTAGGTTTTCCATCTTTGAGCAATATAACCACGTGTTTTGTAAGAGTGCAAATAAAACAAGATCAATCAGCATCTATGAATTATATAGGCTATTTTTGTGTTGTACTTCTTCAGTCACACTAGTCAACCTAATTTGAAGCCAATCCAACGGGTATTGTGAAAGTTATTGTAAAGATTATGTTTTCCTTCTGTCAGCTTTATATTATTATGTGTATTGTAAGAGTGCAAATGAAACAAGATCAAGCAGCACCAATGAATTATATAGGCTATTTGTATGTTGTGCTCATTCAGTCACACAAGTAAACCAAATGTGAAGCCAATCCAATGGGTATTGTTAAAATTATTGTAAAGATTAGGTTTTCCTTCTTTGAGCAATATCACCACGTGTATTGGAAGAGTGCAAATAAAGTAAGATCAAGCAGCAGCTATGAATTATATAGACTATTTTTGTGTTGTACTCCTTCAGTCACACTAGTAAACCAAATTTGAAGCTACTCACATGAGTATTTTGAAAGTTATCTTAAAGATTAGGTTTTCCTTCTTTAAACAATATCACCACGTGTTTTGTAAGAGTGCAAATAAAACTAGATCAAGCAGCATCTATGAATTATATAGGCTATTTTTGTGTTGTACTCCTTCAGTCACACTAGTAAACCAAATTTGAAGCCACCCCAATGAGTATTGTAAAAGTTATCTTAAAGATAAGGTTTTCCTTTTGTCAGCTATATATTATCAGGTGTATTGTAAGAGTGCAAATAAAACAAGATCAAGCAGCATCTATGAATTCTATAGGCTATTTTTGTGTTGTACTCCTTCAGTCACACTAGTAAACCAAATTTGAAGTTACTCACATAAGTATTTTGAAAGTTATCTTAAAGATTAGGTTTTCCTTCTTTGAGCAATATAACCACGTCTTTTGTAAGAGTGCAAATAAAACAAGATCAAGCAACATCTATGAATAATATAGGCTATTTTTGTGTTGTACTCCTTCAGTCACACTAGTCTACCTAATTTGAAAGCAATCCAATGACTATTATGAAAGTTTTTGTAAAGATTAGGTTTCCCTTATTTAAGCAATATAACCACGTGTTTTGTAAGAGTGAAAAATAAACAAGATCAAGCAGCATCTATGAATTATATAGGATATTTTGTGTTGTACTCCTTCAATCACCTTAGGAAACCTAATTAAAAGCCAATCCAATGGGTATTGTGAAAATTGTTGTAAAGATTAGGTTTTCCTTCTTTGAGCAATATCACCACGTGTTTTGGAAGAGTGCAAATAAAACAAGAGTAACCAGCATCTATGAATTATATAGGCTTTATTGTGTTGTACTCCTTCAGACACACTAGTAAACCTTATTTGCAGCCAATCCAATGACTCTTATGAAAGTTATTGTAAAGATAAGGTTTTCCTTTTTTGAGCAATATAACCACGTGTTTGGTAAGATTGGAAATAAAACAAGATCAAGCAGCATCTATGAATTATATAGGCTATTTTTGTGTTGTACTCCTTCAGTCACACTAGTAAGCCAAATTTGAAGCCACCCCAATGAGTATTGTGAAAGTTATCTTAAAGATAAGGTTTTCCTATTGTCAGCAATATATTATCTGGTGTATTGTAAGAGTGCAAATAAAACAAGATCAAGCAGCATCTATGAATTATATAGGCTATTTTTGTATTGTACTCCTCCAGTCACACTAGTAAACCAAATTTGAAGCTACTCACATGAGTATTTTGAAAGTTATCTTAAAGATTACGTTTTCCTTCTTTGAGCAATATAACCACGTGTTTTGTAAGAGTGCAAATAAACAAGATCAAGCAGCATCTATTAGTTATGTAGGCTATTTTAATGTTGTACTCCTTCAGTCACACTACTAAACCAAATTTGAAGCCAATCCAATGGGTATTGTGAAAATTATTGTAAAGATTAGGTTTTCCTTCTTTGAGCAATATCACCACGTGTTTGTAAGTGTTCAAATAAAACAAGATCAAGCAGCATCTATGAATTATATAGGCTATTTTTGTGTTGTACTCCTTCAGTCACACTTGTAAGCCAAATGTGATGCCAATCCAATGGGTATTGTGAAAATTATTGTAAAGACTAGGTTTTCTTTCTTTGAGCAATATCACCACGTGTTTTGTAAGAGTGCAAATAAAACAAGATCAAGCAGCATCTATGAATTATATAGGCTATTTTTGTGTTGTACTCCTTCAGTCACACTAGTAAACCAAATTTGAAGCAAATCCAATGACTGTTGTGAAAGTTATTGTAAAGATTAGGTTTTCCTTCTGTCAGCTTTATATTATTATGTGTATTATAAGAGTGCAAATAAAACTAGATGAAGCAGCAGCTATGAATTATATAAGCTATTTTTGTGTTGTACTCCTTCAGACACACTAGTAAACCTTATTTGAAGCCAGTCCAATGACTCTTATGAAAGTTATTGTAATGATTAGGTTTTCTTTTTTGAGCAATATAACCACGTGTTTTGTAAGAGTGCAAATAAAACAAGATCAAGCAGCACCTCTGAATTATATAGGCTATTTTTGTGTTGTACTCCTTCAGTCACACTAGTAAACCAAATTGCAAGCCATTCCAATGGGTATTGTGAAGGTTATTGTAAAGATTAGGTTTTCCTTCTGTCAGCTATATATTATTGTGTATTGTAAGTGTGCAACTAAAACAAGATCAAGCAGCATCTATGAATTATATAGGATATTTTTATGTTGTGCTTCTTGAGTCACACTAGTAAACCAAATGTGAAGCCAATCCAATGGGTATTGTGAAAATTAAAGTAAAGATTAGGTTTTCCTTCTTTGAGCAATATCACCACGTGTATAGGAAGAGTGCAAATAAAACAAGATCAAGCAGCATCTATGAATTATATACGCTATTTTTGTCTTGTACTTCTTCAGTCACACTACTAAACTATCTTTGAAGCAAATCAAATGAGTGTTGTGACACTTATTGTAAAGATTAGGTTTTCTTTCTTTGAGCAATATCACCACGAGTTTTGTAACAGTGCAAACAAAACAACATGAATTATATAGACTATTTTTGTCTTGAACTCCTTCAGTCACACTAGGAAACCTAATTAAAAGCCAATCCAATGGGTATTGTAAAGGTTATTGTAAAGATTAGTTTTTCCTTCTGTCAACTATATATTACAATATGTAATGTAAGAGTGCAAATAAAAAAAGATCAAGCAGCATCTATGAATTATATAGGCTATTTTTCTGTTGCACTTCTTCATTCACACTAGTAAACCAAATTTGAAGCCAATCCAATGGGATTTGTGAAAGTTATTGTAAAGATAGGATTTTCCTTCTGTCGGCTATATATTATCATGTGTATTGTAAGAGTGCAAATAAAACAAGATCAAGCACCATCTATGAATTAAATAGGCTATTTTGTGTTGTACTTCTTCAGTCACACTATAAAACCTAATTTGAAGCCAATCCAATGATTATTGTGAAAGTTATTGTAAAGATTAGTTTTACCTTCTTTGAGCAATATCACCACGTGTTTTGTAAGAGTGCAAATAAAACACGATCAAGCAGCATCTATGAATTATATAGGCTATTTTAATGCTGTACTCCTTCTGTCACACTAGTAAACCAAATTTGAAGCCAATCCAAGGGGGATTGTGAAAATTATTGTAAAGATTAGGTTTTCCTTCTTTGAGCAATATCACAACGTTTTTGTAAGAGTGCAAATAAAACAAGATCAAGCAGCATCTATGAATTATATAGGCTATTTTTGTGTTGTACTCCTTCAGTCACACTAGTAAACCTAATTTGAAGAAAATCAAATGACTGTTGTGACAGTTATTGTAAAGATTAGGTTTTCCTTCTTTGAGCAATATAACCACGTGTTTTGTAAGAGTGCAAATAAAACAAGATCAAGCAGCATCTATGAATTATATAGGCTATTTTTGTGTTGTACTCCTTCAGTCACACTAGGAAACCTTTTAAAACCAATCTAATGGGTATTGTGAAAGGTATTATAAAGATTAGGTTTTCCTTCTGTCAGCTATATATTATTATGTGTATTGTAACAGTGCAAATAAAACAAGATCAAGCCACATCTATGAATTATATAGGCTATTTTTATGTTGTGCGCCTTCAGTCACACTAGTAAACCAAATTTGAAGGAAATCCAATGACTGTTGTGAAGGTTATTGTAAAGATTAGGTTTTATTTCTTTGAGCAATATCACCACGCGTTTTCTAAGAGTGCAAGTAAAACAAGATCAAGCAGCATCTATGAATTATATAGGCTATTTTTGTGTTGTACTCCTTCAGTCACACTAGTAAACCTAATTTGAAGCCAATCCAATTAATATTGTGAAAGTTATTCTAAAGATTTGGTTTTCCTTTTTTGAGCAATATAACCACGTGTTTTGTAAGAGTGCAAATAAAACAAGATCAAGCAACATCTATGAATTATATAGGCTATTTTAGGCACTCTTATAATATAAATATAAATATATATCTGAAAGAAGGAAAACCTAATCTTTACAATAACTTTCACAATACCCATTGGATTTTCTTCAAATTAAGTTTACTAGTGTGACTGAAGGAGTAGAACACAAAAATTGCCTATATAATACATAGATGCTGTTTGATCTTGTTTTATTTGCACTCTTAAATAAACGTGGTATTATATATCTGACAGAAGGAAAACCTAATCTTTACAGGAACTTTTACACTACTCATTGGATTTTCTTCCAATTTAGTTTAGTAGTGTGACTGAAGGAGTACAACACAAAAATTGCCTATATAATTCATAGATGCTGCTTGATCTTGCTTTATTTGCACCCTTATAATACACTCAATAATATATATCAGAAAGAAGGAAAACCTAATCTTTACAATAACTTTCACAATAACCATTGGATTTGCTTCAAAATTGGATTCCTAGTGTGACTGGAGGAGTACAACACAAAAATTGCCTATATAATTCATAGATGCTGCTTGATCTTTTTTTATTTGCACTCTTAAAAGACAGGTGATAATATATTGCTGAAAGAATGAAAACCTAATCTTTACAATAACTTTCACAATACTCATTGGATTATCTACAAATTTGCTTTTCTCGTAAGACTGAAGGAGTACAACACAAAAATTGCCTATATAATTCATAGATGAGGCTTGATCTTGTTTTATTTGCACTATTAAAAGACACGTGAAATTATATATCTGACAGAAGGAAAACCTAATCTTTACAATAACTTTCACAATACCCATTAGATTCTCTTCCAATTTGGTTTACTAGTGTGACTGAACGATTAGAACACAAAAATTGCCTATATAATTCATAGATGCTGCTTGATCTTGTTTTATTTGCACTCTTAAATAAACGTGGTATTATATATCTCACAGAAGGAAAACCTAATCTTTACAATAACTTTCACAACACCCATTGGATTTTCTTCCACTTTGGTTTACTACTGTGACTGAAGGAGTACAACACAAAAATTGTCTATATAATTCAAAGATGCTGCTTGATCTTGTTTTATTTGCACTCTTAAAAGACACGTGAAATTATATATCTGAAAGAAGGAAAACATAATCTTTACAATAACTTTCACAATACCCATTGGATTTTCTTCCAATTTGGTTTACTACTGTGACTGAAGGAGTACACCACAAAAATAGCCTATATAATTCATAGATGCTGCTTGATCTTGTTTTATTTGAACTCTTAAAAGACACGTGATAATATATAGCTGAAAGAAGGGAAACATAATCTTTACAACAAATTTCACAATACCAATTGGATTTGCTTGAAATTTGGGTTCCTAGTGTGACTAAAGGAGTAGAACACAAAAATTGCCTATATAATTCATAGATGCGTCTTGATCTTGTGTTACTTTCACTCTTAAAAGACACGGGGTAATATACAGCTGAAAATAGGAAAACCTAATCTTTACAATAACTTTCACAATACCCATTGCACTTTCTTCCTATTTGGTTTACTAGTGTGACTGAAGGAGTAGAACACAAAAATTGCCTATACAATTCATAGATGATGCTTGATCTTGTTTTATTTGCACTCTTATAATATACATAATAATATATATCTGAAAGAAGGAAAACCTAATCTTTACAATAACTTTCACAATACCCATTCGATTCTCTTCCAATTTAGTTTACTAGTGTGACTGAAGGAGTACAACACAAAAATAGCCTATATAATTCATAGATGCTGCTTGATCTTGTTTTATTTGTACTCTTAAAATACACGTGGTAAAATAAAGCTGAAAGAAGGAAAACCTAATCTTTACAATAACCTTAACAATAGCCCGTTGGATTTGCTTGAAATTTGGTTTCCTAGTGTGACTGAAGGAGTACAACACAAAAATTGCCTATATAATTCATAGATGCTGCTTGATCTTGTTTTATTTGCACTACTAAAAGACACGTGGTATTATATATTCGACAGAAGGAAAAACTAATCTTTACAATAACTTCCACAATACAAATTGGATTTTCTTCCAATTTTGTTTACTAGTGTGAAGGAAGGAGTACATCTTCGAAATAGCCTATATAATTCATAGATGCTGCTTGATCTTGTTTTATTTGCACTCTAAAAAGACACGTGATAAAATATAGCTGAAAAGAGGAAAACCTAATCTTTACAATAACTTTCACAATACCAATTGGATTTTCTTCAAAATTTGATTCCTAGTGTGACTGGAGGAGTACAACACAAAAATTGCCTATATAATTCATAGATGCTGCTTAATCTTGTTTTATTTGCACTCTTAAAAGACATGTGATAATATATTGCTGAAAGAATGAAAACCTAATCTTTACAATAACTTTCACAATACTCATTGAATTTGTTTGAAATTTAGTTTCCTAGTGTAAGTGAAGGAGTACAACACAAAAATTGCCTATATAATTCATAGATGCTTCTTGATCTTGTTTTATTTGCACTCTTATAAAACACGTGGTATTATATATCTGACAGAAGGAAATTCTAATCTTTACAATAACTTTAACAATACCCATTGGAATTTCTTTCAATTTGGTTTACTAGTGTGACTGAAGGAGCACAACACAAAAATAGCCTTTATAATTCATAGATGCTGCTTGATCTTGTTTTATTTGCACTCTTCAAAGACACGTGATAATATATAGCGGAAAGAAGGAAAACCTAATCTTTACAATAACTTTCACAACACCCATTGGATTTTCTTCCAATTTTGTTTACTAGTGTGACTGAAGGAAGGAGTAAATCACAGATATAGCGTATATAATTTATAGATGCTGCTTGATCTTGGTTTATTTGCACTCTAAAAGGCACGTGATAATATATAGCTCCTCCAATTTGGTTTACTACTGCGACTGAAGAAGCACATAACAAAAATAGCCTATATAATTCATAGATGCTGCTTGATCTTGTTTTATTTGCACTCTTAAATGACACGTAATAACAAAAGCTGAAAGAAGGAAAACCTAATCTTTACAATAACTTTCACAATACTGATTGGTTTTTCTTTAAATTTGGTCTACTAATGTTACTGAAGGAGTACAACACAAAAATTGCCTATATAATTCATAGATGCTGCTTGATCTTGTTTTATTTCCACTCTTAGAAGACTCGTGGTAATATATAGCTGAAAGAAGGAAAACCTAATCTTTACAATAACTTTCACAATACCCATTAGATTCTCTTCCAATTTGGTTTACTAGTGTGACTGAAGGAGTACAACACAAAAATAGCCTATATAATTAATAGATGCTGCTTGATTTCGTTTTATTTGCACTCTTAAAAGACACGTGATAATATATAGCTGAAAGAAGGAAAACTTAATCTTTACAATAACTTTCACAATAGTCATTTGTTTTTCTTCAAATATGGTCTATTAGTGTGACTAAAGGAGTCCACCACAAAAATTGCCTATATAATTCATAGATGCTGCTTGATCTTGTTTTATTTGCACTCTTAAAAGACAAGTGGTAATATATAGATGAGAAAAGGAAAACCTAATCTTTACAATAACTTTCACAATACCCATTAGATTCTCTTCCAATTTGGTTTACTACTGTGACTGAAGGAGCACGTCACAAAAATAGCCTAAATAATTGATAGATGCTGCTTGATCTTGTTTTATTTGCACTCTTAAGACACGTGATAATATATAGCTGAAAAAAGTAAAACATAATCTTTACAATAACTTTCACAATACTCATTGGTTTTTCTTCAAATTTGGTCTACTAGTGTGACTGAAGGAGTACAACACAAAAATTGCCTATATAATTCATAGATGCTGCTTGATCTTGTTTTATTTGCACTCTTAAATAAACATGGTATTATATATCTGACAGAAGGAAAACCTAATCTTTACAATAACTTTCACAATACCCATTGGATTTTCTTCCAATTTGGTTTACTACTGTGACTGAAGGAGTACATCACAAAAGTAGCCTATATAATTCATAGATGCTGCTTGATCTTGTTTTATTTGCACTCTAAAAAGACACGTGATAATGTATAGCTGAAAAGAGGAAAACCTAATCTTTACAATAACTTTCACAATACCAATTGGATTTTCTTCCCATTTGGTTTACCAGTGTGACTGAAGGAGTAGGACACAAAAATTGCCTATACAATTCATGGATGCTGCTTGATCTTGTTTTATTTGCACTCTTAAAAGACACGTGATAATATATTGCTGAAAGAATGAAAACCTAATCTTTACAATAACTTTCACAATACTCATTGGATTATCTTCAAATTTGTTTTTCTAGTATGACTGAAGGAGTACAACACAAAACTTGCCTATATAATTCATAGATGCTGCTTGATCTTGTTTTATTTGCACTCTAAAAGACACGTGATAATGTATAGCTGAAAAGAGGAAAACCTAATCTTTACAATAACTTTCACAATACCAATTGGATTTGCTTTAAAATTGGATTCCTAGTGTGACTGGAGGAGTACAACACAAAAATTGCCTATATAATTCATGGATGCTGCTTGATCTTGTTTTATTTGCACTATTAAAAGACACGTGATAATATATTGCTGAAAGAATGAAAACCTAATCTTTACAATAACTTTCACAATATTAGTTGGATTATCTTCAAATTTGTTTTTCTAGTATGACTGAAGGAGTACAACACAAAACTTGCCTATATAATTCATAGATGCTGCTTGATCTTGTTTATTTGCACTTTTAAAAGACACGTGGTAATACATAGCTGAAAGAAGGAAAACCTAATTTGTACAATAACTTTCACAATACCCATTAGATTCTCTTCCAATTTGGTTTACTACTGCGACTGAAGGAGCACATAACAAAAATAGCCTATATAATTCATAGATGCTGCTTGATCTTGTTTTATTTGCACTCTTAAATGACACGTAATAACAAAAGCTGAAAGAAGGAAAACCTAATCTTTACAATAACTTTCACAATACCCATTCGATTCTCTTCCAATTTAGTTTACTAGTGTGACTGAAGGAGTACAACACAAAAATAGCCTATATAATTCATAGATGCTGCTTGATCTTGTTTTATTTGTACTCTTAAAATACACGTGGTAAAATAAAGCTGAAAGAAGGAAAACCTAATCTTTACAATAACCTTAACAATAGCCCGTTGGATTTGCTTGAAATTTGGTTTCCTAGTGTGACTGAAGGAGTACAACACAAAAATTGCCTATATAATTCATAGATGCTGCTTGATCTTGTTTTATTTGCACTACTAAAAGACACGTGGTATTATATATTCGACAGAAGGAAAAACTAATCTTTACAATAACTTCCACAATACAAATTGGTTTTTCTTTAAATTTGGTCTACTAATGTTACTGAAGGAGTACAACACAAAAATTGCCTATATAATTCATAGATGCTGCTTGATCTTGTTTTATTTCCACTCTTAGAAGACTCGTGGTAATATATAGCTGAAAGAAGGAAAACCTAATCTTTACAATAACTTTCACAATACCCATTACATTCTCTTCCAATTTGGTTTACTAGTGTGACTGAAGGAGTACAACACAAAAATAGCCTATATAATTAATAGATGCTGCTTGATTTCGTTTTATTTGCACTCTTAAAAGACACGTGATCATATATAGCTGAAAGAAGGAAAACCTAATCTTTACAATAACTTTCACAATACTCATTGGTTTTTCTTCAAATATGGTCTACTAGTGTGACTGAACGATAAGAACACAAAAATTGCCTATATAATTCATAGATGCTGCTTGATCTTGTTTTATTTGCACTCTAAAAAGACACGTGATAATGTATAGCTGAAAAGAGGAAAACCTAATCTTTACAATAACTTTCACAATACCAATTGGATTTGCTTCACAATTGGATTCCTAGTGTGACTGGAGGAGTACAACACAAAAGTTGCCTATATAATTCATAGATGCTGCTTAATCTTGTTTTATTTGCACTCTTAAAAGACACCTGATAATATATTGCTGAAACAAGGAAAACCTAATCTTTACAATAACTTTCACAATACCCATTAGATTCTCTTCCAATTTGGTTTACTAGTGTGACTGAAGGAGCACATCACAAAAATAGCCTATAGAATTAATAGATGCTGCTTGATTTTGTTTTATTTGCACTCTAAAGACACGTGATAATATAAAGCTGACAGAAGGAAAACCTAATCTTTACAATAACTTTCACAATACCCATTCAATTTTCTTCAAATTAGGTTTACTAGTGTGACTGAAGGAGTACAACACAAAAATAGCCTATTTAATTCATAGATGCTGCTTGATCTTGTTTTATTTGCACTCTTAAAAGACACGTGATAATATATAGCTGAAAGAAGGAAAGCCTAATCTTTACAATCACTTTCACAATACCCATTGGATTTGCTTCAAATTTGGTTTCGTAGTGTGACTGAAGGAGTACAACACCAAAAATTGCCTATATTATTCATTGATGCTGCTTGATCTTGTTTTATTTGCACTCTTATAATACACATAATAATATATATAGCTGACAGAAGGAAAACCTATTCTTTACAGTAACTTTCACAATACCTATTGGATTTCCTTCAAAGTAGGTTTACTAGTGTGACTGAAGGAGTACAACACAAAAATAGCCTATATAATTCATAGATGCTGCTTGATCTTGTTTTATTTGCACTCTTAAATGACACGTAATAACAAAAGCTGAAAGAAGGAAAACCTAATCTTTACAATAACTTTCACAATACTGATTGGTTTTTCTTTAAATTTGGTCTACTAATGTTACTGAAGGAGTACAACACAAAAATTGCCTATATAATTCATAGATGCTGCTTGATCTTGTTTTATTTCCACTCTTAGAAGACTCGTGGTAATATATAGCTGAAAGAAGGAAAACCTAATCTTTACAATAACTTTCACAATACCCATTAGATTCTCTTCCAATTTGGTTTACTAGTGTGACTGAAGGAGTACAACACAAAAATAGCCTATATAATTAATAGATGCTGCTTGATTTCGTTTTATTTGCACTCTTAAAAGACACGTGATAATATATAGCTGAAAGAAGGAAAACTTAATCTTTACAATAACTTTCACAATAGTCATTTGTTTTTCTTCAAATATGGTCTATTAGTGTGACTAAAGGAGTCCACCACAAAAATTGCCTATATAATTCATAGATGCTGCTTGATCTTGTTTTATTTGCACTCTTAAAAGACAAGTGGTAATATATAGATGAGAAAAGGAAAACCTAATCTTTACAATAACTTTCACAATACCCATTAGATTCTCTTCCAATTTGGTTTACTACTGTGACTGAAGGAGCACGTCACAAAAATAGCCTAAATAATTGATAGATGCTGCTTGATCTTGTTTTATTTGCACTCTTAAGACACGTGATAATATATAGCTGAAAAAAGTAAAACATAATCTTTACAATAACTTTCACAATACTCATTGGTTTTTCTTCAAATTTGGTCTACTAGTGTGACTGAAGGAGTACAACACAAAAATTGCCTATATAATTCATAGATGCTGCTTGATCTTGTTTTATTTGCACTCTTAAATAAACATGGTATTATATATCTGACAGAAGGAAAACCTAATCTTTACAATAACTTTCACAATACCCATTGGATTTTCTTCCAATTTGGTTTACTACTGTGACTGAAGGAGTACATCACAAAAGTAGCCTATATAATTCATAGATGCTGCTTGATCTTGTTTTATTTGCACTCTAAAAAGACACGTGATAATGTATAGCTGAAAAGAGGAAAACCTAATCTTTACAATAACTTTCACAATACCAATTGGATTTTCTTCCCATTTGGTTTACCAGTGTGACTGAAGGAGTAGGACACAAAAATTGCCTATACAATTCATGGATGCTGCTTGATCTTGTTTTATTTGCACTCTTAAAAGACACGTGATAATATATTGCTGAAAGAATGAAAACCTAATCTTTACAATAACTTTCACAATACCCATTAGATTCTCTTCCAATTTGGTTTACTAGTGTGACTGAAGGAGTACAACACAAAAATAGCCTATATAATTAATAGATGCTGCTTGATTTCGTTTTATTTGCACTCTTAAAAGACACGTGATCATATATAGCTGAAAGAAGGAAAACCTAATCTTTACAATAACTTTCACAATACGCATTGGTTTTTCTTCAAATATGGTCTACTAGTGTGACTGAACGATAAGAACACAAAAATTGCCTATATAATTCATAGATGCTGCTTGATCTTGTTTTATTTGCACTCTAAAAAGACACGTGATAATGTATAGCTGAAAAGAGGAAAACCTAATCTTTACAATAACTTTCACAATACCAATTGGATTTGCTTCAAAATTGGATTCCTAGTGTGACTGGAGGAGTACAACACAAAAGTTGCCTATATAATTCATAGATGCTGCTTAATCTTGTTTTATTTGCACTCTTAAAAGACACCTGATAATATATTGCTGAAACAAGGAAAACCTAATCTTTACAATAACTTTCACAATACCCATTAGATTCTCTTCCAATTTGGTTTACTAGTGTGACTGAAGGAGCACATCACAAAAATAGCCTATAGAATTAATAGATGCTGCTTGATTTTGTTTTATTTGCACTCTAAAGACACGTGATAATATAAAGCTGACAGAAGGAAAACCTAATCTTTACAATAACTTTCACAATACCCATTCAATTTTCTTCAAATTAGGTTTACTAGTGTGACTGAAGGAGTACAACACAAAAATAGCCTATTTAATTCATAGATGCTGCTTGATCTTGTTTTATTTGCACTCTTAAAAGACACGTGATAATATATAGCTGAAAGAAGGAAAACCTAATCTTTACAATAACTTTCACAATACCCATTAGATTCTCTTCCAATTTGGTTTACTAGTGTGACTGAAGGAGCACATCACAAAAATAGCCTATAGAATTAATAGATGCTGCTTGATTTTGTTTTATTTGCACTCTTATAATACACATAATAATATATATAGCTGACAGAAGGAAAACCTATTCTTTACAGTAACTTTCACAATACCTATTGGATTTCCTTCAAAGTAGGTTTACTAGTGTGACTGAAGGAGTACAACACAAAAATAGCCTATATAATTCATAGATGCTGCTTCTTTTGATCTTGTTTTATTTGCACTCTTAAAAGACACGTGATAATATATAGCTGAAAGAAAGAAAACCTACTCTTGGGCCGTAGTCTCATAGCGTCTATAAGCCGCTTAAATACTCTAGAAGGCTATAGACTCTATAAGTACAGTTAGAGGTTAGTCTCGTCGCAACTTTCGGCCTCTTCCGCCCGCCGAACGGCGCTACAAGCTCTAGAATTCTGCCCCCGTCTATAACTCGCGCGAAGCTTGGGAAAGATGGCTGCGGTATTCTTGATTATGTGTAAAGAGGAAGAAAATCTTCGAAGAAACAGAATATTTCGAGATAGAACCCATCCTGTCGATGCATGGGACGATTTAGCACTCTACCAGCGATTAAGATTTCGCTGTCATGATATCTTGGAGATCGTCGATGATATGAGAGCGGACTTGGAAATTGCGGATAGGGGGACGCAATGTCAACAACAACATTGCAAGTGTGTCGTTCTTATGACACCGGTGCCTTTCAAAATGTGTGTGCCGATGGATTATAGTTCCCATTCAGCAAGAAGCCAACAAACAAAAAACTAGGCCTAAATTTTTCAACCAAGGAGGATTTCCAAATGTTGGGGAATGCATCTATGGCACCCACATACGATTATAGCTCCAAGGGCAAACGAACATGAATTCGTTTGTCCGAAAAACTTTCATTCAATAAATCTTCAGGTAAAATTTTATATTGAATTATGTACTTTTTAGTTTCGTCTTCTGGAACGCATATAGCTTGATGCCCTGTGAGAAAATGCTCCATATAAGAGATTTTCATTAGCATTCTTATTCATTTTATTATTATATAGTGCACACTGGCATCAACATTTCACATAGAATGTGTATAGTCGCTATTGAATATGTATCCAGTAAGTGTGTGCAGTGCTGTAGATAAATGAAGTATAATGGTTACATCATGTGTGTCAAAGCATCATGCCCCCCCCCCTTTCAATGTGATTTTTTTATACATTTAAAAGAAATCAAAACTTTGCTGTGGAGGATCACTTCAATGCTGATCATTCTTAGAATTATGGACAGAAAAATGTGCACTGTTAGCCCTCCCGCGAATTTCCTAAGCGACCCTATGAGAGCCGTCTGATTGGCCACTAGCGCATGTGACTTAATCTCGAACCCACAAAGCTTTGCAAATACACACATCGCCGCGTTTTAGGTTTTCGTATCTTGAGTCGCTGATGTGGACTAGCGACTGCTGCGCTTCAATAAAGGTGAAATTGTACATCCGCTGAGGTGCACCTTTGTATGCTAATAAAGTTTATGAAAGACGCCAATATTTGTGTGGTGTAGATTATCGTAGTTAACGATAAACATCGATGTTTTAATGTCAGTCGATTGTTTCAAGCTCTTAGTCTCCACTTCCGCTATAATCACATGCGGATACACCAAGCCATTGTTTGATCGTAGTTTTTTTTTTACATAATTTTCTTTTAAAAATTTAAAATTTTGTCATTTCAAAGAGCTTAGCTATAGCTTTACCTAATAACAGAAGTTGCATGGGAGCTGATCGAGTTGTCAATATAATTAGAAAGGGAAAACAATTTTGGTTCATGATCACAGTTTATGATATTTTGGGAACTCGAATCTATCAGGACGATCATTGACTTTATACTGGTATTGGAATACTGCGCATTATTTGTCATATACATCTTTCAGATTATCTGATATTTAATTAAATGACAAATCATAGGTTCCTGTACGTCGATAGAAGAATGGAGTAGGTAGTTGTATAGGTATCTCACCTACAGGTCCAAAATAACTGAGTGAAAATATTGAATTTTAGGAATACTTACTAATCTTACTATATCCAAATTTATCATGTGCTTTTAGGATGCTGCTGTTACTAATAAAATAATTAAATCATTAATATTGTAATGTGTCCTAACTGCAATCATGTACCAAAATGTAAAAAAAAAAAACCTTATCTCAAGTGAGACTAGTGAACCCTAGTATTTGAGACTTGTCAGCTTTCTCCCTTGACTCTGCTTACTGTTGTTGGTCATCAGCTTTGCTTTTCTGCATTTTTTATCCCATGCACTGATGATGCTTTTTCAACACAATTAACACGAGCAACCAGTTCTTGTTCTTCACTTGTTAACCCATGTACTTCAGATATTCTGATAATTCTGTACTGTTAAATAGTATATGTAAAATAACATCCCATCCTGCTTAGGAAATATTGAATAGCAATATATATGTACTTCAACATCCAGATTAAGAGTTTCTCTCCATGCCAACTTTCTCCCCAAAAAGTTAGGCAAGTTTTCAAGTTCTGGTATGGTCAGTTAATTTTTGTGATCTGTTTTGATGAACAATGCAACAGTTAGTGGCTGCCAAGAGCTGTTTTGTTTTTTAAATCTTTTCAAAAGAAACAGCTTTCTTGTAGTCTATATTGTTCAAGGTCATTTTGACTATTCATGCAGAACTTGCAAAATCGTGATAAATTCCTTAAACAGAGACACACAAGCTCATGGATAGCTGCTGTCCAAGTTTTATTTACATGTTTTGTGGTGACCACTTGTCAGAACAAGAGGTACTTCTCTATGTAAGTTATAAACATAATTTCTTAGCAAATAAAAATGGAAATATTTTTTAATTTAGTATTTTAATGCATAAACTAATCTGAACTAAGAACAGAAAATTTACTAAGGACAACAGTCCACTTAAATGAAGAAGTCACACATAAATGGTTTCTACATACAAAATCTGCTTCTGGACATAAAATTAATCGGTTCTATTACATTCTACTGGCAGAACATTAGTATCATTAACAATCTGTGTAACAATGAACAAATTAAGGTTTGATATATATATATATAATTTCTTGTTAGTAAAAATGTACATACTTTAAAACGGACAAATTGAAGCATACACTAGCATATACACTTAAAATGCCAGGGTTTGGCAAAAGAAAACTCTTCTTAAACTTCTTTGTATATTTTACTAAACATTCAGCATAGTCATGAACTAATTCAAATTTGACCATTCTGACAAATACACAATCATTCCATATTTAGTGCATATCTTGTGGTATAGCCTCTAGTCCTATCATTTTTATGAATATTCTTCATTTCAATGTCAGGTTGTGTTTCACTAATTGTGTTTCCTTTTATTTTGAAAATGCTGTAACTACTGATAGTAACTACTGTCTTTTCCTTGAGCGGCGCAAACCTTATACTGAAAACCATCTGAATAGTAGTAACAAACAAAAGATTTACAAGATTTCCTTGCTATGTCCTGACCTGATATCATTTTCCACACTCACTAGTCACCAACACAGGTGAAATATTCTACACAAAGCAACCCAGAGAATTGGTTTGAAAAGCATGACAGTTTAACATCTAGAGCAAACTTGTCAAGGTAGTCAATTAGGAGCAATGAGGATGATAAACTTGAGGTAGTTTTAATATTCAAATGCTCAGGGCTCTGATTTCTAGAACTGTGCTAAGTGTTAATATATTATAAATGACTTAATGATTAGAGAAAAATATGGGGCCATTAAGTTTATGAAAATTCTAGGCTGAAGTGTAACCATTACTTATGAAACTGCTTCAAGCATGCAGATTTTCCCCATGCTGCTTAATGCCTTCAAAATGTAGACTTTCAAGTGTAAAAATTAGAGAAGGTCAATCTATTGGCATGCAAGACTCCTCAGTGTCATTAAAACTATTCTATAAAATAGCATAAAATATCATGAAGTAGAACACAAATCCCTTGACTATCCCATATGAAACCAAACCCATATTTAAACACAAAAATCATCAAATCATTTAGCCATTTAGCCTTATTGTCATGGTGTAAATGAAGTAAAATTTCAAATTTTTTCTGGGAAAACGTTTCTTGTGGCAGCTGCAATACTTTAAGCCAATATGCAATGCATTTTACATATACATTGATATATAATGGATAACGCCCACATTTACTGGGATTTATTAGATTTAAAAGATTTGAAACATTGAGAAATTTACAGTTATACCCATTCTAAATTTTATGAAGGTATCTCTTATGCTTCTGTGTTTCAACCAGACAAGGAAGTTGCGTAAAACAATATGAGTCTTGAATGTGTTATAAGGGAAATATCTTGAACTGCTTTGAATAGCATTGTGCCACTGCTGGTGGTGACAGTTTATCAGTCTGTTTCACGATTTGTAAAAAGAGTTTATCATCTCCGGTACCTTGACTTTCCCACAACATAGCAAAACCATATTTATACAAAGATATCATAATAAAGTGTAGCCATGTTTTCTTCTTTTGCTCATGCAGTAATGTTAACATTAAATAAGCTTTTTTCTGGAGTCTAGTTTGTGGCATTCTTAGCAGGTGGAGCCAATATCCAACACACCGCACTGATACATTAACAAAGGGAATCTACCACATTCCTCATATGTCAACGAGTTAGGTGTCCTTGTTGTGACTCCTAAAAATCTTTTCATTGCGAAGGTGTGAACCTTCTCTATGCTATCATTACTGGTACACAGACCCCATATCTCAGAGCCATATAAAAGTATTGGCTGGACCTGTGCATCAAAAAGTTTGAAAAACAGGTTAGGTGAAGTATCACCAATGTACCATCACAGTTTAAGAATGCTTATAACTCCCCTCTGCTTTTTCGGCTATGTCTTCTAATGCATGTATAAAAATACACCTTGTAGAGAAAACTATACCCAAGTATTTGTATACATTCACAATTTTTAAAGAAGAGTTACCAAAAAACTATTTTTCTTTACAAGATATAAAACCACCATTTCGAAAAATCAAGACATTTGATTTATCAAGGTTAACAGCAAGGTTTAAAGACCTTGAGCACTGAAAAAGAATGTTCAACTGGTTCTGCAGTCCGAGGATTGTATCTGATACAAGGGCAACATCATCAGCAAGAAGTAAAAAAATACCTCAATAAGTTCTGGGGTTAACTAAACACCATGTTTCCCATACTCATTTATGTCCTTTGGTAGTTCATTTATAAACAAAGTAAATAATACAGGGCTACAAATTTCACCTTGTTTAGGGCCACAGGGGCATTCAATATAATCAGACAGCTTTGCACCAGCTCGCACCCTACCCTTTAAATTATTGTACATGCTTTGAATTGCTAAAAACATTTTTCCTTTTAAACTATTTTTTTTAAGTACCTTCCATAGCTTGTTTCTTGAAACCATATCAAACACTTGACGAAAGTCTACAAAAGCAACATACAATTTTTTATAGTTAAGTAACTGTTTCTGAATCAATGCCATGAGGACAAACTTTTGGTCTGTGGTACTGTACCCTTTCCTGAACCCTGCTTGTTCTTCCCCGATTATTTCATTGTCCTCCATCCAATCTGTAATTCTCTTATTCAGAATAGCACTATATATTTTGCTACAGACATTTAGTAGAGAAATGCCTTGATAATTTTCTGGTTTACTGGGATCACCTTTTTTGTGTAATGGTTCTATTATTGATTCGATTGACTGGTCAGGAAATAGGCTGTTGTCAAACAGGTAGTTAAAGTATGTGGTGAGAAAAGACAGGACGTAATCCAAATCAGTATTTATGTCTTTTACAATAAGATTCTCAGCCTCCCTAAAGAGAATTTGCACAAATCACTTTGAAGGTTATTCTGAAACTCTAAGATTTTATCATCTTTCCACATAAATTTTCAAATTTACATTCTGAGATTTGCTTGTCTTGACCCCCGCTATCCAAACAAGTTAAGAATGTTAACTCTACAGGCATGTGTTTAGATTCCACCATAGATAAAACTGAAAGATGGCACATTCTCAGTAAGGTTTCAGAAACAATAAAATAATGTTAGAACCTGTGTTAGAGATAAAGTAAAGTTTCCACTAAAAGCACCATGACTAGAAGAGTGCAATGTTTCCAAACCATTAACAATTACTATATAGGTTAAATTCATTGCAAACCTGCAGCAAGTAGCGTCCAAAAGAGTTAATTGTTACATCAGCAGAGCATCTGTGGAAATCACATAAAGTAGTAAGACACTGTTGGTCTATACCACTCTCACTAGGGGCTAAGTTTTTGGCAACACAATACATGATATTAAGCTGGTTTTGCAGACCTACAATTGTATCAGAGAAAAATATCATCAGCAAACAATAAAATGAACAGCTGCATCAAATCAGGTGTGAGTCGAATACCATGTTGTCCCTTTTGTCTTTGTTAAATCATGGATAAATAAAGAGAATAGGTTGGGGGTGCAGATTTCACCCTGTTTTAATCCTTTTGGGCAATCAAGACCTAAAGTGAGATCCCCACCAACCCTTACTCAGGCTTTAACTACTTTATACATTCTTTTGATAACGTTACACATTAAGCTCTAGCTTAATGATTTTTCCACATATACCATTTTTGACAATATGCATGTCATGTTTGCTGGATCTCTAAAACTACCATTTAGATGTGTGGTTTTTTCCAATGTTCTCATTCTGTAGAATACATTTGCTTAAGTTGTGGGGAGCTCGCTGAGGCCGCCGCTTGGGCATCATATGCACACTCCCGTCTTCACTGTTTGATCGCTTTAATCCTTTATTCTCGGTGTCACGATTTTTTGGTGGCCTGCCTGATTGTATACATCGCCTACCCCCAAGAGGCATTTTTCTGCGGCTAACAGCTGTTGGTTGCACTTTAATACCACCTCACTTTATAACTGAAAATGGCTTGCAATGGTGGTCTTTACAAAAAAGGTGCATGGCTGAAACACGACCTGTTTCTGTTTTCGTTCTCTCCCACTGTGTTACAAAAGCTTCTACTGCTGGCGCATATTCATTTGTAGACTGTTTTGAGCAAGACTGGCATAGCAAAATATCTAGTAGTGACCGATTTTCATTCTACAGCTCATTTAAGTCCTCTTTAAAGCTAAGCACTTACCTAACTGACATTAAACATCTTGCTATTAGAAATTCACTAACAAGGTTTAGGCTAGGAGTTACAAACATAAATTGCCATAAGCATCGTTACAGCAATTTGTCCACTGTTTCGTTAAAATGCCCCAATTGCGATTGCGAAGAGACTGAGTTACATTTTGTGTTCGTGTGCGCAAAATATAAAGATCTACGACAACTGTACATTCCTGAAAAGTTCTATAAGAATCCGTCTCAGTTTCGTTTGTCTATTTTATTTGCAAGCAACTGTTTAAACTTGTTCCAAAATGTTGCCTACTATCTGTATAAAGCACTGCAGATTAGAGAAAACAAATAATTTGTGAACTACTGATATTATTATATTATATGATTAAATAGCACATTAAAAATGTTGTATTTTTAATGAAGTAAGGACAGTGTATTTAGGTATTTTGTATTTTCATTTTTGATTCCAGATTCCCCCTACACACACTCCCCAACATCGGTTATGGGCATGAGCCAACTGAAATAAAGAACTTTGTCTTTGTCTTGTCTTGCCTCATTAAAGGAGTATATACAGCAATCACAATTTTGTCCTTAATCAGCTCCATTGATGCACACTTCATTTTCTGTTCATTGTTATTTTTCTCAATCACGCTATTAACAGCAGTCAGAAGGCCTTGTCCTGAAGCTGCACCATAGCTCTTCTGAAATACTTTGGTATACAGTCTGGAAAAAAGACATATTCAGAGGCCAAATACATGTAATTCTCTGTGTGCTCCATGTGAAGATTAAATTTGTACAGATTGAGAGCAGATGCTGGAGTGTGCCCTCTAGCAAACAAGTCTTTGAATTTCTGAATTGTGTCCTCTGAGACATCCTGGTGCTGCATTACTTTGGTATTCCCCATGATTGGATGATTATGCATATGCTCAATACGCACAATCATCGGCAGAGCTGGCAAATGATGGTCACTGCTGTTTTTCCTGGAACAATATATTTAGCTATGTATCTATATGTGTTGCAAAATCACACAAAAGGTTGAATAACACTTCTGTAGATATGAGATGACATGTATGACATAGTATGCTCACAATATACAGACACAAAATAACACTAATATTAAAACAGAACTTACATGGTAGTTGCTTCGACTGTCAAGGTCATTTGAGCTGGGCAATTTGTATTTTTGGAGTTTGGCTTCTCATTTGCTGTTTTACTTCTTGGTAAAGTGTTGTGCTGACACCTGTAATAGGTTTTCAGTAGGGTTCCTTTCCCAGTAACTTTGACAGTTGTTTTTATGCACCATGTAATCTGGGCCTTTTTCTTGTGTTTGTCAAACCAAGCTCTTGCATCTTCTGCAGTAGTGATGGGCAATCGTATTTCACACTTAAATTTGCCACCTTCCATTGCTGAGTACCAGCAAACATGATATTCCTGTCCTTTAGGAAGGATGGTCTGCCAAGAATTCAACAATGATGTAAAAGCTATCAACAAGCATTTTGAATATTTAAATGCTAATTATAAACCTAAAACAGCCTATTGTCAAAAATAAAAAAATTATAAGTTTAAAATAGAGTAGTTTATTAAATATGGTTAGTTAATTTGATATTACAATGAAAATAGTGTTTTGTTAATAATACAGCAGTAATCTACATAGTCACAGCTGACAGCATTGAGGTTGGGAAATGTTAGGGGAAGCAAAAAATAGCATAGTGCTGTATTTAGCGTTCCCTTCATTTTCTTAATACCATTAGATGCTGTTGTTGCATGATAATTAGAAAAGCAGAGAACAGTCATGCTAATTACATAATAGTAATACATTACTTTGTGGATGATTCTGTTGTTTTCTAAAATGTTATAAATTCTCAAGATTTGTTTTCTTTCCATCATTTTTTAAACATTCTTAATAACAATTACCATTTAATCATATTTTTGATTTAACAATTGTTGTTAATGAGTTAAGAAATGATTTTATGCAATACTGAGACAACACAAAGTATCAGTCTCTCATTCTGAAACCATAGGAAAAAGAACTGAACCTTTATTTGAGAGCCTGATATATATATATATATAGTCAAATGTACATCTGATATATTTTTGCTGGCCAAAATTAATAGAGCAAGACAATTATACGGTTTTGTGTGAAGAAAAAAAGTATAAGGCAAACCTATTTTTCTAAACCTCCCCGATCAAAAGCTAGTCTCTCTGGGATTAATTTTAAATCGCAAGAAATGTACGTAAACGTGCACATGAAGTCTGAAATTTGACAAATATATCCATACCAGCAAGTTAGGATATTCCTTGATAGGTACCCCAGATTCAGAGGGCTTTCTTGTCTAATTCGTCGCAATAGACATGATAGCTATCAAAATTGCTGTTCAGATTTTGCCAAATGCTCGTAATGCAAAACTGATCTACAGTTGCAGCTGATGCGTGGTAAGCGCGCGAACAATGCTCCGCGGAGTCGTAGCCTTGGGAACTTCATATCGCACAGAAATCCCAAAGTTATGTAAGACTTTGGTTTATAAAACGGCAGGACTTTCGTATGGGTGGTTTTACTAGGTCACGGCGGGCTGTGCTATTTTGTGGAAGGGGAGACCGGGTAGGATCGATATTTCAGAGGGGTGTGAGGTTGGGCATTGGTTGGTGTTGTGTGTGATTTATGAAGTAGGGTTAGGGGTGAGAGCGCTGCTTCCACATCCTAACCACGGCCGCCAAGCTTTACATGGGGCCTCCTTATCATGGACAGCACGAGGAGCTTGAAAAACCCATGTTACCGTCTTACAAGAGACACAGAAGTATACACACTGTGCCGCCACTACACCCTTCCCTCTATTAAGCCTTCGAGTGAACTATACGTAAAGCAATGCGTAAAACTAAGAATTGACCCATCAATTTTACACTTCACAATAAAATTTGTCAAAATATGTTTAAAATCAGCGGTGGGCAGCATCTTCGTCTATATTACACTAAACAGTCCCGTAATGTGCTTGATGTTTTGCTAGATCTCTTCACAAACTTGTTTTATAAACCAGCTATACATCGCGACAGTCAAAACAACGAAATATTGACAAAATTTTGACATTCCCTTAAAGACTTTATTGGAGTTTGATTCGAAACAGTAGAAGTAAGTATGAACATGCATAATAGACTGTATCATTCATAGAAACTACTTGATCTTCACTTTTGTACGATCATGGTTGATGCTTCATCAAAATACCAAAAACTTTTCCGGCACCTACATCAACAAGAATAAAGAATATTACATGAATTTAAGGAGTTGGCAGTCAAAGGGTTAAATAACCGCTAACGCCAAACTTGACATAGCACGGACAGCACGTGGACCACGAAATATTCGTGCTCCTAAATTTTGCACGAAAGAGACGGGTACAGAGCGCTGCTTCCACATCCTAACCACGGCCGCCAAGCTTTACATGGGGCCTCCTTATCATGGACAGCACGAGGAGCTTGAAAAACCCAACTAAGAATTGACCCATCAATTTTGTCAATATTCCGTTGTTTTGACTGTCGCGAAGTAAAGCTGGTTTATAAAACAAGTTTGTAAAGAGATCAAGCAAAAACTCAAGCACATTACGGGACTGTTTAGTGTAATATACACGAAGATGCTGCCAACTGCTGATTTTAAACATATTTTGACAATTTTTATTGTGAAGTGTGAAATTCTTGGGTCAATTCTTAGTTTTACGCATTGCTTTACGTATAATTCACTCGAAGGATTAATACAGAAAAGGGTGTAGCGGCGGCACAGTGTGCATACCTCTGTGTCTCTTGTAAGACATGGTAACATGGATTTTTCAAGCTCCTCGTGCTGTCCGTGATAACGAGGCCCCATGTAAAGCTTGGCGGCTGTGGTTAGGATGTGGAAGCAGCGCTCTGTACCCGTCTCTTTCGTGCAATACTTAGGAGCACGAATATTTCGTGGTCCACGTGCTGTCCGTGCAATGTCATGTTTGGCTTTAGCGGTTATTTAACTCTTTAACTGCCAACTCCTTTAATTCATGTTATATTCTTTATTCTTGTTGATGTAGGTGCCGGAAAAGTTGTTCCTGCAATATTTTGATGAAGCATCAAACGTGATCTTCATACAAAAGTGAAGATCAAGTAGTGCCTTTGAATGATACAGTCTATTATGGATGTTTTCATTTATTACTACTGATTTTAAACAAACTTCAATGAAGTCTTTACGGGATTGTCAAAATTTAGTCAATATTCCGTTGTTTTGACTGTCGCGAAGTAAAGCTGGTTTATAAAACAAGTTTGTAAAGAGATCTAGCAAAGCCTCAAGCACATTACGGGACTGTTTAGTGTAATATAGACGAAGATGCTGCCCACCGCTGATTTTAAACATATTTTGACAATTTTTATTGTGAAGTGTAAAGTTGATGGGTCAATTCTTAGTTTTACGCATTGCTTTACGTATAATTCACTCGAAGGCTTATTTGAGGGAAGGGTGTAGCGGCGGCACAGTGTGCATACCTCTGTGTCTCTTGTAAGACATGGTAACATGGGTTTTTCAATCTCCTAGTGCTGTCCGTGATAACGAGACCCCATGTAAAGCTTGGCGGCTGTGGTTAGGATGTGGAAGCAGCGCTCTGTACCCGTCTCTTTCGTGATATACTAAGGACCACGAATATTTCGTGGTCCACGTGCTGTCCGTGCTATGTCAAGTTTGGCGTTAGCGGTTATTTAACCCTTTAACTGCCAACTCATTTAATTCATAAAATATTCTTTATTCTTGCTGATGTAGGTGCCGAAAAAGTTGTTCCTGTAATATTTTGATGAAGCATCAACCGTGATCTTCGTACAAAAGTGAAGATCAAGTAGTTTCTTTGAATGATACAGTCTATTATGCATGTTCACGCTTACTTCTACTGTTTCAAACCAAACTTCAATAAAATCGATTCGGGATTGTCAAAATTTTGTCAATATTCCGTTGTTTTGACTGTCGCGAAGTAAAGCTGGTTTATAAAACAAGTTTGTAAAGAGATCTAGCAAAACCTCAAGCACATTACGGGACTGTTTAGTGTAATATAGACGAAGATGCTGCCAACCGCTGATTTTAAACATATTTTGACAATTTTATTGTGAAGTGTAAAATTGATGGGTCAATTCTTAGTTTTACGCATTGCTTTACGTATAGTTCACTCGAAGGATTAATACAGGGAAGGGTGTAGCGGCGGCACAGTGTGCATACCTCTGTGTCTCTTGTAAGACATGGAAACATGGGTTTTTCAAGCTCCTCGTGCTGTCCGTGATAACGAGGCCCCATGTAAAGCTTGGCGCTGTGGTTAGGATGTGGAAGCAGCGCTCTGTACCCGTCTCTTTCGTGCAATACTTAGGAGCACGAACATTTCGTGGTCCACGTGCTGTCCGTGCTATGTCAAGTTTGGCGTTAGCGGTTATTTAACCCTTTAACTGCCAACTCCTTTAATTCATAATATATTCTTTATTCTTGTTAATGTAGGTGCCGGAAAAGTTGTTCCTGCAATATTTTGATGAAGCATCAACCGTGATCTTCATACAAAAGTGAAGATCAAGTAGTTCCTTTGAATGATACAGTCTATTATGCATGTTTTCATTTATTACTACTGATTTTAAACAAACTTCAATGAAGTCTTTACGGGATTGTCAAAATTTTGTCAATATTCCGTTGTTTTGACTGTCGCGAAGTAAAGCTGGTTTATAAAACAAGTTTGTAAAGAGATCTAGCAAAACCTCAAGCACATTACGGGACTGTTTAGTGTAATATAGACGAAGATGCTGCCCACCGCTGATTTTAAACATATTTTGACAATTTTTATTGTGAAGTGTGAAATTCATGGGTCAATTCTTAGTTTTACGCATTGCTTTACGTATAGTTCACTCGAAGGATTAATACAGGGAAGGGTGTAGCGGCGGCACAGTGTGCATACCTCTGTGTCTCTTGCAAGACATGGAAACATGGGTTTTTCAAGCTCCTCGTGCTGTCCGTGATAACGAGGCCCCATGTAAAGCTTGGCGGCTGTGGTTAGGATGTGGAAGCAGCGCTCTGTACCCGTCTCTTTCGTGCAATACTTAGGAGCACGAATATTTCGTGGTCCACGTGCTGTCCGTGCTATGTCAAGTTTGGCGTTAGCGGTTATTTAACCCTTTAACTGCCAACTCCTTTAATTCATGTTATATTCTTTATTCTTGATGATGTAGGTGCCGGAAAAGTTGTTCCTGCAATATTTTGATGAAGCATCAACCGTGATCTTCATACAAAAGTGAAGATCAAGTAGTTTCTATGAATGATACAGTCTATTATGCATGTTCACATTTATTACTACTCAATGAAACTCAATTTACGGGATTGTCAAAATTTTGTCAATATTCCGTTGTTTTGACTGTCGCGAAGTAAAGCTGGCTTATAAAACAAGTTTGTAAAGAGATCTAGCAAAACCTCAAGCACATTACGGGACTGTTTAGTGTAATATAGACGAAGATGCTGCCCACCGCTGATTTTAAACATATTTTGACCAATTTTATTGTGAAGTGTAAAATTGATATGCCAATTCTTAGTTTTACGCATTGCTTTACGTATAGTTCACACGAAGGCTTAATAGAGGGAATGGTGTAGCGGCGGTACAGTGTGCATACCTCTGTGTCTCTTCTAAGATATGGCAACATGGGTTTTTCAAGCTCCTCGTGCTGTCCGTGATAACGAGGCCCCATGTAAAGCTTGGCGGCTGTGGTGAGGATGTGGAAGCAGTGCTCTGTACCCGTCTCTTTCGTGTAATACTTAGGAGCACGAATATTTCGTGGTCCACGTGCTGTCCGTGCTGTGTCAATTTTGGCGTTAGCGGTTATTTAACCCTTTAACTGCCAACTCCTTTAATTCATGTTATATTCTTGATGTATGTGCTGGAAAAGTTGTTCCTGTAATATTTTGATGAAGCATCAACCGTGATCTTAGTACAAAAGTGAAGATCAAGCAGTTTCGTTGAATGATAGTCTATTATGCATGTTCACACTTATTTCTACTGTTTTAAAGCAAACTTTAATAAAATCGATTGGGGATTGTCAAAATTTTTCAATATTTCGTTGTTTTGACTGTCGCGAAGTAAAGATGGTTTATAAAACAAGTTTGTAAAGAGATCTAGCAAAACCTCAAGCACATTACGAGACTGTTTAGTGTAATATAGACGAAGATGCTGCCAACCGCTGATTTTAAACATATTTTGACGAATTTTATTGTGAAGTGTAAAATTGATGGGTCAATTCTTAGTTTTACGCATTGCTTTACGTATAGTTCACTCAAAGGCTTAATACAGGGAAGGGTGTAGCGGCGGCACAGTGTGCATGCCTCTCTGTCTCTTGCAAGACATGGTAACATGGGTTTTTCAAGCTCCTCGTGCTGTCCGTGATAACGAGGCCCCATGTAAAGCTTGGCGGCTGTGTTTAGGATGTGGAAGCAGTGCTCTGTACCCGTCTCTTTCGTGCAATACTTAGGAGCACGAATATTTCGTGGTCCACGTGCTGTCCGTGCTATGTCAAGTTTGGCGTTAGCGGTTATTTAACCCTTTAACTGCCAACTCCTTTAATTCATGTTATATTTTTTATTCTTGTTGATGTAGGTGCCGGAAAAGTTGTTCCTGCAATATTTTGATGAAGCATCAACCATGATCTTCGTACAAAAGTGAAGATCAAGTAGTTTCTATGAATGGTACAGTCTATTATGCATGTTCACACTTTCTTCTACGGTTTCAAACCAAACTGCAATAAAATCGATTAGGGATTGTCAAAATTTTGTCAATATTCCGTTGTTTTGACTGTCGCGAAGTAAAGCTGGTTTATAAAACAAGTTTGTAAAGAGATCTAGCAAAACCTCAAGCACATAACGGGACTGTTTAGTGTAATATAGACGAAGATGCTGCCAACCGCTGATTTTAAACATATTTTGACAATTTTTATTGTGAAGTGTAAAATTGATGGGTCAATTCTTAGTTTTACGCATTGCTTTACGTATAGTTCACTCGAAGGCTTAATAGAGGGAATGGTGTAGCGGCGGCACAGTGTGCTACCTCTGTGTCTCTTGTAAGACATGGTAACATGGGTTTTTCAAGCTCCTCGTGCTGTCCGTGATAACGAGGCCCCATGTAAAGCTTGGCAGCTGGGGTTAGGATGTGGAAGCAGTGCTCTGTACCCGTCTCTTTCGTGCAATACTTAGGAGCACGAATATTTCGTGGTCCACGTGCTGTCCGTGCTATGTCAAGTTTGGCGTTAGCGGTTTTTTAACCCTTTAACTGCCAACTCCTTTTAATTCATATTATATTCTTTATTCTTGTTGATGTAGGTGCCGGAAAAGTTGTTCCTGCAATATTTTGATGAAGCATCAACCATGATCTTCGTGCAAAAGTGAAGATCAAGTAGTTTCTATGAATGATACAGTCTATTATGCATGTTTACACTTACTCCTACTGTTTCAAACCAAACTTCAATAAAATCGATTCGGGATTGTCAAATTTTGTCAATATTCCGTTGTTTTGACTGTCGCGAAGTAAAGCTGGTTTATAAAACAAGTTTGTGAAGAGATCTAGCAAAACCTCAAGCACATTACGGGACTGTTTAGTGTAATATAGACGAGTATGCTGCCCACCGCTGATTTTAAACATATTTTGACAAATTTTATTGTGAAGTGTAAAATTGATGGGTCAATTCTTAGTTTTACGCTTTGCTTTAGGTATAGTTCACTCGAAGGCTTAATACAGGGAAGGGTGTAGCGGCGGCACAGTGTGCATACCTCTGTGTCTCTTGCAAGACATGGTAACATGGGTTTTTCAAACTTCTCGTGCTGTCCGTGATAACGAGGCCCCATGTAAAGCTTGGCGGCTGTGGTAAGGATGTGGAAGCAGCGCTCTGTACCCGTCTCTTTCGTGCAATACTTAGGAGCAAGAATATTTCGTGGTCCACGTGCTATGTCAAGTTTGGCGTTAGCGGTTATTTAACCCTTTAACTGCCAACTCCTTTAATTCATGTTATATTCTTTTATTCTTGTTGATGTAGGTGCCGGAAAAGTTGTTCCTGCAATATTTTGATGAAGCATCAACCATGATCTTCTTACAAAAGTGAAGATGAAGTAGTTTCTATAAATGCTACAGTCTATTATGCATGTTCACACTTTCTTCTACGGTTTCAAACCAAACTGCAATAAAATCGATTCGGGATTGTCAAAATTTTGTCAATATTCCGTTGTTTTGACTGTCGCGAAGTAAAGCTGGTTTATAAAACAAGTTTGTTAAGAGATCTAGCAAAACCTCAAGCACATTACGGGACTGTTAAGTGTAATATAGACGAAGATGCTGCCAACCGCTGATTTTAAACATATTTTGACAAATTTTATTGTGAAGTGTAAAATTGATGCGTCAATTCTTAGTTTTACGCATTGCTTTACGTATAGTTACCTCGAAGGCTTAATAGAGGAAATGGTGTAGCGGCGGCACAGTGTGCATACCTCTGTGTCTCTTGTAAGACATGGTAACATGGGTTTTTCAAGCTCCTCGTGCTGTCCGTGATAACGAGGCCCCATGTAAAGCTTGGCAGCTGTGGTTAGGATGTGGAAGCAGTGCTCTGTACCCGTCTCTTTCGTGCAATACTTAGGAGCACGAATATTTCGTGGTCCACGTGCTGTCCGTGCTATGTCAAGTTTGGCGTTAGCGGTTATTTAACCCTTTAACTGCCAACTCCTTTAATTCATGTTATATTCTTTATTCTTGTTGATGTAGGTGCCGGAAAAGTTGTTCCTGCAATATTTTGATGAAGCATCAACCATGATCTTCGTACAAAAGTGAAGATCAAGTAGTTTCTATGAATGGTACAGTCTATTATGCATGTTCACACTTTCTTCTACGGTTTCAAACCAAACTGCAATAAAATCTTTTCCGGATTGTCTTTTTGACTGTCGCGAAGTAACGCTGGTGTATAAAACAAGTTTGTAAAGAGATCTAGCAAAACCTAACGCACATCACGAGATTGTTAAGTGTAATATAGACGAAGATGCTGCCTACCGCTGATTTTAAACATATTTTGACAAATTTTATTGTGAAGTGTAAAAATGATGGGTCAATTCTTAGTTTTACGCATTGCTTTACGTATAGTTCACTCAAAGGCT
>SMMW01000268.1:0-13735 GCA_004794655.1 Marisa cornuarietis
CGTTCTGAAGCCGTTCTTAGTCGTTCTTAGCCGTTTTTAGCCGTTCTTTACCGTTCTTAAGCCTTTCTTAGCCGTTCTTTAGCGTTCTTAGCCGTTCTTGATCGTTCTTTAGCCGTTCTTAAGCCGTTCTTTGCCGTTCTTCCGCGTCTTAAGCCATTTTTAGCCGTTCTTTAGCGTTCTTAAGCCTTTCTTAGCCGTTCTTAAGCCGTTCTTAGCCCTTCTGCGCCGTTCTTCAACGTCTTAAGCCGTTCTTCACCGTTCTTAGCCATTCCTTACCATTTTTAAGCCGTTCTTAGCCGTTCTTAGCCGATCATCAGCGTCTTAAGCCGTTCTTAGCCGTTCTTTAGCGCCTTTAGCCGTTCTTAGCCGTTCTTTAGCCGTTTTTAGCCGTTTTTAGCCGTTCTCCGCCGTTCTTTAGCGTCTTAAGCCGTTCTTAACCGTTCTTAGCCGTTCTTTGCCGTTCTTTAGCCGTTCTTAACCGTTCTTAGCCGTTCTTCACCGTTTTTAAGCCGTTCTTAGTCGTTCTTAGCCATTCTTAGCCGTTCTTAAGCCGTTCTTAGCCGTTCTTTAGCGTTCTTAGCCGTTCTTGATCGTTCTTAAGCCGTTCTTCGCCGTTCTTCAGCATCTTAAGCCGTTCATAGCCGTTCTTGACCGTTCTTAAGCCGTTCTTAAGCCATTCTTAGCCGTTCTTCACCGTTTTTAAGCTGTTCTTAACTAATCTTATCCATTCTTTATCGCTCTTTAGCCGTTCTTCGCCGTTCTTCAGCATCTTAAGCCGTTCATAGCCGTTCTTGACCGTTCTTAAGCCGTTCTTAGCCATTCTTGATCGTTCTTAAGCCGTTCTTAAGCCATTCTTAGCCGTTCTTGACCGTTCTTAAGCCGTTGTTAGCCGATCTTACCCGTTCTTCACTGTTCTCAAGCTGTTCTTCATCGTTCTTAAGCCATTCTGAGCCGTTCTTTAGCGTTCTTAAGCTGTTCTTAAGCCGTTCTTCGCCGTTCTTTGCCGTTAATCACCGTTCTTTAGCCGTTCTTAGCCGTTCTTCACCGTTCTTAAGCCGTTCTTAGCCGTTCTTCGCCGTTCTTCAGCGTCTTAAGCCGTTCTTAGCCGTTCTTCGCCGTTCTTCAGCGTCTTAAGCCGTTCTTAGCCGTTCATCAGCGTCTTAAGCCGTTCTTACCCGTTCTTTATTGTCTTTAGCCGTTCTTGTCCGTTCTTTAGCCGTTCTTAAGCCGTTTTTAGCCATTCTCCGCCGTTCTTTAGCGTCTTAAGCCGTTCTTAACCGTTCTTAAGCCGTTCTTAGCCGTTCTTCAGCGTCTTAAGCCGTTCTTACCCGTTCTTTATTGTCTTTAGCCGTTCTTGACCGTTCTTTAGCCGTTCTTAGCCGTTTTTAAGCCGTTCTTAGCCGTTCTTCGCCGTTCCTCAGCGTCTTAAGCCGTGTTTAGCCGTTCTTCGCCGTTCTTTAGCCATTCTTAACCGTTCTTAGCCGTTCTTCACCGTTCTGAAGCCGTTCTTAGTCGTTCTTAGCCGTTTTTAGCCGTTCTTCACCGTTCTTAAACCGTTCTTAGCCGTTCTTAGCCGTTTTTAAGCCATTCTTAGCCGTTCTTCAGCATCTTAAGCTGTTCTTAACCGTTCTTAGCCGTTCTTAACAGTTTTTAAGCTGTTCTTAACTGTTCTTATCCATTCTTTACCGCTCTTAAGCCGTTCTTCGCCGTTCTTCAGGGTCTTAAGCCGTTCATAGCCGTTCTTGACCGTTCTTAAGCCGTTCTTAGCCATTCTTGATCGTTCTTAAGCCGTTCTTAAGCCATTTTTAGCCATTCTTGATCGTTCTTAAGCCGTTGTTAGCCGCTCTTAGCCGTTCTTAGCCATTCTTAGCCGTTCTTCACTGTTCTCAATCCGTTCGTAGTCTTTCTTTGCCGTTCTGCACCGTCCTTAAGTCGTTCTTTAGCCATTCTTAACCGTTCTTAGCCGTTCTTTACCGTTTTGAAGCCGTTCTTAGTCGTTCTTAGCCATTCTTAGCCGTTCTAAGGCCGTTCTTAGCCGTTCTTTAGCGTTCTTAGCCGTTCTTGATCGTTCTTAAGCCGTTCTTAGCCGTTTTTAAGCCGTTCTTAGCCGTTCTTCGCCGTTCTTCAGCGTCTTAAGCCGTTCTTAGCCGTTCTTCGCCGTTCTTTAGCGTCTTAAGCCGTTCTTAGCCGTTCTTGACCGTTCTTAAGCCGTTCTTAGCCGTTCATCAGCGTCTTAAGCCGTTCTTACCCGTTCTTCATTGTCTTTAGCCGTTCTTGACCGTTCTCTAGCCGTTCTTTAGCCGTTTTTAGCCGTTCTCCGCCGTTCTTTAGCGTCTTAAGCCGTTCTTACCCGTTCTTTATTGTCTTTAGCCGTTCTTGACCGTTCTCTAGCCGTTCTTTAGCGTCTTAAGCCGTTCTTAACCGTTCTTAGCCGTTCTTTGCCATTCTTTAGCCGTTCTTAACCGTTCTTAGCCGTTCTTCACCGTTCTGAAGCCGTTCTTAGTCGATCTTAGCCGTTCTTAAGCCGTTCTTAGCCGATCATCAGCGTTCTAAGCCGTTCTTAGCCGTTCTTTAGCGTCTTTAGCCGTTCTAAGCCGTTAATCACCGTTCTTAAGCCGTTCTTAGCCGTTCTTCACCGTTCTTAAGCCGTTCTTAGCTATTCTTAGCCGTTCTTCACCGTTCTTAAGCCGTTCTTTGCCGTTCTTCACCGTCCTTAAGACGTTCTTAGTCGTTCCTAGCCGTTCTTAAGCCGTTCTTAGCCGTTCTTAGCCGTTCTTTGCCGTTTTCAGCGTCTTAAGCCGTTCTTAGCCGTTCTTGACCGTTCTTAAGCCGTTCTTAGCCGTTCTTTGCCGTTCTCCGCCGTTCTTTAGCGTCTTAAGCCGTTCTTAACCGTTCTTAGTCGTTTTTTCACGTTCTTTAGCCGTTCTTAACCGTCCTTAGCCGTTCTTAAACGTTTTGAAGCCGTTCATCAGCGTCGTAAGCCGTTCTTACCCGTTTTTTAGCGCCTTTAGCCGTTCTTGACCGTTCTTTAGCCGTTCTTAGCCGTTCTTAAGCCGTTTTTAGCCGTTCTCCGCCGTTCTTTAGCGTCTTAAGCCGTTCTTAACCGTTCTTAGTCGTTTTTTCCCGTTCTTTAGCCGTTCTTAACCGTCCTTAGCCGTTCTTAAACGTTCTTAGCCGTTCTTAGCCGTTCTTAAGCCGTTATTAGCCGTTATTTAGCGTTTTTAGCCGTTCTTGATCGTTCTTTAGCCGTTCTTAAGCCGTTCTTTGCCGTTCTCCAGCGTCTTAAGCCATTTTTAGCCGTTCTTTAGCGTTCTTAAGCCTTTCTTAGCCGTTCTTAAGCCGTTCTTAGCCCTTCTGCGCCGTTCTTCAACGTCTTAAGCCGTTCTTAACCGTTCTTAGCCATTCCTAACCATTTTTAAGCCGTTCTTAGCCGTTCTTAGCCGATCATCAGCGTCTTAAGCCGTTCTTCGCCGTTCTTTAGCGCCTTTAGCCGTTCTTAGCCGTTCTTTAGCCGTTTTTAGCCGTTTTTAGCCGTTCTCCGCCGTTCTTTAGCGTCTTAAGCCGTTCTTAACCGTTCTTAGCCGTTCTTTGCCGTTCTTTAGCCGTTCTTAACCGTTCTTAGCCGTTCTTCACCGTTTTGAAGCCGTTCTTAGTCGTTCTTAGCCATTCTTAGCCGTTCTTAAGCCGTTCTTAGCCGTTCTTTAGCGTTCTTAGCCGTTCTTGATCGTTCTTAAGCCGTTCTTAGCCATTCTTCAGCATCTTAAGCCGTTCTTAACCATTCTTAGCCGTTCTTCACCGTTTTTAAGCTGTTCTTAACTGTTCTTATCCATTCTTTATCGCTCTTAAGCCGTTCTTCGCCGTTCTTCAGCATCTTAAGCCGTTCATAGCCGTTCTTGACCGTTCTTAAGCCGTTCTTAGCCATCCGTTCTTAAGCCATTCTTAGCCGTTCTTGACCGTTCTTAAGCCGTTCTTAGCCGTTCTTAGCCGTTCTTAGCCGTTCTTCACTGTTCTCAAGCCGTTCTTCATCGTTCCTAAGCCATTCTTAGCCGTTCTTTAGCGTTCTTAAGCTGTTCTTAAGCCGTTTTTAGCCGTTCTTTGCCGTTAATCACCGTTCTTTAGCCGTTCCTAGCCGTTCTTCACCGTTCTTAAGCCGTTCTTAGCCGTTTTTCGCCGTTCTTCAGCGTCTTAAGCCGTTCTTAGCCGTTCTTCGCCGTTCTTCAGCGTCTTAAGCCGTTCTTAGCCGTTCTTGACCGTTCTTAAGCCGTTCTTAGCCGTTCATCAGCGTCTTAAGCCGTTCTTACCCGTTCTTTATTGTCTTTAGCCGTTCTTGACCGTTCTGTTGCCGTTCTTAAGCCGTTTTTAGCCATTCTCCGCCGTTCTTTAGCGTCTTAAGCCGTTTTTTAACCGTTCTTAGCCGTTCTTTGCCGTTCCTTAGCCATTCTTAACCGTTCTTAGCCGTTCTTCACCGTTCTGAAGCCGTTCTTAGCCGTTCTTAGCCGTTTTTAAGCCATTCTTAGCCGTTCTTCAGCATCTTAAGCTGTTCTTAACCGTTCTTAGCCGTTCTTAACCGTTTTTAAGCTGTTCTTAACTGTTCTTATCCATTCTTTACCGCTCTTAAGCCGTTCTTCGCCGTTCTTCAGGGTCTTAAGCCGTTCATAGCCGTTCTTGACCGTTCTTAAGCCGTTCTTAGCCATTCTTGATCGTTCTTAAGCCGTTCTTAAGCCATTCTTAGCCGTTCTTGACCGTTCTTAAGCCGTTGTTAGCCGCTCTTAGCCGTTCTTAGCCATTCTTAGCCGTTCTTCACTGTTCTCAATCCGTTCGTAGTCTTTCTTTGCCGTTTTGCACCGTCCTTAAGCCGTTCTTAGCCGTTCTTAGCCGTTCTTTGCCGTTCTTTAGCCATTCTTAACCGTTCTTAGCCGTTCTTCACCGTTTTGAAGCCGTTCTTAGTCGTTCTTAGCCATTCTTAGCCGTTCTTAAGCCGTTCTTAGCCGTTCTTTAGCGTTCTTAGCCGTTCTTGATCGTTCTTAAGCCGTTCTTAGCCGTTTTTAAGCCGTTCTTAGCCGTTCTTCGCCGTTCCTCAGCGTCTTAAGCCGTGTTTAGCCGTTCTTCGCCGTTCTTTAGCCATTCTTAACCGTTCTTAGCCGTTCTTCACCGTTCTGAAGCCGTTCTTAGTCGTTCTTAGCCGTTTTTAGCCGTTCTTCACCGTTCTTAAGCCGTTCTTAGCCGTTCTTAGCCGTTTTTAAGCCATTCTTAGCCGTTCTTCAGCATCTTAAGCTGTCCTTAACCGTTCTTAGCCGTTCTTAACAGTTTTTAAGCTGTTCTTAACTGTTCTTATCCATTCTTTACCGCTCTTAAGCCGTTCTTCGCCGTTCTTCAGGGTCTTAAGCCGTTCATAGCCGTTCTTGACCGTTCTTAAGCCGTTCTTAGCCATTCTTGATCGTTCTTAAGCCGTTCTTAAGCCATTTTTAGCCATTCTTGATCGTTCTTAAGCCGTTCTTAGCCATTCTTAGCCGTTCTTCACTGTTCTCAATCCGTTCGTAGTCTTTCTTAGCCGTTCTTAAGCCGTTCTTAGCCGTTCTTTGCCGTTCTTCAGCATCTGAAGCCGTTCTTAACCGTTCTTAGCCATTCCTAACCATTTTTAAGCCGTTCTTAGCCGTTCTTAAGCCGTTCTTAGCCGTTCATCAGCGTCTTAAGCCGTTCTTAGCCGTTCTTTAGCGTCTTTAGCCGTTCTTAGCCGTTAATCACCGTTCTTTAGCCGTTCTTAGCCGTTCTTGACCGTTCTTAAGCCGTTTTTAGCCGTTCTTCGCCGTTCTTCAGCGTCTTAAGCAATTCTTAGCTGTTCATCAGCGTCTTAAGCCGTTCTTAGCCGTTCTTCAGCGTCTTAAGCCGTTTTTACCCGTTCTTTAGCGTCTTAAGCCGTTTTTACCCGTTCTTTAGCGTCTTTAGCCGTTCTTGACCGTTCTTTAGCCGTTCTTAGCTGTTCTTAAGCCGTTCTTAGCCGTTCTTTGCCGTTCTTCTGCGTCTTAAGCCGTTCTTAGCCGTTCTTGACCGTTCTTCAGCGTCTTAAGCCGTTCTTAGCCGTTTTTGACCGTTTTTAAGCCTTTCTTAGCCGTTCTTAAGCCGTTCTTAGCCGTTCTTCGCCGTTCTTCAGCGTCTTAAGCCGTTCTTAGCCGTTCTTAGCCGTTCTTTGCCGTTCCTTAGCCATTCTTAACCGTTCTTAGCCGTTCTTCACCGTTCTGAAGCCGTTCCTAGTCGTTCTTAGCCGTTTTTAGCCGTTCTTCACCGTTCTTAAGCCGTTCTTAGCCGTTCTTAGCCGTTTTTAAGCCATTCTTAGCCGTTCTTTAGCATCTTAATCTGTTCTTAACCGTTCTTAGCCGTTCTTCACCGTTTTTAAGCTGTTCTTAACTGTTCTTATCCATTCTTTACCGCTCTTAAGCCGTTCTTCGCCGTTCTTCAGGGTCTTAAGCCGTTCATAGCCCTTCTTGACCGTTCTTAAGCCGTTCTTAGCCATTCTTGATTGTTCTTAAGCCGTTCTTAAGCCATTCTTAGCCGTTCTTGACCGTTCTTAAGCCGTTGTTAGCCGCTCTTAGCCGTTCTTAGCCATTCTTAGCCGTTCTTCACTGTTCTCAAGCCGTTCGTAGTCTTTCTTTGCCGTTCTGCACCGTCCTTAAGCCGTTCTTAGCCGTTCTTTGCCGTTCTTTAGCCATTCTTAACCGTTCTTAGCCGTTCTTCACCGTTTTGAAGCCGTTCTTAGTCGTTCTTAGCCATTCTTAGCCGTTCTTAAGCCGTTCTTAGCCGTTCTTTAGCGTTCTTCGCCGTTCTTTATCGTTCTTAAGCCGTTCTTAGCCGTTTTTAAGCCGTTCTTAGCCATTCTTCAGCATCTGAAGCCGTTCTTAACCGTTCTTAGCCGTTCTTCACCGTTTTTAAGCTGTTCTTAACTGTTCTTATCCATTCTTTACCGCTCTTAGGCCGTTCCTCGCCGTTCTTCAGCATCTTAAGCCGTTCATAGCCGTTCTTGACCGTTCTTAAGCCGTTCTTAGCCATTCTTGATCGTTCTTAAGCCGTTTTTAAGCCATTCTTAGCCGTTCTTGACCGTTCTTAAGCCGTTGTTAGCCGTTCTTAGCCGTTCTTCACTGTTCTCAAGCCGTTCGTAGTCGTTCTTTGCCGTTCTTCATCGTTCTTAAGCCATTCTTAGCCGTTCTTTAGCGTTCTTAAGCTGTTCTTAAGCCGTTTTTAGCCGTTCTTTGCCGTTAATCACCGTTCTTTAGCCGTTCTTAGCCGTTCTTTACCGTTCTTAAGCCGTTCTTAGCCGTTTTTCGCCGTTCTTCAGCGTCTTAAGCCGTTCTTAGCCGTTCTTCGCCGTTCTTCAGCGTCTTAAGCCGTTCTTAGCCGTTCTTGACCGTTCTTAAGCCGTTCTTAGCCGTTCATCAGCGTCTTAAGCCGTTCTTACCCGTTCTTTATTGTCTTTAGCCGTTCTTGACCGTTCTTTAGCCGTTCTTAAGCCGTTTTTAGCCGTTCTCCGCCGTTCTTTAGCGTCTTAAGCCGTTCTTAACCGTTCTTAGCCGTTTTTTGCCGTTCCTTAGCCATTCTTAACCGTTCTTGACCGTTCTTAAGCCGTTGTTAGCCGCTCTTAGCCGTTCTTAGCCATTCTTAGCCGTTCTGCACCGTCCTTAAGCCGTTCTGAGCCATTCTTAGCCGTTCTTCATCGTTCTTAAGCCATTCTTAGCCGTTCTTTAGCGTTCTTAAGCTGTTCTTTGCCGTTAATCACCGTTCTTTAGCCATTCTTAGCCGTTCTTCACCGTTCTTAAGCCGTTCTTAGCCGTTTTTCGCCGTTCTTCAGCGTCTTAAGCCGTTCTTAGCCGTTGTTCGCCGTTCTTCAGCGTCTTAAGCCGTTCTTAGCCGTTCTTGACCGTTCTTAAGCCGTTCTTAGCCGTTCATCAGCGTCTTAAGCCGTTCTTACCCGTTCTTTATTGTCTTTAGCCGTTCTTGACCGTTCTCTAGCCGTTCTTAAGCCGTTCTTAAGCCGTTTTTAGCCATTCTCCGCCGTTCTTTAGCGTCTTAAGCCGTTCTTAACCGTTCTTAGCCGTTCTTTGCCGTTCCTTAGCCATTCTTAACCGTTCTTAGCCGTTCTTCACCGTTCTGAAGCCGTTCTTAGCCGTTCTTAGCCGTTTTTAAGCCATTCTTAGCCGTTCTTCAGCATCTTAAGCTGTTCTTAACCGTTCTTAGCCGTTCTTAACCGTTTTTAAGCTGTTCTTAACTGTTCTTATCCATTCTTTACCGCTCTTAAGCCGTTCTTCGCCGTTCTTCAGGGTCTTAAGCCGTTCATAGCCGTTCTTGACCGTTCTTAAGCCGTTCTTAGCCATTCTTGATCGTTCTTAAGCCGTTCTTAAGCCATTCTTAGCCGTTCTTGACCGTTCTTAAGCCGTTGTTAGCCGCTCTTAGCCGTTCTTAGCCATTCTTAGCCGTTCTTCACTGTTCTCAATCCGTTCGTAGTCTTTCTTTGCCGTTTTGCACCGTCCTTAAGCCGTTCTTAGCCGTTCTTAGCCGTTCTTTGCCGTTCTTTAGCCATTCTTAACCGTTCTTAGCCGTTCTTCACCGTTTTGAAGCCGTTCTTAGTCGTTCTTAGCCATTCTTAGCCGTTCTTAAGCCGTTCTTAGCCGTTCTTTAGCGTTCTTAGCCGTTCTTGATCGTTCTTAAGCCGTTCTTAGCCGTTTTTAAGCCGTTCTTAGCCGTTCTTCGCCGTTCCTCAGCGTCTTAAGCCGTGTTTAGCCGTTCTTCGCCGTTCTTTAGCCATTCTTAACCGTTCTTAGCCGTTCTTCACCGTTCTGAAGCCGTTCTTAGTCGTTCTTAGCCGTTTTTAGCCGTTCTTCACCGTTCTTAAGCCGTTCTTAGCCGTTCTTAGCCGTTTTTAAGCCATTCTTAGCCGTTCTTCAGCATCTTAAGCTGTCCTTAACCGTTCTTAGCCGTTCTTAACAGTTTTTAAGCTGTTCTTAACTGTTCTTATCCATTCTTTACCGCTCTTAAGCCGTTCTTCGCCGTTCTTCAGGGTCTTAAGCCGTTCATAGCCGTTCTTGACCGTTCTTAAGCCGTTCTTAGCCATTCTTGATCGTTCTTAAGCCGTTCTTAAGCCATTTTTAGCCATTCTTGATCGTTCTTAAGCCGTTCTTAGCCATTCTTAGCCGTTCTTCACTGTTCTCAATCCGTTCGTAGTCTTTCTTAGCCGTTCTTAAGCCGTTCTTAGCCGTTCTTTGCCGTTCTTCAGCATCTGAAGCCGTTCTTAACCGTTCTTAGCCATTCCTAACCATTTTTAAGCCGTTCTTAGCCGTTCTTAAGCCGTTCTTAGCCGTTCATCAGCGTCTTAAGCCGTTCTTAGCCGTTCTTTAGCGTCTTTAGCCGTTCTTAGCCGTTAATCACCGTTCTTTAGCCGTTCTTAGCCGTTCTTGACCGTTCTTAAGCCGTTTTTAGCCGTTCTTCGCCGTTCTTCAGCGTCTTAAGCAATTCTTAGCTGTTCATCAGCGTCTTAAGCCGTTCTTAGCCGTTCTTCAGCGTCTTAAGCCGTTTTTACCCGTTCTTTAGCGTCTTAAGCCGTTTTTACCCGTTCTTTAGCGTCTTTAGCCGTTCTTGACCGTTCTTTAGCCGTTCTTAGCTGTTCTTAAGCCGTTCTTAGCCGTTCTTTGCCGTTCTTCTGCGTCTTAAGCCGTTCTTAGCCGTTCTTGACCGTTCTTCAGCGTCTTAAGCCGTTCTTAGCCGTTTTTGACCGTTTTTAAGCCTTTCTTAGCCGTTCTTAAGCCGTTCTTAGCCGTTCTTCGCCGTTCTTCAGCGTCTTAAGCCGTTCTTAGCCGTTCTTAGCCGTTCTTTGCCGTTCCTTAGCCATTCTTAACCGTTCTTAGCCGTTCTTCACCGTTCTGAAGCCGTTCCTAGTCGTTCTTAGCCGTTTTTAGCCGTTCTTCACCGTTCTTAAGCCGTTCTTAGCCGTTCTTAGCCGTTTTTAAGCCATTCTTAGCCGTTCTTTAGCATCTTAATCTGTTCTTAACCGTTCTTAGCCGTTCTTCACCGTTTTTAAGCTGTTCTTAACTGTTCTTATCCATTCTTTACCGCTCTTAAGCCGTTCTTCGCCGTTCTTCAGGGTCTTAAGCCGTTCATAGCCCTTCTTGACCGTTCTTAAGCCGTTCTTAGCCATTCTTGATTGTTCTTAAGCCGTTCTTAAGCCATTCTTAGCCGTTCTTGACCGTTCTTAAGCCGTTGTTAGCCGCTCTTAGCCGTTCTTAGCCATTCTTAGCCGTTCTTCACTGTTCTCAAGCCGTTCGTAGTCTTTCTTTGCCGTTCTGCACCGTCCTTAAGCCGTTCTTAGCCGTTCTTTGCCGTTCTTTAGCCATTCTTAACCGTTCTTAGCCGTTCTTCACCGTTTTGAAGCCGTTCTTAGTCGTTCTTAGCCATTCTTAGCCGTTCTTAAGCCGTTCTTAGCCGTTCTTTAGCGTTCTTCGCCGTTCTTTATCGTTCTTAAGCCGTTCTTAGCCGTTTTTAAGCCGTTCTTAGCCATTCTTCAGCATCTGAAGCCGTTCTTAACCGTTCTTAGCCGTTCTTCACCGTTTTTAAGCTGTTCTTAACTGTTCTTATCCATTCTTTACCGCTCTTAGGCCGTTCCTCGCCGTTCTTCAGCATCTTAAGCCGTTCATAGCCGTTCTTGACCGTTCTTAAGCCGTTCTTAGCCATTCTTGATCGTTCTTAAGCCGTTTTTAAGCCATTCTTAGCCGTTCTTGACCGTTCTTAAGCCGTTGTTAGCCGTTCTTAGCCGTTCTTCACTGTTCTCAAGCCGTTCGTAGTCGTTCTTTGCCGTTCTTCATCGTTCTTAAGCCATTCTTAGCCGTTCTTTAGCGTTCTTAAGCTGTTCTTAAGCCGTTTTTAGCCGTTCTTTGCCGTTAATCACCGTTCTTTAGCCGTTCTTAGCCGTTCTTTACCGTTCTTAAGCCGTTCTTAGCCGTTTTTCGCCGTTCTTCAGCGTCTTAAGCCGTTCTTAGCCGTTCTTCGCCGTTCTTCAGCGTCTTAAGCCGTTCTTAGCCGTTCTTGACCGTTCTTAAGCCGTTCTTAGCCGTTCATCAGCGTCTTAAGCCGTTCTTACCCGTTCTTTATTGTCTTTAGCCGTTCTTGACCGTTCTTTAGCCGTTCTTAAGCCGTTTTTAGCCGTTCTCCGCCGTTCTTTAGCGTCTTAAGCCGTTCTTAACCGTTCTTAGCCGTTTTTTGCCGTTCCTTAGCCATTCTTAACCGTTCTTGACCGTTCTTAAGCCGTTGTTAGCCGCTCTTAGCCGTTCTTAGCCATTCTTAGCCGTTCTGCACCGTCCTTAAGCCGTTCTGAGCCATTCTTAGCCGTTCTTCATCGTTCTTAAGCCATTCTTAGCCGTTCTTTAGCGTTCTTAAGCTGTTCTTAGCCGTTCTTGACCGTTCTTAAGCCGTTCTTAGCCGTTCATCAGCGTCTTAAGCCGTTCTAACCCGTTCTTTGTTGTCTTTAGCCGTTCTTGACCGTTCTTGAGCCGTTCTTAAGCCGTTTTTAGCCGTTCTCCGCCGTTCTTTAGCGTCTTAAGCCGTTCTTAGCCGTTCTTTGCCGTTCCTTAGCCATTCTTAGTCGTTCTTAGCCCCTTTTAGCCGTTCTTCACCGTTCTTAAGCCGTTCTTAGCCGTTCTTAGCCGTTTTTAAGCCATTCTTAGCCGTTCTTCAGCATCTTAAGCCGTTCTTAACCGTTCTTAGCCGTTCTTCACCGTTTTTAAGCTGTTCTTTACTGTTCTTATCCATTCTTTACCGCTCTTAAGCCGTTCTTCGCCGTTCTTCAGGGTCTTAACACCTCTCACTCGGGCCTCTAGTCGACTTAAGGCCAGCCGGCCACACGCTGACGCGGGCCTTAACTCCTCGTAAGGCACATGTTTGTTTATTTCATACACGCATAAAATGCGTTGTTTCGGAAAAAATATTAATGCAGACGATAGTTCATTCATTTTTCTATCGAGTGATCTTCTTTTCATGACGAAGTTTGCACGTTTGATAGACATTTTTTGCGTTTTCCCACGGTACCTGTCTTTCTGTTTACAAAATGGCTACCGAATACCCGCGTAGAAAGTTCGACCGGCAGCTTTGAAAATTTATATTTAATAACCTACATTAAAGACAACCATCAGTAATACACCGTTTTAAAGAGCATTTTTAAACCATTCACTTGGTGTAAATTTTAAGATACATAGGTTTTGTCTTCGAGTATTAAAATCAAATGAAAGAATACGACTGTACGCGCTTTCGAACTTTTGGAAATCCCCGGTCGGATATTAACAAAATAAATTATTTACACAAAATATACAGACATAAAGTACCAAACAAATATATTTTTTATTAGAATATACATTAGAAATTTAAAATTACTTACTATTTTCTTCTCCTTTGCGGTTGTTGAAGTAAAAATCCATGTCAAAGTGAGACACAACGTGCTTCAATTCTCGAACGTTCCTTTGTTAAAATAAAAAATCTTTTGACTTCCTGTCAGTTCAAGGGAAGTAATCATAGTAGACGATTCCCAATGGTTGCAGTAGTTTCCTCCCTTATGTTATTTTTCTTTGTTTTTGTGGGGCTCGAATAACTGTATAAAAGTTTTTGTTGCTGATCATTATCATGGTAAATTCTGTTGGGAATACCATAAAAAAGTGTTTTTAAGCAAACAAAAGGTAAAAAATGTTTTTTTTCTACACAGTTTGATCTATCATTATCAATTTAAATTGTTCTTCTATCTCTTTTAGTTATTTTTTTATGATTTTTTGAAAAGTGGGGACAATCGTGCGAGAGATAGACAGTGCAGGCTTCTAGCAGCCCCGAGTTCAACGAGTTAAGCCGTTCATAGCCGTTCTTGACCGTTCTTAAGCCGTTCTTAGCCATTCTTGATCGTTCTTAAGCCGTTCTTAAGCCGTTCATAGCCGTTCTTGACCGTTCTTAAGCCATTCTTAGCCGTTCTTGACCGTTCTTAAGCCGTTCTTAAGCCATTCTTAGCCGTTCTTGACCGTTCTTAAGCCGTTATTAGCCGTTCTTCGCCGTTCTTAGCCATTCTTAGCCGTTCTTCACTGTTCTCAAGCCGTTCGTAGTCGTTCTTTGCCGTTCTGCACCGTCCTTAAGCCGTTCTGAGCCATTCTTAGCCGTTCTTGACCGTTCTTAAGCCGTTATTAGCCGTTCTTCGCCGTTCTTAGCCATTCTTAGCCGTTCTTCACTGTTCTCAAGCCGTTCGTAGTCGTTCTTTGCCGTTCTGCACCATCCTTAAGCCGTTCTGAGCCATTCTTAGCCGTTCTTCATCGTTCTTAAGCCATTCTTAGCCGTTTTTTAGCGTTCTTAAGCTGTTCTTAAGCCGTTTTTAGCCGTTCTTTGCCGTTCTTCAGCGTCAAGCCGTTCTTAGCCGTTCTTGACCGTTCTTAAGCCTTTCTTAGCCGTTCTTAAGCCGTTCTTAGCCGTTCTTTGCAGTTTTTCAGCATCTGAAGCCGTTCTTAACCGTTTTTAGCCATTCCTAACCATTTTTAAGCCGTTCTTAGCCATTCTTAAGCCGTTCTTAGCCGTTCATCAGCGTCTTAAGCCGTTCTTAGCCGTTCTTTAGCGTCTTTAGCCGTTCTTAGCCGTTAATCACCGTTCTTTAGCCGTTCTTAGCCGTTCTTGACCGTTCTTAAGCCGTTTTTAGCCGTTCTTCGCCGTTCTTCACCGTTCTTAAGCCGTTCTT
>SMMW01000269.1:0-38091 GCA_004794655.1 Marisa cornuarietis
TATCATTCAACGAAACTGCTTGATCTTCACTTTTGTACTAAGATCACGGTTGATGCTTCATCAAAATATTACAGGAACAACTTTTCCAGCACATACATCAAGAATATAACATGAATTAAAGGAGTTGGCAGTTAAAGGGTTAAATAACCGCTAACGCCAAACATGACATAGCACGGACAGCACGTGGACCACGAAATGTTCGTGCTCCTAAGTATTGCACGAAAGAGACGGGTACAGAGCTCTGCTTCCACATCCTAACCACAGCCGCCAAGCTTTACATGGGGCCTCGTTATCACGGACAGCACGAGGAGCTTGAAAAATCCATGTTACCATGTCTTACAAGAGACACAGAGGTATGCACACTGTGCCACCGCTACACCCTTCCCTGTATTAATCCTTCGAGTGAACTAAACGTAAAGCAATGCGTAAAACTAAGAATTGACCCATGAATTTCACACTTCACAATAAAAATTGTCAAAATATGTTTAAAATCAGCAGTTGGCAGCATCTTCGTCTATATTACACTAAACAGTCCCGTAATGTGCTTGAGGTTTTGCTAGATCCCTTTACAAACTTGTTTTATAAACCAGCTTTACTTCGCGACAGTCAAAACAACGGAATATTGACAAAATGTTAAAAAATCCTGTAAAGACTTCATTGAAGTAGTAATAAATGAAAACATGCATAATAGACTGTATCATTCAAAGGAACTACTTGATCTTCACTTTTGTATGAAGATCACGGTTGATGCTTCATCAAAATATTGCAGGAACAACTTTTCCGGCACCTACATCAACAAGAATAAAGAATATATTATGAATTAAAGGAGTTGGCAGTTAAAGGGTTAAATAACCGCTAACGCCAAACTTGACATAGCACGGACAGCACGTGGACCACGAAATGTTCGTGCTCCTAAGTATTGCACGAAAGAGACGGGTACAGAGCGCTGCTTCCACATCCTAACCACGGCCGCCAAGCTTTACATGGGGCCTCGTTATCACGGACAGCACGAGGAGCTTGAAAAACCCATGTTACCATGTCTTACAAGAGACACAGAGGTATGCACACTGTGCAACCGCTACACCCTTCCCTGTATTAATCCTTCGAGTGAACTATACGTAAAGCAATGCGTAAAACTAAGAATTGACCCATGAATTTCACACTTCACAATAAAAATTGTCAAAATATGTTTAAAATCAGCAGTTGGCAACATCTTCGTCTATATTACACTAAAAAGTCCCGTAATGTGCTTGAGGTTTTGCTAGATCCCTTTACAAACTTGTTTTATAAACCAGCTTTACTTCGCGACAGTCAAAACAACGGAATATTGACAAAATGTTAAAAAATCCCGTAAAGACTTCATTGAAGTAGTAATAAATGAAAACATGCATAATAGACTGTATCATTCAAAGGAACTACTTGATCTTCACTTTTGTATGAAGATCACGGTTGATGCTTCATCAAATTATTGCAGGAACAACTTTTCCGGCACCTACATCAACAAGAATAAAGAATATATTATGAATTAAAGGAGTTGGCAGTTAAAGGGTTAAATAACCGCTAACGCCAAACTTGACATAGCACGGACAGCACGTGGACCACGAAATGTTCGTGCTCCTATGTATTGCACGAAAGAGACGGGTACAGAGCTCTGCTTCCACATCCTAACCACAGCCGCCAAGCTTTACATGGGGCCTCGTTATCACGGACAGCACGAGGAGCTTGAAAATCCATGTTCGTTCATAAAGAGACACAGAGGTATGCACACACTGTGCCACCGCTACACCCTTCCCTGTATTAATCCTTCGAGTGAACTATACGTAAAGCAATGCGTAAAACTAAGAATTGACCCATGAATTTACACTTCACAATAAAAATTGTCAAAATATGTTTAAAATCAGCAGGCAGCATCTTCGTCTATATTACACTAAACAGTCCTGTAATGTGCTTGAGGTTTTGCTAGATCTCTTTACAAACTTGTTTTATAAACCAGCTTTACTTCGCGACAGTCAAAACAACGGAATATTGACAAAATTTTGACAATCCCGTAAAGACTTCATTGAAGTTTGTTTAAAATCAGTAGTAAATGAAAACATGCATAATAGACTGTATCATTCAGGGAACTACTTGATCTTCACTTTGTATGAAGATCACGGTTGATGCTTCATCAAAATATTGCAGGAACAACTTTTCCGGCACCTACATCAACAAGAATAAAGAATATATTATGAATTAAAGGAGTTGGCAGTTAAAGGGTTAAATAACCGCTAACGCCAAACTTGACATAGCACGGACAGCACGTGGACCACGAAATGTTCGTGCTCCTAAGTATTGCACGAAAGAGACGGGTACAGAGCGCTGCTTCCACATCCTAACCACAGCCGCCAAGCTTTACATGGGGCCCTTATCACGGACAGCACGAGGAGCTTGATGTTACCATGTCTTACAAGAGACACAGAGGGTATGCACACTGTGCCACCGCTACACCCTTCCCGTATTAACGTAAAGCAATGCGTAAAACTAAGAATTGACCCATCAATTTTACACTTCACAATAAAATTTGTCAAAATATGTTTAAAATCAGCGGTTGGCAGCATCTTCGTCTATATTACACTAAACAGTCTCGTAATGTGCTTGAGGTTTTGCTAGATCTCTTTACAAACTTGTTTTATAAACCATCTTTACTTCGCGACAGTCAAAACAACGAAATATTGACAAAAGTTTGACAATCCCGGATCGATTTTATTGAAGTTTGGTTTGAAACAGTAGAAGTAAGCGTGAACATGCATAATAGACTGTATCATTCAAAGGAACTACTTGATCTTCACTTTTGTATGAAGATCACGGTTGATGCTTCATCAAAATATTGCAGGAACAACTTTTCCGGCACCTACATCAACAAGAATAAAGAATATATTATGAATTAAAGGAGTTGGCAGTTAAAGGGTTAAATAACCGCTAACGCCAAACATGACATAGCACGGACAGCACGTGGACCACGAAATGTTCGTTCTCCTAAGTATTGCACGAAAGAGACGGGTACAGAGCGCTGCTTCCACATCCTAACCACAGCCGCCAAGCTTTACATGGGGCCTCGTTTTCACGGACAGCACGAGGAGCTTGAAAAATACATGTTTCCATGGCTTACAAGAGACACAGAGGTATGCACACTGTGCCACCGCTACACCCTTCCCTGTATTAATCCTTCGAGTGAACTATACGTAAAGCAATGCGTAAAACTAAGAATTGACCCATGAATTTCACACTTCACAATAAAAATTGTCAAAATATGTTTAAAATCAGCAGTTGGGCAGCATCTTCGTCTATATTACACTAAACAGTCCCGTAATGTGCTTGAGGTTTTGCTAGATCTCTTTACAAACTTGTTTTATAAACCAGCTTTACTTCGCGACAGTCAAAACAACGGAATATTGACAAAATTTGACAATCCCGAATCGATTTTATTGAAGTTTGGTTTGAAACAGTAGAAGTAAGCGTGAACATGCATAATAGACTGTATCATTCATAGAAACTACTTGATCTTCACTTTTGTATGAAGATCATGGTTGATGCTTCATCAAAATATTACAGAAACAACTTTTCCAGCACATACATCAAGAATATAACATGAATTAAAGGAGTTGGCAGTTAAAGGGTTAAATAACCGCTAACGCCAAAATTGACACAGCACGGACAGCACGTGGACCACGAAATATTCGTGCTCCTAAGTATTGCACGAAAGAGACGGGTACAGAGCACTGCTTCCACATCCTAACCACAGCCGCCAAGCTTTACATGGGGCCTCGTTATCACGGACAGCACGAGGAGCTTGAAAAATCCATGTTACCATGTCTTACAAGAGACACAGAGGTATGCACACTGTGCCACCGCTACACCCTTCCCTGTATTAATCCTTCGAGTGAACTAAACGTAAAGCAATGCGTAAAACTAAGAATTGACCCATGAATTTCACACTTCACAATAAAAATTGTCAAAATATGTTTAAAATCAGCAGTTGGCAGCATCTTCGTCTATATTACACTAAACAGTCCCGTAATGTGCTTGAGGTTTTGCTAGATATCTTTACAAACTTGTTTTATAAACCAGCTTTACTTCGCGACAGTCAAAACAACGGAATATTGACAAAATTTTGACAATCCCGTAAAGACTTCATTGAAGTTTGTTTAAAATCAGTAGTAATAAATGAAAACATGCATAATAGACTGTATCATTCAAAGGAACTACTTGATCTTCACTTTTGTATGAAGATCACGATGCTTCATCAAAATATTGCAGGAACAACTTTTCCGGCACCTACATCAACAAGAATAAAGAATATATTATGAATTAAAGGAGTTGGCAGTTAAAGGGGTAAATAACCGCTAACGCCAAACTGGACATAGCACGGACAGCACGTGGACCACGAAATGTTCGTGCTCCTAAGTATTGCACGAAAGAGACGGGTACAGAGCTCTGCTTCCACATCCTAACCACAGCCGCCAAGCTTTACATGGGGCCTCGTTATCACGGACAGCACAAGGAAATTGAAAAATACGTTTCTATGGCTTACAAGAGACACAGAGGTATGCACACTGTGCCATCGCTACACCCTTCCCTGTATTAATCTTTCGAGTGAACTATACGTAAAGCAATGCGTAAAACTAAGAATTGACCCATGAATTTCACACTTCACAATAAAAATTGTCAAAATATGTTTAAAATCAGCAGTTGGCAGCATCTTCGTCTATATTACACTAAACAGTCCCGTAATGTGCTTGAGGTTTTGCTAGATCTCTTTACAAACTTGTTTTATAAACCAGCTTTACTTCGCGACAGTCAAAACAACGGAATATTGACAAAATTTTGACAATCCCGTGCGTAAAGACTTCATTGAAGTTTGTTTAAAATCAGTAGTAATAAATGAAAACATGCATAATAGACTGTATCATTCAAAGGAACTACTTGATCTTCACTTTTGTATGAAGATCACTTTTGATGCTTCATCAAAATATTGCAGGAACAACTTTTCCGGCACCTACATCAACAAGAATAAAGAATATAACATGAATTAAAGGAGTTGGCAGTTAAAGGGTTAAATAACCGCTAACGCCAAACTGGACATAGCACGGACAGCACGTGGACCACGAAATGTTCGTGCTCCTAAGTATTGCACGAAAGAGACGGGTACAGAGCTCTGCTTCCACATCCTAACCACAGCCGCCATGCTTTACATGGGGCCTCGTTATCACGGACAGCACAAGGAAATTGAAAAATACGTTTCTATGGCTTACAAGAGACACAGAGGTATGCACACTGTGCCATCGCTACACCCTTCCCTGTATTAATCTTTCGAGTGAACTATACGTAAAGCAATGCGTAAAACTAAGAATTGACCCATGAATTTCACACTTCACAATAAAAATTGTCAAAATATGTTTAAAATCAGCAGTTGGCAGCATCTTCGTCTATATTACACTAAACAGTCCCGTAATGTGCTTGAGGTTTTGCTAGATCTCTTTACAAACTTGTTTTATAAACCAGCTTTACTTCGCGACAGTCAAAACAACGGAATATTGACAAAATGTTGAAAAATCCCGTAAAGACTTCATTGAAGTAGTAATAAATGAAAACATGCATAATAGACTGTATCATTCAAAGGAACTACTTGATCTTCACTTTTGTATGAAGATCACGGTTGATGCTTCATCAAATTATTGCAGGAACAACTTTTCCGGCACCTACATCAACAAGAATAAAGAATATATTATGAATTAAAGGAGTTGGCAGTTAAAGGGTTAAATAACCGCTAACGCCAAACATGACATAGCACGGACAGCACGTGGACCACGAAATGTTCGTGCTCCTAAGTATTGCACGAAAGAGACGGGTACAGAGCGCTGCTCCACATCCTAACTACAGCCGCCAAGCTTTACATGGGGCCTCGTTATCACGGACAGCACGAGGAGCTTGAAAAACCCATGTTACTATGTCTTACAAGAGACACAGAGGTATGCACACTGTGCCGCCGCTACACCCTTTCCTCTATTAAGCCTTCGAGTGAACTATACGTAAAGCAATGCGTAAAACTAAGAATTGACCCATCAATTTTACACTACACAATAAAAATTGTCAAAATATGTTTAAAATCAGCGGTTGGCAGCATCTTCGTCTATATTACACTAAACAGTCCCGTAATGTGCTTGAGGTTTTGCTAGATCTCTTTACAAACTTGTTTTATAAACCAGCTTTACTTCGCGACAGTCAAAACAACGGAATATTGACAAAATTTTGACAATCCCGTAAAGACTTCATTGAAGTTTGTTTAAAATCAGTAGTAATAAATGAAAACATGCATAATAGACTGTATCATTCAAAGGAACTACTTGATCTTCACTTTTGTATGAAGATCACGGTTGATGCTTCATCAAAATATTGCAGGAACAACTTTTCCGGCACCTACATCATTAAGAATAAAGAATATAACATGAATTAAAGGAGTTGGCAGTTAAAGGGTTAAATAAACGCTAACGCCAAACTTGACATAGCACGGACAGCACGTGGACCACGAAATGTTCGTGCTCCTAAGTATTGCACGAAAGAGACGGGTACAGAGCGCTGCTTCCACATCCTAACCACAGCCGCCAAGCTTTACATGGGGCCTCGTTATCACGGACAGCACGAGGAGCTTGAAAAATCCATGTTACCATGTCTTACAAGAGACACAGAGGTATGCACACTGTGCCACCGCTACACCCTTCCCTGTATTAATCCTTCGAGTGAACTATACGTAAAGCAATGCGTAAAACTAAGAATTGACCCATGAATTTCACACTTCACAATAAAAATTGGCAAAATATGTTTAAAATCAGCAGTTGGCAGCATCTTCGTCTATATTACACTAAACAGTCCCGTAATGTGCTTGAGGTTTTGCTAGATCTCTTTACAAACTTGTTTTATAAACCAGCTTTACTTCGCGACAGTCAAAACAACGGAATATTGACAAAATTTTGACAATCCCGTAAAGACTTCATTGAAGTTTGTTTAAAATCAGTAGTAATAAATGAAAACATGCATAATAGACTGTATCATTCAAAGGAACTACTTGATCTTCACTTTTGTATGAAGATCACGTTTGATGCTTCATCAAAATATTGCAGGAACAATTCCGGCACCTACATCAACAAGAATAAAGAATATAACATGAATTAAAAAAGTTGGCAGTTAAAGGGTTAAATAACCGCTAACGCCAAACATGACATAGCACGGACAGCACGTGGACCACGAAATGTTCGTGCTCCTAAGTATTGCACGAAAGAGACGGGTACATAGTTCTGCTTCCACATCCTAACCTCAGCCGCCAAGCTTTACATGGGGCCTCGTTATCACGGACAGCACAAGGAAATTGAAAAATACGTTTCTATGGCTTACAAGAGACACAGAGGTATGCACACTGTGCCACCGCTACACCCTTCCCTGTATTAATCCTTCGAGTGAACTAAACGTAAAGCAATGCGTAAAACTAAGAATTGACCCATGAATTTCACACTTCACAATAAAAATTGTCAAAATATGTTTAAAATCAGCAGTTGGCAGCATCTTCGTCTATATTACACTAAACAGTCCCGTAATGTGCTTGAGGTTTTGCTAGATCTCTTTACAAACTTGTTTTATAAACCAGCTTTACTTCGCGACAGTCAAAACAACGGAATATTGACCAAATTTTGACAATCCCGTAAAGACTTCATTGAAGTTTGTTTAAAATCAGTAGTAATAAATGAAAACATGCATAATAGACTGTATCATTCAAAGGAACTACTTGATCTTCACTTTTGTATGAAGATCACGGTTGATGCTTCATCAAAATATTGCAGGAACAACTTTTCCGGCACCTACATCAACAAGAATAAAGAATATATTATGAATTAAAGGAGTTGGCAGTTAAAGGGTTAAATAACCGCTAACGCCAAACATGACATAGCACGGACAGCACGTGGACCACGAAATGTTCGTGCTCCTAAGTATTGCACGAAAGAGACGTGTACAGAGCGCTGCTTCCACATCCTAACCACAGCCGCCAAGCTTTACATGGGGCCTCGTTTTCACGGACAGCACGAGGAGCTTGAAAAATACATGTTTCCATGGCTTACAAGAGACACAGAGGTATGCACACTGTGCCACCGCTACACCCTTCCCTGTATTAATCCTTCGAGTGAACTATACGTAAAGCAATGCGTAAAACTAAGAATTGACCCATGAATTTCACACTTCACAATAAAAATTGTCAAAATATGTTTAAAATCAGCAGTTGGCAGCATCTTCGTCTATATTACACTAAACGGTCCCGTAATGTGCTTGAGGTTTTGCTAGATCTCTTTACAAACTTGTTTTATAAACCAGCTTTACTTCGCGACAGTCAAAACAACGGAATATTGACAAAATTTGACAATCCCGAAGCGATTTTATTGAAGTTTGGTTTGAAACAGTAGGAGTAAGTGTAAACATGCATAATAGACTGTATCATTCATAGAAACTACTTGATCTTCACATTTGTACGAAGATCACGGTTGATGCTTCATCAAAATATTGCAGGAACAACTTTTCGGGCACCTACATCAACAAGAATAAAGAATATAACATGAATTAAAGGGAGTGGGCAGTTAAAGGGTTAAATTACCGCTAACGCCAAACTTGACATAGCACGCACAGCACGTGGACCACGAAATATTCGTGCTCCTAAGTATTGCACGAAAGAGACGGGTACAGAGCACTGCTTCCACATCCTCACCACAGCCGCCAAGCTTTACATGGGGCCTCGTTATCACGGACAGCACGAGGAGCTTGAAAAACCCATGTTACCATGTCTTCCAAAAGATACAGAGGTATGCACACTGTGCCGCCGCTACACCCTTCCCTGTATTAATGCTTCGAGTGAACTATACGTAAAGCAATGCGTAAAACTAAGAATTGACCCATCAATTTTACACTACACAATAAAAATTGTCAAAATATGTTTAAAATCAGCGGTGGGCAGCATCTTCGTCTATATTACACTAAACAGTCCCGTAATGTGCTTGAGGTTTTGCTAGATCTCTTTACAAACTTGTTTTATAAACCAGCTTTACTTCGCGACAGTCAAAACAACGGAATATTGACAAAATTTTGACAATCCCGTAAAGACTTCATTGAAGTTTGTTTAAAATCAGTAGTAATAAATGAAAACATGCATAATAGACTGTATCATTCAAAGGAACTACTTGATCTTCACTTTTGTATGAAGATCACGGTTGATGCTTCATCAAAATATTGCACGAACAACTTTTCCGGCACCTACATCAACAAGAATAAAGAATATATTATGAATTAAAGGAGTTGGCAGTTAAAGGGTTAAATAACCGCTAACGCCAAACTGGACATAGCACGGACAGCACGTGGACCACGAAATGTTCGTGCTCCTAAGTATTGCACGAAAGAGACGGGTACAGAGCTCTGCTTCCACATCCTAACCACAGCCGCCAAGCTTTACATGGGGCCTCGTTATCACGGACAGCACGATGAGCTTGAAAAATCCATGTTACCATGTCTTACAAGAGACACAGAGGTATGCACACTGTGCCACCGCTACACCCTTCCCTGTATTAATCCTTCGAGTGAACTAAACGTAAAGCAATGCGTAAAACTAAGAATTGACATGAATTTCACACTTCACAATAAAAATTGTCAAAATATGTTTAAAATCAGCAGATGGCAACATCTTCGTCTATATTACACTAAACAGTCCCGTAATGTGTTTGAGGTTTTGCTAGATCTCTTTACAAACTTGTTTTATAAACCAGCTTTACTTCGCGACAGTCAAAACAACGGAATATTGACAAAATTTTGACAATCCCGTAAAGACTTCATTGAAGTTTGTTTAAAATCAGTAGTAATAAATGAAAACATGCATAATAGACTGTATCATTCAAAGGAACTACTTGATCTTCACTTTTGTATGAAGATCACGTTTGATGCTTCATCAAAATATTGCAGGAACAACTTTTCCGGCACCTACATCAACAAGAATAAAGAATATATTATGAATTAAAGGAGTTGGCAGTTAAAGGGTTAAATAACCGCTAACGCCAAACATGACATAGCACGGACAGCACGTGGACCACGAAATGTTCGTGCTCCTAAGTATTGCACGAAAGAGACGGGGACAGAGCTCTGCTTCCACATCCTAACCACAGCCGCCAAGCTTTACATGGGGCCTCGTTATCACGGACAGCACGAGGAGCTTGAAAAATCCATGTTACCATGTCTTACAAGAGACACAGAGGTATGCACACTGTGCCACCGCTACACCCTTCCCTGTATTAATCCTTCGAGTGAACTATACGTAAAGTAATGCGTAAAACTAAGAATTGACCCATGAATTTCACACTTCACAATAAAAATTGTCAAAATATGTTTAAAATCAGCAGTTGGCAGCATCTTCGTCTATATTACACTAAACAGTCCCGTAATGTGCTTGAGGTTTTGCTAGATCTCTTTACAAACTTGTTTTATAAACCAGCTTTACTTCGCGACAGTCAAAACAACGGAATATTGACAAAATTTTGACAATCCCGTAAAGACTTCATTGAAGTTTGTTTAAAATCAGTAGTAATAAATGAAAACATGCATAATAGACTGTATCATTCAAAGGAACTACTTGATCTTCACTTTTGTATGAAGATCACGTTTGATGCTTCATCAAAATATTGCAGGAACAACTTTTCCGGCACCTACATCAACAAGAATAAAGAATATATTATGAATTAAAGGAGTTGGCAGTTAAAGGGTTAAATAACCGCTAACGCCAAACTTGACATAGCACGGACAGCACGTGGACCACGAAATGTTCGTGCTCCTAATTATTGCACGAAAGAGACGGGTACAGAGCGCTGCTTCCACATCCTAACCACAGCCGCCAAGCTTTACATAACCTCGTTATTCACAAGCCATGTTACCACAAGCGTTCCAAGAAAATATTACACAGAGGTATGCACACTGTGCCACCGCTACACCCTTCCCTGTATACGTAAAGCAATGCGTAAAACTAAGAATTGACCCATGAATTTCACACTTCACAATAAAAATTGTCAAAATATGTTTAAAATCAGCAGTTGGCAGCATCTTCGTCTATATTACACGAAACAGTCCCGTAATGTGCTTGAGGTTTTGCTAGATCTCTTTACAAACTTGTTTTATAAACCAGCTTTACTTCGCGACAGTCAAAACAACGGAATATTGACAAAATTTTGACAATCCCGTAAAGACTTCATTGAAGTTTGTTTAAAATCAGTAGTAATAAATGAAAACATGCATAATAGACTGTTTCATTCAAAGGAACTACTTGATCTTCACTTTTGTATTAAGATCACGGTTGATGCTTCATCAAAATATTGCACGAACAACTTTTCCGGCACCTACATCAACAAGAATAAAGAATATATTATGAATTAAAGGAGTTGGCAGTTAAAGGGTTAAATAACCGCTAACGCCAAACTTGACATAGCACGGACAGCACGTGGACCACGAAATGTTCGTGCTCCTAAGTATTGCACGAAAGAGACGGGTACAGAGCGCTGCTTCCACATGCTAACCACAGCCGCCAAGCTTTACATGGGGCCTCGTTATCACGGACAGCACGAGGAGCTTGAAAAATCCATGTTACCATGTCTTACAAGAGACACAGAGGTATGCACACTGTGCCACCGCTACACCCTTCCCTGTATTAATCCTTCGAGTGAACTATACGTAAAGCAATGCGTAAACTAAGAATTGACCCATGAATTTCACACTTCACAATAAAAATTGTCAAAATATGTTTAAAATCAGCAGTTAACAGCATCTTCGTCTATATTACACAAACAGTCCCGTAATGTGCTTGAGGTTTTGCTAGATCTCTTTACAAACTTGTTTTATAAACCAGCTTTACTTCGCGACAGTCAAAACAACGGAATATTGACAAAATTTTGACAATCCCGTAAAGACTTCATTGAAGTTTGTTTAAAATCAGTAGTAATAAATGAAACATGCATAATAGACTCATTATCATCGAAACTACTTGATCTTCACTTTGTATCGAGTTGATCTTCTTTATCATTCATCGCAACTTTCCGGCACCTACATCAACAAGAATAAAGAATATATTATGAATTAAAGGAGTTGGCAGTTAAAGGGTTAAATAACCGCTAACGCCAAACTCTGACATAGCACGGACAGCACGTGGACCACGAAATGTTCGTGCTCCTAAGTATTGCACGAAAGAGACGGGTACAGAGCTCTGCTTCCACATCCTAACCACAGCCGCCAAGCTTTACATGGGGCCTCGTTATCACGGACAGCACGAGGAGCTTGAAAAATCCATGTTACCATGTCTTACAAGAGACACAGAGGTATGCACACTGTGCCACCGCTACACCCTTCCCTGTATTAATCCTTCAAGTAAACTATACGTAAAGCAATGCGTAAAACTAAGAATTGACCCATGAATTTCACACTTCACAATAAAAATTGTCAAAATATGTTTAAAATCAGCAGTTGGCAGCATCTTCGTCTATATTACACTAAACAGTCCCGTAATGTGCTTGAGGTTTTGCTAGATCTCTTTACAAACTTGTTTTATAAACCAGCTTTACTTCGCGACAGTCAAAACAACGGAATATTGACAAAATTTTGACAATCCCGTAAAGACTTCATTGAAGTTTGTTTAAAATCAGTAGTAATAAATGAAAACATGCATAATAGACTGTATCATTCAAAGAAACTACTTGATCTTTACTTTTGTACGAAGATCACGGTTGATGCTTCATCAAAATATTGCAGGAACAACTTTTCCGGCACCTACATCAACAAGAATAAAGAATATAACATGAATTAAAGGAGTTGGCAGTTAAAGGGTTAAATAACCGCTAACGCCAAACTTGAGATAGCACGGACAGCACGTGGACCACGAAATATTCGTGCTCCTAAGTATTGCACGAAAAAGACGGGTACAGAGCGCTGCTTCCACATTCTAACCATAGCCGCCAAGCTTTACATGGGGCCTCGTTATCACGGACAGCACGAGGAGCTTGAAAAATCCATGTTACCATGTCTTACAAGAGACACATAGGTATGCACACTGTGCCGCCGCTACACCATTCCCTCTATTAAGCCTTCGAGTGAACTATACGTAAAGCAATGCGTAAAACTAAGAATTGACCCATCAATTTTACACTACACAATAAAAATTGTCAAAATATGTTTAAAATTATCGGTTGGCAGCATCTTCGTCTATATTACACTAAACAGTCCCGTTATGTGCTTGAGATTTTGCTAGATCTCTTTACAAACTTGTTTTATAAACCAGCTTTACTTCGCGACAGTCAAAACAACGGAATATTGACAAAATTTTGACAATCCCGTAAAGACTTCATTGAAGTTTGTTTAAAATCAGTAGTAATAAATGAAAACATGCATAATAGACTGTATCATTCACAGGCACTACTTGATCTTCACTTTTGTATGAAGATCACGTTTGATGCTTCATCAAAATATTGCAGGAACAATTCCGGCACCTACATCAACAAGAATAAAGAATATAACATGAATTAAAATAGTTGGCAGTTAAAGGGTTAAATAACCGCAAACGCGACATAACGGACAGCAAGACCACGAAATGTTCGTGCTCCAAGAATTGCACGAAAGAGACACAGAGTCTGCTTCCACATCCAACCAGCCGCCAAGCTTTACATGGGGCCTCGTTATCACGGACAGCACGAGGAGCTTGAAAAATCCATGTTATGTGTCTTACAAGAGACACAGAGGTATGCACACTGTGCCACCGCTACACCCTTCCCTGTATTAATCCTTCGAGTGAACTATACGTAAAGCAATGCGTAAAACTAAGAATTGACCCATGAATTTCACACTTCACAATAAAAATTGTCAAAATATGTTTAAAATCAGCAGTTGGCAGCATCTTCGTCTATATTACACTAAACAGTCCCGTAATGTGCTTGAGGTTTTGCTAGATCTCTTTACAAACTTGTTTTATAAACCAGCTTTACTTTGCGAGAGTCAAAACAACGGAATATTGACAAAATTTTGACAATCCCGTAAAGACTTCATTGAAGTTTGTTTAAAATCAGTAGTAATAAATGAAAACATTCATAATAGACTGTATCATTCAAAGGAACTACTTGATCTTCACTTTTGTATGAAGATCACGGTTGATGCTTCATCAAAATATTGCAGGAACAACTTTTCCGGCACCTACATCAACAAGAATAAAGAATATATTATGAATTAAAGGAGCTGGCAGTTAAAGGGTTAAATAACCGCTAACGCCAAACTTGACATAGCACGGACAGCACGCGGACAACGAAATATTCGTGCTCCCAAGTATTGCACGAAAGAGACGGGTACAGAGCGCTGCTTCCACATCCTCACCACAGCCGCCAAGCTTTACATGGGGCCTCATTATCACGGACAGCACGAGGAGCTTGAAAAATCCATGTTACCATGTCTTGCAAGAGATCCAGAGGTATGCACACTGTGCCGCCGCTACACCCTTCCCTGTATTAATGCTTCGAGTGAACTATACGTAAAGCAATGCGTAAAACTAAGAATTGACCCATGAATTTCACACTTCACAATAAAAATTGTCAAAATATGTTTAAAATCAGCAGTTGGCAGCATCTTCGTCTATATTACACTAAACAGTCCCGTAATGTGCTTGAGGTTTTCCTAGATCTCTTTACAAACTTGTTTTATAAACCAGCTTTACTTCGCGACAGTCAAAACAACGGAATATTGACAAAATGTTGAAAAATCCCGTAAAGACTTCATTGAAGTAGTAATAAATGAAAACATGCATAATAGACTGTATCATTCAAAGGAACTACTTGATCTTCACTTTTGTATGAAGATCACGGTTGATGCTTCATCAAATTATTGCAGGAACAACTTTTCCGGCACCTACATCAACAAGAATAAAGAATATATTATGAATTAAAGGAGTTGGCAGTTAAAGGGTTAAATAACCGCTAACGCCAAACTTGACATAGCACGGACAGCACGTGGACCACGAAATGTTCGTGCTCCTAAGTATTGCACGAAAGAGACGGGTACAGAGTGCTGCTTCCACATCCTAACCACAGCGCCAAGCTTTACATGGGGCCTCGTTTTCACGGACAGCACGAGGAGCTTGAAAAATACATGTTTCCATGGCTTACAACAGACACAGAGGTATGCACACTGTGCCACCGCTACACCCTTCCCTGTATTAATCCTTCGAGTGAACTATACGTAAAGCAATGCGTAAAACTAAGAATTGACCCATGAATTTCACACTTCACAATAAAAATTGTCAAAATATGTTTAAAATCAGCAGTTGGCAACATCTTCGTCTATATTACACTAAACAGTCCCGTAATGTGCTTGAGGTTTTGCTAGATCCCTTTACAAACTTGTTTTATAAACCAGCTTTACTTCGCGACAGTCAAAACAACGGAATATTGACAAAATTTTGACAATCCCGTAAAGACTTCATTGAAGTTTGTTTAAAATCAGTAGTAATAAATGAAAACATGCATAATAGACTGTATCATTCAAAGGAACTACTTGATCTTCACTTTTGTATGAAGATCACGTTTGATGCTTCATCAAAATATTGCAGGAACAATTCCGGCACCTACATCAACAAGAATAAAGAATATAACATGAATTAAAATAGTTGGCAGTTAAAGGGTTAAATAACCGCTAACGCCAAACATGACATAGCACGGACAGCACGTGGACCACGAAATGTTCGTGCTCCTAAGTATTGCACGAAAGAGACGGGTACATAGCTCTGCTTCCACATCCTAACCACAGCCGCCATGCTTTACATGGGGCCTCGTTATCACGGACAGCACAAGGAAATTGAAAAATACGTTTCTATGGCTTACAAGAGACACAGAGGTATGCACACTGTGCCATCGCTACACCCTTCCCTGTATTAATCTTTCGAGTGAACTATACGTAAAGCAATGCGTAAAACTAAGAATTGACCCATGAATTTCACACTTCACAATAAAAATTGTCAAAATATGTTTAAAATCAACGATGGGAAGCATCTTCGTCTATATTACACTAAACAGTCCTGTAATGTGCTTGAGGTTTTGCTAGATCTCTTTACAAACTTGTTTTATAAACCAGCTTTACTTCGCGACAGTCAAAACAACGAAATATTGACAAAATTTTGACAATCCCGTAAAGACTTCATTGAAGTTTGTTTAAAATCAGTAGTAATAAATGAAAACATGCATAATAGACTATCATTCAAAGGAACTACTTGATCTTCACTTTTGTATGAAGATCACTTTTGATGCTTCATCAAAATATTGCACGAACAACTTTTCCGGCGCCTACATCAACAAGAATAAAGAATATATTATGAATTAAAGGAGTTGGCAGTTAAAGGGTTAAATAACCGCTAACGCCAAACTGGACATAGCACGGACAGCACGTGGACCACGAAATGTTCGTGCTCCTAAGTATTGCACGAAAGAGACGGGTACAGAGCGCTGCTTCCACATCCTAACCACAGCCGCCAAGCTTTACATGGGGCCTCGTTATCACGGACAGCACGAGGAGCTTGAAAAATCCATGTTACCATGTCTTACAAGAGACACAGAGGTATGCACACTGTGCCACCGCTACACCCTTCCCTGTATTAATCCTTCGAGTGAACTAAACGTAAAGCAATGCGTAAAACTAAGAATTGACCCATGAATTTCACACTTCACAATAAAAATTGTCAAAATATGTTTAAAATCAGCAGTTGGCAGCATCTTCGTCTATATTACACTAAACAGTCCCGTAATGTGCTTGAGGTTTTGCTAGATCTCTTTACAAACTTGTTTTATAAACCAGCTTTACTTCGCGACAGTCAAAACAACGGAATATTGACAAAATTTTGACAATCCCGTAAAGACTTCGAAGTTTGTTTAAAACAGTAGTAATAAATGAAAACATGCATAATAGACTGTATCATTCAAAGGAACTACTTGATCTTCACTTTGTATGAAGATCACTGGTTGATGCTTCATCAAAATATTGCAGGAACAACTTTTCCGGCACCTACATCAACAAGAATAAAGAATATATTATGAATTAAAGGAGTTGGCAGTTAAAGGGTTAAATAACCGCTAACGCCAAACTTGACATAGCACGGACAGCACGTGGACCACGAAATGTTCGTGCTCCTAAGTATTGCACGAAAGAGACGGGTACATAGCTCTGCTTCCACATCCTACCCACAGCCGCCAAGCTTTACATGGGGCCTCGTTATCACGGACAGCACAAGGAAATTGAAAAATACGTTTCTATGGCTTACAAGAGACACAGAGGTATGCACACTGTGCCACCGCTACACCCTTCCCTGTATTAACCTTCGAGTGAACTATACGTAAAGCAATGCGTAAAACTAAGAATTGACCATCAATTTCACACTTCACAATAAAAATTGTCAAAATATGTTTAAAATCAGCAGTTGGCAGCATCTTCGTCTATATTATACTAAACAGTCCCGTAATGTGCTTGAGGTTTTGCTAGATCTCTTTACAAACTTGTTTTATAAACCAGCTTTACTTCGCGACAGTCAAAACAACGGAATATTGACAAAATTTTGACAATCCCTAATAGATTTTATTGCAGTTTGGTTTGAAACCGTAGAAGAAAGTGTGAACATGCATAATAGACTGTACCATTCATAGAAACTACTTGATCTTCACTTTTGTAAGACGATCATGGTTGATGCTTCATCAAAATATTGCAGGAACAATTCCGGCACCTACATCAACAAGAATAAGATTAATGTTTGAGTTTTAAAGGGCGGTTAAATAAACCGCTAACGCCAAACTTACATAGCACGGACAGCACGTGGACCACGAAATGTTCGTGCCCTAAGTATTGCACGAAAGAGACGGGTACAGAGCGCTGCTTCCACATCCTAACCACAGCCGCCAAGCTTTACATGGGGCCTCGTTATCACGGACAGCACGAGAGCTTGAAAATCCATGTTACCATGTCTTACAAGAGACACAGAGGTATGCACACTGTGCCGCCGCTACACCATTCCCTCTATTAAGCCTTCGAGTGAACTATACGTAAAGCAATGCGTAAAACTAAGAATTGACCCATCAATTTTACACTTCACAATAAAAATTGTCAAAATATGTTTAAAATCAGCAGTTGGCAGCATCTTCGTCTATATTACACTAAACAGTCCCGTAATGTGCTTGAGGTTTTGCTAGATCTCTTTACAAACTTGTTTTATAAACCAGCTTTACTTCGCGACAGTCAAAACAACGGAATATTGACCAAATTTTGACAATCCCGTAAAGACTTCATTGAAGTTTGTTTAAAATCAGTAGTAATAAATGAAAACATGCATAATAGACTGTATCATTCAAAGGAACTACTTGATCTTCACTTTTGTATGAAGATCACGGTTGATGCTTCATCAAAATATTGCAGGAACAACTTTTCCGGCACCTACATTAACAAGAATAAAGAATATATTATGAATTAAAGGAGTTGGCAGTTAAAGGGTTAAGTAACCGCTAACGCCACACTTGACATAGCACGGACAGCACGTGGACCACGAAATGTTCGTTCTCCTAAGTATTGCACGAAAGAGACGGGTACAGAGCGCTGCTTCCACATCCTAACCACAGCCGCCAAGCTTTACATGGGGCCTCGTTATCACGGACAGCACAAGGAAATTGAAAAATACGTTTCTATGGCTTACAAGAGACACAGAGGTATGCACACTGTGCCACCGCTACACCCTTCCCTGTATTAATCCTTCGAGTGAACTATACGTAAAGCAATGCGTAAAACTAAGAATTGACCCATGAATTTCACACTTCACAATAAAAATTGTCAAAATATGTTTAAAATCAACGGTGGGAAGCATCTTCGTCTATATTACACTAAACAGTCCTGTAATGTGCTTGAGGTTTTGCTAGATCTCTTTACAAACTTGTTTTATAAACCAGCTTTACTTCGCGACAGTCAAAACAACGGAATATTGACAAAATTTTGACAATCCCAAATAGATTTTATTGAAGTTTGGTTTGAAACACTAGAAGTAAGTGTGAACATGCATAATAGACTGTATCATTTATAGAAACTACTTGATCTTCACTTTTGCACGAAGATCATGGTTGATGCTTCATCAAAATATTGCAGGAACAACTGTTCCGGCACCTACATCAACAAGAATAAAGAATATAACATGAATTAAAGGAGTTGGCAGTTAAAGGGTTAAATAACCGCTAACGCCAAACATGACATAGCACGGACAGCACGTGGACCACGAAATGTTCGTGCTCCTAAGTATTGCACGAAAGAGACGGGTACAGAGCTCTGCTTCCACATCCTAACCACAGCCGCCAAGCTTTACATGGGGCCTCGTTATCACGGACAGCACGAGGAAATTGAAAAATACATGTTTCCATGGCTTACAACAGACACAGAGGTATGCACACTGTGCCGCCGCTACACCCTTCCCTCAAATAAGCCTTCGAGTGAATTATACGTAAAGCAATGCGTATAACTAAGAATTGACCCATCAATTTCACACTTCACAATAAAAATTGTCAAAATATGTTTAAAATCAGCAGTTGGCAGCATCTTCGTCTATATTACACTAAACAGTCCCGTAATGTGCTTGAGGTTTTGCTAGATCTCTTTACAAACTTGTTTTATCAGTTTTACTTCGCGACAGTCAAAACAACGGAATATTGACAAAATTTTGACAATCCCGTAAAGATTCATTGAAGTTTGTTTAAACAGCAGTAGTAAATGAACATGCATAATAGACTGTATCATTCATTCAAAGGAACTACTTGATCTTCACAGTTGTAAGAAGATCACGGTTGATGCTTCATCAAAATATTGCAGGAACAACTTTTCCGGCACCTACATTAACAAGAATAAAGAATATATTATGAATTAAAGGAGTTGGCAGTTAAAGGGTTAAATAACCGCTAACGCCAAACTTGACATAGCACGGACAGCACGTGGACCACGAAATATTCGTGCTCCTAAGTATTGCACGCAAGAGACGGGTACAGAGCACTGCTTCCACATCCTAAACACAGCCGCCAAGCTTTACATGGGGCCTCGTTATCACGGACAGCACGAGGAGCTTGAAAAACCCATGTTACCATGTCTTACGAGACACAGAGGCATGCACACTGTGCCACCGCTACACCCTTCCCTGTATTAATCCTTCGAGTGAACTATACGTAAAGCAATGCGTAAACTAAGAATTGACCCATCAATTTACACTTCACAATAAAATTTGTCAAAATATGTTTAAAATCAGCAGTTGGCAGCATCTTCGTCTATATTACACTAAACAGTCCCGTAATGTGCTTGAGGTTTTGCTAGATCTCTTTACAAACTTGTTTTATAAACCAGCTTTACTTCGCGACAGTCAAAACAACGGAATATTGACAAAATTTTGACAATCCCTGAAAGATTCATTGAAGTTTGTTTAAAACAGTAGAAGTAAGTGTGAACATGCATAATAGACTGTATCATTCAACGAAACTGGTTGATCTTCACTTTTGTACTAAGATCACGGTTGATGCTTCATCAAAATATTACAGGAACAACTTTTCCAGCACATACATCAAGAATATAACATGAATTAAAGGAGTTGGCAGTTAAAGGGTTAAATAACCGCTAACGCCAAAATTGACATAGCACGGACAGCATGCGGACCACGAAATATTCGTGCTCCCAAGTATTGCACGAAAGAGACGGGTACAGAGCGCTGCTTCCACATCCTAACCACAGCCGCCAAGCTTTACATGGGGCCTCATTATCACGGACAGCACGAGGAGCTTGAAATCCATGTTACCATGTTTAAGAGACACAGAGGACATGCAAACGCCCACACCCTTCCCACTAATCCTTTTCCTTCGAGTGAACTATACGTAAAGCAATGCGTAAAACTAAGAATTGACCCATGAATTTCACACTTCACAATAAAATTTGTCAAAATATGTTTAAAATCAGCGTTGGCAGCATCTTCGTCTATATTACACTAAACAGTCCCGTAATGTGCTTGAGGTTTTGCTAGATCTCTTTACAAACTTGTTTTATAAACCAGTTTTACTGCGACAGTCAAAACAACGGAATATTGACAAAATTTTGACAATCCCGTAAAGACTTCATTGAAGTTTGTTTGAAAATCAGTAGTAATGAAAACATGCATAATAGACTGTATCATTCATAGAAACTACTTAATCTTCACCCATGAACAAAGATCACGGTTGATTCTTCATGAAAATATTGCAGAAACAACTTTTCCAGCACTACATTACAAAGAATAAAGAATATAAAGTGAATTAAAGGTGTTGGCAGTTAAAGGGTTAAAAAACCGCTAACGCCAAACTTGAAATAGCAAGGACAGCACGTGGACCACGAGAAATTCGTGTTCCCAAATATTGTACGAGAAAGTCGGGTACAGAGCGCTGCTTCCACATCCAAAGCACGGCCGCCAAGCTTGACATGGGGCCTGCTTATCAGCGACAGCACGTGGAGCTTGAAAACCATGTACCGTCATGTTCATAAGAGACACAGAGGTATGCACACCTGTGCCACCGCTACACCCTTCCCCTGTATTAATCCTTCGAGTGAACGTGCAATGCGTAAAACTAAGAATTGACCCATGAATTTTACACTTCACAATAAAATTGTCAAAATATGTTTAAAATCAGCGGTTGGCAGCATCTTCTATATTACACTAAAACAGTCCTGTAATGTGCTTGAGGTTTTGCTAGATATCTTTACAAACTTGTTTTATAAACCAGCTTTACTTCGCGACAGTCAAAACAACGGAATATTGACAAAATTTTGACAATCCCGTAAAGACTTCATTGAAGTTTGTTTAAAATCAGTAGTAATAAATGAAAACATGCATAATAGACTGTATCATTCAAAGAAACTACTTGATCTTTACTTTTGTACGAAGATCACGGTTGATGCTTCATCAAAATATTGCAGGAACAACTTTTCCGGCACCTACATCAACAAGAATAAAGAATATATTATGAATTAAAGGAGTTGGCAGTTAAAGGGTTAAATAACCGCTAACGCCAAACATGACATAGCACGGACAGCACGTGGACCACGAAATGTTCGTTCTCCTAAGTATTGCACGAAAGAGACGGGTACAGAGCGCTGCTTCCACATCCTAACCACAGCCGCCAAGCTTTACATGGGGCCTGTTATCACGGACAGCACGAGGAGCTTGAAAACCATGTTACCTTGGCTTTCAAGAAGAGATACAGAGGTATGCACACTGTGCCGCCGCTACACCCTTCCTGTATTAATCCTTCGAGTGAACTATACGTAAAGCAATGCGTAAAACTAAGAATTGACCCATCATTTTCACACTTCAACAAAAAATTGTCAAAATATGTTTAAAATCAGCGCAGTTGGCAGCATCTTCGTCTATATTACACAAACAGTCCCTGTAATGCGTTTGAGGTTTTGCTAGATCTCTTTACAAACTTGTTTTATAAACCAGCTTTACTTCGAAAAGTCAAAAACAACGGAATATTGATAAATCCAGAAAAATCCCAGCAAGTTCCATTAGTGGCTAGTAAGTAAATGAAACATGCATAATAGACTGTATCATTCAAGAAACTACGATCTTCACTTTGTGTTTTAGAAGATCACGGTTGATGCTTCATCAAAATATTGCAGGAACAACTTTTCCGGCACCTACATCAACAAGAATAAAGAATATATTATGAATTAAAGGAGTTGGCAGTTAAAGGGTTAAATAACCGCTAACGCCAAACTTGACATAGCACGGACAGCACGTGGACCACGAAATGTTCGTGCTCCTAAGTATTGCACGAAAGAGACGGGTACAGAGCGCTGCTTCCACATCCTAACCACAGCCGCCAAGCTTTACATGGGGCCTCGTTATCACGGACAGCACGAGGAGCTTGAAAAATCCATGTTACCATGTCTTACAAGAGACACAGAGGTATGCACACTGTGCCGCCGCTACACCATTCCCTCTATTAAGCCTTCGAGTGAACTATACGTAAAGCAATGCGTAAAACTAAGAATTGACCCATCAATTTTACACTTCACAATAAAAATTGTCAAAATATGTTTAAAATCAGCAGTTGGCAGCATCTTCGTCTATATTACACTAAACAGTCCCGTTATGTGCTTGAGATTTTGCTAGATCTCTTTACAAACTTGTTTTATAAACCAGCTTTACTTCGCGACAGTCAAAACAACGAAATATTGACAAAATTTTGACAATCCCGGTAAAGACTTCTTCATTGAAGTAGTAGAATAAATGAAACATGCATAATAGACTGTATCATTCAAATAACCACTTGATTCCACTTTTGCGAATCACGGTTGATGCTTCATCAAAATATTGCAGGAACAACTTTTCCGGCACCTACATCAACAAGAATAAAGAATATATTATGAATTAAAGAGTTGGCAGTTAAAGGGTTAAATAACCGCTAACGCCAAACTTGACATAGCACGGACAAAGTGGATGGACGAAAATTAATATTCTCCTAAGATTGCACGAAAGAGACGGGTACAGAGCGCTGCTTCCACATCCCAACCACAGCCGCTGTACTTTGCTTTACGGCCTCGTTATCACGGACAGCACGAGGAGCTTGAAAACCCATGTTTCCATGTCTTACAAGAGACACAGAGGTATGCACACTGTGCCGCCGCTACATTCCCTGTATTAATCCTTCGAGTGAACTATACGTAAAGCAAAACAAGCAATAAAGAATTGACCCATCAATTTTACACTTCACAATAAAATTTGTCAAAATATGTTTAAAATCAGCGGTTGGCAGCATCTTCGTCTATATTACACTAAACAGTCCCGTAATGTGCTTGAGGTTTTGCTAGATCTCTTTAAACTTGTTTTATAAACCAGCTTTACTTCGCGACAGTCAAAACAACGGAATATTGACAAAATTTGACAATCCCTAAAGACTTCATTGGTTTGTTTAAAATCAGTAGTAATAAATGAAAACATGCATAATAGACTGTATCATTCAAAGGAACTACTTGATCTTCACTTTTGTATGAAGATCACTTTTGATGCTTCATCAAAATATTGCAGGAACAACTTTTCCGGCACCTACATCATTAAGAATAAAGAATATAACATGAATTAAAGGAGTTGGCAGTTAAAGGGTTAAATAACCGCTAACTCCAAACTTGACATAGCACGGACAGCACGTGGACGACGAAATATTCGTGCTCCTAAGTATTGCACGAAAGAGAGACGGGTACAGAGCGCTGCTTCCACATCCTAACCACAGCCGCCAAGCTTTACATGGGGCCTGTTATCACGGACAGCACGAGGAGCTTGAAAACCCATGTTACCACATGTCTTACAAGAGAGACACAGAGGTATGCACACTGTGCCGCCGCTACACCCTTCCCTGTATTAACCTTCGATGAACTATATACAAAGTAAATGCAAGTAAAACTAAGAATTGACCCATGAATTTCACACTTCACAATAAAAATTGTCAAAATATGTTTAAAATCAGCGGTGGGCAGCATCTTCGTCTATATTACACTAAACAGTCCCGTAATGTGCTTGAGGTTTTGCTAGATCTCTTTACAAACTTGTTTTATAAACCAGCTTTACTTCGCGACAGTCAAAACAACGGAATATTGACAAAATTTTGACAATCCTGAATCAAGATTTTATTGAAGTTTGTTTGAAACAGTAGTAATAAGTGTGAACATGCATAATAGACTGTATCATCATAGAAACTACTTGATCTTCACTTTTGTATGAAGATCACGGTTGATGCTTCATCAAAATATTGCAGGAACAACTTTTCCGGCACCTACATCAACAAGAATAAAGAATATATGAAAAAGGAGTTGGCAGTTAAAGGGTTAAATAACCGCTAACGCCAAACTTGACATAGCACGGACAGCACGTGGACCACGTTCGTGCTCCATATTGCACGAAAGAGACGGGTACAGAGCGCTGCTTCCACATCCTAACCACAGCCGCTAAGCTTTACATGTGGCCTCGTTATCACGGACAGCACGAGGAGGTTGAAAAACCCATGTTATCATGTCTTGCAAGAGACACAGAGGTATGCACACTGTGCCGCCGCTACACCCTTCCCTGTATTAAGCCTTCGAGTGAACTATACCTAAAGCAAAGCGTAAAACTAAGAATTGACCCATCAATTTTACACTTCACAATAAAATTTGTCAAAATATGTTTAAAATCAGCGGTTGGCAGCATCTTTGTCTATATTTCACTAAACAGTCCCGTAATGTGCTTGAGGTTTTGCTAGATCTCTTTACAAAACTTGTTTTATAAACCAGTTTACTTCGCGACAGTCAAAACAACGGAATATTGACAAAATTTTGACAATCCCGTAAAGACTTCATTGAAGTAGTAATTAAATGAAAACATGTATGCATAGATGTATCATTCGAAACTACTTGATCTTCACATTTGTACGAAGATCACGGTTGATGCTTCATCAAAATATTGCAGGAACAACTTTTCGGGCACCTACATCAACAAGAATAAAGAATATAACATGAATTAAAGGGAGTTGGCAGTTAAAGGGTTAAATTACCGCTAACGCCAAACTTGACATAGCACGCACAGCACGTGGACCACGAAATATTCGTGCTCCTAAGCATTGCACGAAAGAGACGGGTACAGAGCACTGCTTCCACATCCTCACCACAGCCGCCAAGCTTTACATGGGGCCTTGTTATCACGGACAGCACGAGGAGCTTGAAAAACCCATGTTGCCCTATCTTAGAAGAGACACAGAGGTATGCACACTGTGCCGCCGCTACACCATTCCCTCTATTAAGCCTTCGTGTGAACTATACGTAAAGCAATGCGTAAAACTAAGAATTGACCCATCAATTTTACACTTCACAATAAAATTTGTCAAAATATGTTTAAAATCAGCAGTTAGCAGCATCTTCGTCTATATTACACTAAACAGTCCCGTAATGTGCTTGAGGTTTTGCTAGATCTCTTCACAAACTTGTTTTAGAAATCAGCTTTACTTCGCGACAGTCAAAACAACGGAATATTGAAAAATTTTGACAATCCCCAATCGATTTTATTAAAGTTTGCTTTAAAACAGTAGAAATAAGTGTGAACATGCATAATAGACTGTATCATTCAACGAAACTGCTTGATCTTCACTTTTGTACTAAGATCACGGTTGATGCTTCATCAAAATATTGCAGGAACAACTTTCCCAGCACCTACATCAACAAGAATAAAGAATACAACATGAATTAAAGGAGTTGGGAGTTAAAGGGTTAAATAACCGCTAACGCCAAACTTGACATAGCACTGACAGCACGTGGACCACGAAATATTCGTGCTCCTAAGTATTGCACGAAAGAGACGGGTACAGAGCGCTGCTTCCACATCCTAACACAGCCGCCGCTGCTTTTACATGGGGCCTCGTTATCACGGACAGCACGAGGAGCTTGAAAACCCATGTTACCATGTCTTACAAGAGACACAGAGGTATGCACACTGTGCCGCCGCTACACCCTCCCCGTATTAATCCTTCGAGTGAACTATACGTAAAGCAAAACTAAGAATTGACCCATCAATTTTACACTTCACAATAAAATTTGTCAAAATATGTTTAAAATCAGCGGTTGGCAGCATCTTCGTCTATATTACACTAAACAGTCCCGTAATGTGTTGAGGTTTTGCTAGATCTCTTTACAAACTTGTTTTATAAACCAGCTTTACTTCGCGACAGTCAAAACAACGGAATATTGACAAAATTTTGACAATCCCGTAAAGATTTTATTGAAGTTTGGTTTGAAACAGTAGAAGAAAAACATGCATAATAGACTGTATCATTCATAGAAACTACTTGATCTTCACTTTTGTAGAAGATCACGGTTGATGCTTCATCAAAATATTGCAGGAACAACTTTTCCGGCACGTACATCAACAAGAATAAAGAATATAACATGAATTAAAGGAGTTGGCAGTTAAAGGGTTAAATAACCGCTAACGTTAAACTTGACATAGCACGGACAGCACGTGGACGACGAAATGTTCGTGCTCCTAAGTATTGCACGAAAGAGACGGGTACAGAGCACTGCTTCCACATCCTCACCACAGCCGCCAAGCTTTACATGGGGCCTCGTTATCACGGACAGCACGAGGAGCTTGAAAACCCCATGTTGCCATATCTTAGAAGAGACACAGAGGTATGCACACTGTGCCGCCGCTACACCATTCCCTCTATTAAGCCTTCGTGTGAACTATACGTAAAGCAATGCATAAAACTAAGAATTGACCCATCAATTTTACACTTCACAATAAAATTTGTCAAAATATGTTTAAAATCAGCGGTGGGCAGCATCTTTGTCTATATTACACTAAACAGTCCCGTAATGTGCTTGAGGTTTTGCTAGATCTCTTTACAAACTTGTTTTATAAACCAGCTTTACTTCATGACAGTCAAAACAACGGAATATTGACAAAATTTTGACAATCCCGTAAAGACTTCATTGAAGTTTGTTTAAAATCAGTAGTAATAAATGAAAACATGCATAATAGACTGTATCATTCAAAGAAACTACTTGATCTTTACTTTTGTACGAAGATCACGGTTGATGCTTCATCAAAATATTGCAGGAACAACTTTTCCGGCACGTACATCAACAAGAATAAAGAATATATTATGAATTAAAGGAGTTGGCAGTTAAAGGGTTAAATAACCGCTAACGCCAAACATGACATAGCACGGACAGCACGTGGACCACGAAATGTTCGTGCTCCTAAGTATTGCACGAAAGAGACGGGTACAGAGCGCTGCTTCCACATCCTAACCACAGCCGCCAAGCTTTACATGGGGCCTCGTTATCACGGACAGCACGAGGAGCTTGAAAAATACGTTTCCATGGCTTACAACAGACACAGAGGTATGCACACTGTGCCGCCGCTACACCCTTCCCTCAAATAAGCCTTCGAGTGAATTATAAGTAAAGCAATGCGTATAACTAAGAATTAACCCATCAATTTCACACTTCACAATAAAAATTGTCAAAATATGTTTAAAATCAGCAGTTAACAGCATCATCGTCTATCTTACACTAAACAGTCCCGTAACATGCATGTGGTTTTGCTAGATCTCTTTACAAACTTGTTTTATAAACCAGCTTTACTTCGCGACAGTCAAAACAACGGAATATTGACAAAATTTTGACAATCCCGTAAAGACTTCATTGAAGTTTGTTTAAAATCAGTAGTAATAAATGAAAACATGCATAATAGACTGTATCATTCAAAGGAACTACTTGATCTTCACTTTTGTATGAAGATCACGGTTGATGCTTCATCAAAATATTGCAGGAACAACTTTTCCGGCACCTACATCAACAAGAATAAAGAATATATTATGAATTAAAGGAGTTGGCAGTTAAAGGGTTAAATAACCGCTAACGCCAAACATGACATAGCACGGACAGCACGTGGACCACGAAATGTTCGTGCTCCTAAGTATTGCACGAAAGAGACGGGTACAGAGCGCTGCTTCCACATCCTAACCACAGCCGCCAAGCTTTACATGGGGCCTCGTTATCACGGACAGCACGAGGAGCTTGAAACATCCATGTTACCATGTCTTACAAGAGACACAGAGGTATGCACACTGTGCCACCGCTACACCCTTCCCTGTATTAATCCTTCGAGTGAACTAAACGTAAAGCAATGCGTAAAACTAAGAATTGACCCATGAATTTCACACTTCACAATAAAAATTGTCAAAATATGTTTAAAATCAGCAGTTGGCAGCATCTTCGTCTATATTACACTAAACAGTCCCGTAATGTGCTTGAGGTTTTGCTAGATCTCTTTACAAACTTGTTTTATAAACCAGCTTTACTTCGCGACAGTCAAAACAACGGAATATTGACAAAATGTTAAAAAATCCTGTAAAGACTTAATTGAAGTAGTAATAAATGAAAACATGCATAATAGACTGTATCATTCAAAGGAACTACTTGATCTTCACTTTTGTATGAAGATCACGGTTGATGCTTCATCAAAATATTGCAGAAACAACTTTTCCGGCACCTACATTAACAAGAATAAAGAATATATTATGAATTAAAGGAGTTGGCAGTTAAAGGGTTAAATAACCGCTAACGCCAAACTGGACATAGCACGGACAGCACGTGGACCACGAAATGTTCGTGCTCCTAAGTATTGCACGAAAGAGACGGGTACAGAGCGCTGCTTCCACATCCTAACCACAGCCGCCAAGCTTTACATGGGGCCTCGTTATCACGGACAGCACGAGGAGCTTGAAAAATACGTTTCCATGGCTTACAACAGACACAGAGGTATGCACACTGTGCCGCCGCTACACCCTTCCCTCAAATAAGCCTTCGAGTGAATTATAAGTAAAGCAATGCGTATAACTAAGAATTAACCCATCAATTTCACACTTCACAATAAAAATTGTCAAAATATGTTTAAAATCAGCAGTTAACAGCATCATCGTCTATATTACACTAAACAGTCCCGTAACATGCATGTGGTTTTGCTAGATCTCTTTACAAACTTGTTTTATAAACCAGCTTTACTTCGCGACAGTCAAAACAACGGATTATTGACAAAATTTTGACAATCCCGTAAAGACTTCATTGAAGTTTGTTTAAAATCAGTAGTAAGAAATGAAAACATGCATAATAGACTGTATCATTCAAAGAAACTACTTGATCTTCACTTTTGTATGAAGATCACGGTTGATGCTTCATCAAAATATTGCAGAAACAACTTTTCCGGCACCTACATTAACAAGAATAAAGAATATATTATGAATTAAAGGAGTTGGCAGTTAAAGGGTTAAATAACCGCTAACGCCAAACTTGACATAGCACGGACAGCACGTGGACCACGAAATGTTCGTGCTCCTAAATATGCACGAAAGAGACGGGTACAGAGCGCTGCTTCCACATCCTAACCACAGCCGCCAAGCTTTACATGGGGCCTCGTTATCACGGACAGCACGAGGGCTTGAAAATCCATGTTACCATGTCTTACAAAGAGACACAGAGGTATGCACACTGTGCCACCGCTACACCCTTCCCTGTATTAATCCTTCGAGTGAACTATACGTAAAGCAATGCGTAAAACTAAGAATTGACCCATCAATTTCACACTTCACAATAAAATTTGTCAAAATATGTTTAAAATCAGCGGTTGGCAGCATCTTCGTCTATATTACACTAAACAGTCCCGTAATGTGCTTGAGGTTTTGCTAGATCTCTTTACAAACTTGTTTTATAAACCAGCTTTACTTCGCGACAGTCAAAACAACGGAATATTGACAAAATTTTGACAATCCGTAAAGACTTCATTGAAGTTTGTAAAGTAGAAAGTGAAATGCATAATAGACTGTATCATTCAAAGAAAAACTACTTGATCTTTACTTTTGTACGAAGATCACGGTTGATGCTTCATCAAAATATTGCAGGAACAACTTTTCCGGCACCTACATCAACAAGAATAAAGAATATAACATGAATTAAAGGAGTTGGCAGTTAAAGGGTTAAATAACCGCTAACGCCAAACATGACATAGCACGGACAGCACGTGGACCACGAAATGTTCGTGCTCCTAAGTATTGCACGAAAGAGACGGGTACAGAGCGCTGCTTCCACATCCTAACCACAGCCGCCAAGCTTTACATGGGGCCTCGTTATCACGGACAGCACGAGGAGCTTGAAAAACCCATGTTACCATGTCTTACAAGAGACACAGAGGTATGCACACTGTGCAACCGCTACACCCTTCCCTGTATTAATCCTTCGAGTGAACTATACGTAAAGCAATGCGTAAAACTAAGAATTGACCCATGAATTTCACACTTCACAATAAAAATTGTCAAAATATGTTTAAAATCAACGGTGGGAAGCATCTTCGTCTATATTACACTAAACAGTCCTGTAATGTGCTTGAGGTTTTGCTAGATCTCTTTACAAACTTGTTTTATAAACCAGCTTTACTTCGCGACAGTCAAAACAACGAAATATTGACAAAATTTTGACAATCCCGTAAAGACTTCATTGAAGTTTGTTTAAAATCAGTAGTAATAAATAAAAACATGCATAATAGACTGTATCATTCAAAGGAACTACTTGATCTTCACTTTTGTATGAAGATCACGGTTGATGCTTCATCAAAATATTGCAGGAACAACTTTTCCGGCACGTACATCAACAAGAATAAAGAATATATTATGAATTAAAGGAGTTGGCAGTTAAAGGGTTAAATAACCGCTAACGCCAAACTTGACATAGCACGGACAGCACGTGGACCACGAAATGTTCGTGCTCCTAAGTATTGCACGAAAGAGACGGGTACAGAGTGCTGCTTCCACATCCTAACCACAGCGCCAAGCTTTACATGGGGCCTCGTTTTCACGGACAGCACGAGGAGCTTGAAAAATACATGTTTCCATGGCTTACAACAGACACAGAGGTATGCACACTGTGCCACCGCTACACCCTTCCCTGTATTAATCCTTCCAGTGAACTATACGTAAAGCAATGCGCAAATCTAAGAATTGACCCATGAATTTAACACTTCACAATAAAAATTGTCAAAATATGTTTAAAATCAGCGGTGGGCAGCATCTTCGTCTATATTACACTAAACAGTCCCGTAATGTGCTTGAGGCTTTGCTAGATCTCTTTACAAACTTGTTTTATAAACCAGCTTTACTTCGCGACAGTCAAAACAACGGAATATTGACAAAATTTTGACAATCCCAAATAGATTTTATTGAAGTTTGGTTTGAAACAGTAGAAGTAAGTGTGAACATGCATAATAGACTAAATCATTCATAGAAACTACTTGATCTTCACTTTAGTACTAAGATCACGGTTGATGCTTCATCAAAATATTACAGGAACAACTTTTCGGCACCTACATCTACAAGAATAAAGAATATAACATGAATTTAATGAGTTGGCAGTTAAAGGGTTAAATAACCGCTTACGCCAAACTTGACATAGCACGGACAGCACGTGGACCACGAAATATTCGTGCTCCTGAATATTGCACGAAAGAGACGGGTACAGAGCGCTGCTTCCACATCCTAACCACAGCCGCCAAGCTTTACATGGGGCCTCGTTATCACGGACAGCACGAGGAGCTTGAAAAATCCATGTTACCATGTCTTACAAGAGACACAGAGGTATGCACACTGTGCCGCCGCTACACCCTTCCCTCTATTAAGCCTTCGAGTGAACTATACGTAAAGCAATGCGTAAAACTAAGAATTGACCCATCAATTTTACACTTCACAATAAAAATTGTCAAAATATGTTTAAAATCAGCGGTGGGCAGCATCTTCCTATATATTACACTAAACAGGCCTGTAATGTGCTTGAGGTTTTGCTAGATTTCTTCACAAACTTGTTTTATAAACCAGCTTTACTTCGCGACAGTCAAAACAACGCACTATTGACAAAATTTTGACAATCCGTAAAGTCTTCATCGAAGTTTGTATTAAATCAGTAGAAATAAATGTAAACATGCATAATAGACTGTATCACTCATAGAAACTACTTGATCTTCACTTTTGTACCAAGATCACGGTTGATGCTTCATCAAAATATTGCAGGAACAACTTTTCCGGCACCTACATCAACAAGAATAAAGTATATAACATGAATTAAAGGAGTTGGCAGTTAGAGGGTTAAATAACCGCTAACGCCAAACATGACATAGCACGGACAGCACGTGGACCACGAAATATTCGTGCTCCTAAGCATTGCACGAAAGACACGGGTACAGAGCGCTGCTTCCACATTCTAACCATAGCCGCCAAGCTTTACATGGGGCCTCGTTATCACGGACAGCACGAGGAGCTTGAAAAATCCATGTTACCATGTCTTACAAGAGACACAGAGGTATGCACACTGTGCCGCCGCTACACCCTTTTCTGTATTAATCCTTCGAGTGAATTATACGTAAAGCAATGCGTAAAACTAAGAATTGACCCAAGAATTTCACACTTCACAATAAAAATTGTCAAAATATGTTTAAAATCAGCAGTTGGCAGCATCTTCGTGTATATTACACTAAACAGTCCCGTAATGTGCTTGAGTTTTTGCTTGATCTCTTTACAAACTTGTTTTATAAACCAGCTTTACTTCGCGACAGTCAAAACAACGGAATATTGACAAAATTGATGGGTCAATTCTTAGTTGGGTTTTTCAAGCTCCTCGTGCTGTCCATGATAAGGAGGCCCCATGTAAAGCTTGGCGGCCGTGGTTAGGATGTGGAAGCAGCGCTCTGTACCCGTCTCTTTCGTGCAAAATTTAGGAGCACGAATATTTCGTGGTCCACGTGCTGTCCGTGCTATGTCAAGTTTGGCGTTAGCGGTTATTTAACCCTTTGACTGCCAACTCCTTAAATTCATGTAATATTCTTTATTCTTGTTGATGTAGGTGCCGGAAAAGTTTTTGGTATTTTGATGAAGCATCAACCATGATCGTACAAAAGTGAAGATCAAGTAGTTTCTATGAATGATACAGTCTATTATGCATGTTCATACTTACTTCTACTGTTTCGAATCAAACTCCAATAAAGTCTTTAAGGGAATGTCAAAATTTTGTCAATATTTCGTTGTTTTGACTGTCGCGATGTATAGCTGGTTTATAAAACAAGTTTGTGAAGAGATCTAGCAAAACATCAAGCACATTACGGGACTGTTTAGTGTAATATAGACGAAGATGCTGCCCACCGCTGATTTTAAACATATTTTGACAAATTTTATTGTGAAGTGTAAAATTGATGGGTCAATTCTTAGTTTTACGCATTGCTTTACGTATAGTTCACTCGAAGGCTTAATAGAGGGAAGGGTGTAGTGGCGGCACAGTGTGTATACTTCTGTGTCTCTTGTAAGACGGTAACATGGGTTTTTCAAGCTCCTCGTGCTGTCCATGATAAGGAGGCCCCATGTAAAGCTTGGCGGCCGTGGTTAGGATGTGGAAGCAGCGCTCTCACCCCTAACCCTACTTCATAAATCACACACAACACCAACCAATGCCCAACCTCACACCCCTCTGAAATATCGATCCTACCCGGTCTCCCCTTCCACAAAATAGCACAGCCCGCCGTGACCTAGTAAAACCACCCATACGAAAGTCCTGCCGTTTTATAAACCAAAGTCTTACATAACTTTGGGATTTCTGTGCGATATGAAGTTCCCAAGGCTACGACTCCGCGGAGCATTGTTCGCGCGCTTACCACGCATCAGCTGCAACTGTAGATCAGTTTTGCATTACGAGCATTTGGCAAAATCTGAGCAGCAATTTTGATAGCTATCATGTCTATTGCGACGAATCAGACAAGAAAGCCCTGTGAATCTGGGGTACCTATCAAGGAATATCCTAACTTGCTGGTATGGATATATTTGTCAAATTTCAGACTTCATGTGCACGTTTACGTACATTTCTTGCGATTTAAAATTAATCCCAGAGAGACTAGCTTTTGATCGGGGAGGTTTAGAAAAATAGGTTTGCCTTATACTTTTTTTTCTTCACACAAAACCGTATAATTGTCTTGCTCTATTAATTTTGGCCAGCAAAAATATATCAGATGTACATTTGACTATATATATATATATATATCAGGCTCTGAAATAAAGGTTCAGTTCTTTTTCCTATGGTTTCAGAATGAGAGACTGATACTTTGTGTTGTCTCAGTATTGCATAAAATCATTTCTTAACTCATTAACAACAATTGTTAAATCAAAAATATGATTAAATGGTAATTGTTATTAAGAATGTTTAAAAAAATGATGGAAAGAAAACAAATCTTGAGAATTTATAACATTTTAGAAAACAACAGAATCATCCACAAAGTAATGTATTACTATTATGTAATTAGCATGACTGTTCTCTGCTTTTCTAATTATCATGCAACAACAGCATCTAATGGTATTAAGAAAATGAAGGGAACGCTAAATACAGCACTATGCTATTTTTTGCTTCCCCTAACATTTCCCAACCTCAATGCTGTCAGCTGTGACTATGTAGATTACTGCTGTATTATTAACAAAACACTATTTTCATTGTAATATCAAATTAACTAACCATATTTAATAAACTACTCTATTTTAAACTTATAATTTTTTTATTTTTGACAATAGGCTGTTTTAGGTTTATAATTAGCATTTAAATATTCAAAATGCTTGTTGATAGCTTTTACATCATTGTTGAATTCTTGGCAGACCATCCTTCCTAAAGGACAGGAATATCATGTTTGCTGGTACTCAGCAATGAAAGATGGCAAATTTAAGTGTGAAATACGATTGCCCATCACTACTGCAGAAGATGCAAGAGCTTGGTTTGACCAACACAAGAAAAAGGCCCAGATTACATGGTGCATAAAAACAACTGTCAAAGTTACTGGGAAAGGAACCCTACTGAAAACCTATTACAGGTGTCAGCACAACACTTTACCAAGAAGTAAAACAGCAGATGAGAAGCCAAACTCCAAAAATACAAATTGCCCAGCTCAAATGACCTTGACAGTCAAAGCAACTACCATGTAAGTTCTGTTTTAATATCAGTGTTATTTTGTGTCTGTATATTGTGAGCATACTATGTCATACATGTCATCTCATATCTACAGAAATGTTATTCAACCTTTTGTGTGATTTTGCAACACATATAGATACATAGCTAAATATATTGTTCCACGAAAAACAGCAGTGACCATCATTTGCCAGCTCTGCCGATGATTGTGCGTATTGAGCATATGCATAATCATCCAATCATGGGGAATGCCAAAGTAATGCAGCACCGGGATGTCTCAGAGGACACAATTCAGAAATTCAAAGACTTGTTTGCTAGAGGGCACACTCCAGCATCTGCTCTCAATCTGTACAAATTTAATCTTCACATGGAGCACACAGAGAATTACATGTATTTGGCCTCTGAATATGTCTTTTTTCCAGACTGTATACCAAAGTATTTCGGAAGAGCTATGGTGCAGCTTCAGGACAAGGCCTTCTGACTGCTGTTAATAGCGTGATTGAGAAATATAACAATGAACAGAAAATGAAGTGTGCATCAATGGAGCTGATTAAGGACAAAATTGTGATTGCTGTATATACTCCTTTAATGAGGCAAGACAAGACAAAGACAAAGACAAAGTTCTTTATTTCAGTAGGCTCATGCCCATAACCGATGTTGGGGAGTGTGTGTAGGGGGAATCAAAAATGAAAGTACAAAATACCTAAATACACTGTCCTTACTTCATTAAAAATACATTTTTAATGTGCTATTTAATCATATAATATAATAATATCAGTAGTTCACAAATTATTTGTTTTCTCTAATCTGCAGTGCTTTATACAGATAGTAGGCAACATTTTGGAACAAGTTTAAACAGTTGCTTGCAAATAAAATAGACAAACGAAACTGAGACGGATTCTTATAGAACTTTTCAGGAATGTACAGTTGTCGTAGATCTTTATATTTTGCGCACACGAACACAAAATGTAACTCAGTCTCTTCGCAATCGCAATTGGGGCATTTTAACGAAACAGTGGACAAATTGCTGTAACGATGCTTATGGCAATTTATGTTTGTAACTCCTAGCCTAAACCTTGTTAGTGAATTTCTAATAGCAAGATGTTTAATGTCAGTTAGGTAAGTGCTTAGCTTTAAAGAGGACTTAAATGAGCTGTAGAATGAAAATCGGTCACTACTAGATATTTTGCTATGCCAGTCTTGCTCAAAACAGTCTACAAATGAATATGCGCCAGCAGTAGAAGCTTTTGTAACACAGTGGGAGAGAACGAAAACAGAAACAGGTCGTGTTTCAGCCATGCACCTTTTTTGTAAAGACCACCATTGCAAGCCATTTTCAGTTATAAAGTGAGGTGGTATTAAAGTGCAACCAACAGCTGTTAGCCGCAGAAAAATGCCTCTTGGGGGTAGGCGATGTATACAATCAGGCAGGCCACCAAAAAATCATGACACCGAGAATAAAGGGTTAAAGCGATCAAACAGTGAAGACGGGAGTGTGCATATGATGCCCAAGCGGCGGCCTCAGCGAGCTCCCCACAACTTAAGCAAATGTATTCTACAGAATGAGAACATTGGAAAAAACCACACATCTAAATGGTAGTTTTAGAGATCCAGCAAACATGACATGCATATTGTCAAAAATGGTATATGTGGAAAAATCATTAAGCTAGACCTTAATGTGTAACGTTATCAAAAGAATGTATAAAGTAGTTAAAGCCTGAGTAAGGGTTGGTGGGGATCTCACTTTAGGTCTTGATTGCCCAAAAGGATTAAAACAGGGTGAAATCTGCACCCCCAACCTATTCTCTTTATTTATCCATGATTTAACAAAGACAAAAGGGACAACATGGTATTCGACTCACACCTGATTTGATGCAGCTGTTCATTTTATTGTTTGCTGATGATATTTTTCTCTGATACAATTGTAGGTCTGCAAAACCAGCTTAATATCATGTATTGTGTTGCCAAAAACTTAGCCCCTAGTGAGAGTGGTATAGACCAACAGTGTCTTACTACTTTATGTGATTTCCACAGATGCTCTGCTGATGTAACAATTAACTCTTTTGGACGCTACTTGCTGCAGGTTTGCAATGAATTTAACCTATATAGTAATTGTTAATGGTTTGGAAACATTGCACTCTTCTAGTCATGGTGCTTTTAGTGGAAACTTTACTTTATCTCTAACACAGGTTCTAACATTATTTTATTATTGTTTCTGAAACCTTACTGAGAATGTGCCATCTTTCAGTTTTATCTATGGTGGAATCTAAACACATGCCTGTAGAGTTAACATTCTTAACTTGTTTGGATAGCGGGGGTCAAGACAAGCAAATCTCAGAATGTAAATTTGAAAATTTATGTGGAAAGATGATAAAATCTTAGAGTTTCAGAATAACCTTCAAAGTGATTTGTGCAAATTCTCTT
>SMMW01000270.1:0-19151 GCA_004794655.1 Marisa cornuarietis
GACTTAGGGAGTACAACACAAAAATAGCCTACATAATTCATAGATGCTGCTGGATCTTGTTTTATTTGCACTCTTACAAAACACGTGTTGATATGGCTCAAGGAAGGAAAACCTAATCTTTAAGATAACTTCCACAATACTCATTGGGCTGGCTTGTAATTTGGTTTGCTAGTGTGACTGAAGGAGTACAACACAAAAATAGCCGATATAATTTATAAATGCTGCTTGATCTTGTTTTATTTGCACTCTTACAAAACACGTGGTGATATTGCTCAAAGAAGGAAAACCTAATCTTTAAGATAACTTTCAAAATACTCATGTGAGTAGCTTCAAATTTGGTTTACTAGTGTGACTGAAGAAGTACAACGCAAAAATAGTCTATATAATTCATAGCTGCTGCCTGATCTTGTTTTATTTTCACTCTTAAAATAGACGTGATAATATATAGCTGACAAAAGGAAAATCTAACCTTTAAGATAACTTTCAAAACACTCATGTGAGTAGCTTCAAATTTGGTTTCCTTGTGTGACTGAAGGAGTACAACACAAAAATAGCCTATATAATTCATAGATGCTGCTTGATCTTGTTTTATTTGCACTCTTACAAAACACATGGTGATATTGCTCAAAGAAGGAAAACCTAATCTTTAAGATAACTTTTAGAACACTCAGATGAGTAGCTTTAAATTTGGTTTACTAGTGTGACTGAAGGAGTAAAACACAAAATTAGTCTCTATAATTTATAGCTGCTGCTTCATCTTGTTTTATTTGCACTCTTACAATACATGTGATAATATATAGCTGACAGAAGGAAAACCTAATCTTTAAGACAAGTTTCAAAATACTCATTAGGCTTGATTTATATTTGCTTTACTTGTGTGACTGAAGGAGTACAACACAAAAAGGTCCTATATAATTCATAGCTGCTGCTTGATCTTGTTTTATTTGCACTCTTACAAAGCACGTGGTGATATTGCTGAAAGTAGGAAAACCTAATATTTACAATAACTTTTACAATAGACTTTGGATTTGCTTCAAATTTGGTTTACTAGTGTGACTGAGGGAGTACAACACAAAAATAGCCTACATAATTCATAGCTGCTGCTTGACCTTGTTTTATTTGCACTCTTACAAAACACGTGGTGATATTGCTCAAAGAAGGAAAACCTAATCTTTAAGATAACTTTCAAAATACTTATGTGAGTAGCTTCAAATTTGGTTAACTAGTGTGACTGAAGGAGTACAACACAAAAATAGTCTATATAATTCATAGCTGCTGCTTAATCTTGTTTTATTTGCACTCTTACAATACTCGTGATAATATATATAGGTGACAAAAGGAAAACCTAATCTTTAAGATAACTTTCACAATACTCATTGGGCTGGCTTCAAATTTGTTTTTCTAGTGTGACTGAAGGAGTACAACAAAAAAATAGCCTATATAATTCATAGATGCTTCTTGATCTTGATTTATTTGCACTCTTACAAAACACGTGGAGATATTGCTCAAAGAAGGAAAACCTAATCTTTACAATAACTTTCACAATACTCTTTGGATTTGCTTCAAATTTGGTTTACTAGTGTGACTTAGGGAGTACAACACAAAAATAGCCTACGTAATTCATAGCTGCTGCTTGATCTTGTTTTATTTGCACTCTTACAAAACACGTGGTGATATTCCTCAAAGAAGGAAAACCTAATCTTTAAGATAACTTTCAAAATACTCATGCGAGTAGCTTCAAATTTGGTTTACTAGTGTGACTAAAGGAGTACAACACAAAAATAGTCTACATAACTCATAGCTGCTGCTTGATCTTGTTTTATTTGCACCCTTACAATATACACGATAATATATAGCTGACAGAAGGAAAACCTAATCTTTAAGATAACTTTCACAATACTCATTGGGCTTTCTTCAAATTTGGTTTCCTAGTGTGACTGAAGGAGTGCAACACAAAAAAGGCTATATAATTCATAGCTGCTACTTGATCTTCTTTTATGTGCACTCGTACAATACACGTGATATCATATAGCTGACAGAAGGAAAACTTAATCTTTAAGATAACTTTCACAATACTCATTGGGCTGGCTTCAAATTTGGTTTACTAGTGTGACTGAAGGAGTACAACACAAAAATAGTCTATATACTTCATAGCTGTTGCTTGATCTTGTTTTATTTGCACTCTTACAATCTATGTTTTAACATATAGCTGACAGAAGGAAAACCTTATCTTTAAGATAACTTTCACAATACTCATTGGGCTTGCTTGAAGTTTGGTTTACTAGTAAGACTGAACGAGTTCAACACAAAAATAGCCTATATAATTCATAGATGCTGCTTGATCTTGTTTTATTTGCACTCTTACAAAACACGTGGTTATATTGCTCAAAGAAGGAAAACCTAATCTTCTAGCTAACTTTCAAAATACTCATGTGAGTAGCTTCAAATTTGGTTTACTAGTGTGAGTGAAGGAGTACAACACAAAAATAGTCTATATAATTCATAGCTGCTGCTTCATCTTGTTTTATTTGCACTCTTACAATACCCTTGATAATATATAGGTGACAGAAGGAAAACCTAATCTTTAAGATAACTTTCACAATACTCATTGGGCTGGCTTCAAATTTGTTTTTCTACTGTGACTGAAGGAGTACAACAAAAAATAGCCTATATAATTCATAGATGCTGCTTGATCTTGTTTTATTTCCACTCTTACAAAACACGTGTTCACATTGCTCAAAGAAGGAAAACCTAATCTTTAAGATAACTTTCAAAATACTCATGTGAGTAGCTTCAAATTTGGTTTACTAGTGTGACTGAAGGAGTACAACACAAAAATAGTCTATATATTTCATAGCTGCTGCTTGATCTTGTTTTATTTGCACTCTTACAATACACGGGATAATATCCCAGCCTGCAAAAAATCATGGGCCTAAGCCTCGGCCCACAGTGGGCTTAAAATGGCCCCTTCATGGTGAAGCCGCTCTTCGGCCCATGGTAGGTTTTTGTAAGTCATGACCACATTGGCCCTTAGTGGTTAGACCATCAAAAGCCGAGCAGAATACTACCGTTTCCACCACTTCCAAACCACCAACAGGTGGTCTGCCAACCTCCACACCACCAAAATACATGAGGACAACCATAACAACACACAGCAACATACCAATTTCTAGCACACTTAGAATACCAATACCAACAAGCAAATGAAAATTCAAAATTATTTATTTTTCTCTATGGGGCTGGTGGGGAGAAAGGAGGTGGGAGGGGTAAACTGGGTGTTCTTGTCAACTAAGGCTATATTGCGGCAGTCCTGTAAATAGATGTCACATGCAGCAAAGTATATCCAAGACCCAGGGCAGCTAATCTTCACTCGGCACCACCAGACAATCTGCCGGAGGAGCCAGAATCTGAAAAATAAATTGTAGGCAGAAATAAGATTTTATGTGGTGCAAAAAGTTACTGCCCCCTTGGGATGGAACTTAAATTTTTTTCTGGATGTTCCTTTCTTTTGTAAAATAGAGATATGAGAGCACATGTCAGGACAGCTAGCAGCATTCTCATTATCTGGAGCCATATATATTTCATATTACCCTGAGTTTCTATTCATTATATGATAGGTGACTTAGTATCCACTTCCTACATAACTAAATATTGTAGTGATTATATTATGTGTGTAACCCTGTCTAAAATATTTCTTGTAAATACAGCTGCTAGCATCTGTCTTCTGACAGATTCACAAGTGATGATTTATGATGAATTTGTTACTTTAAACATACAAAACTTCTAAAGATATCTAAAAATATTAGCATTATAAGGTCAAGGTCAATGACCACAGGATAATACCAGGGAGATGGGTGAGAAAAGTGGATTTTATACAAGTTTCACATAGAGCAATTCAAGCTATACAACAGACACACCATGCAGAGAAAGAACTGTATGTGAACCTGCGATAGCCTATCTTTAAAGTTCCAACCATTGCACCACCTGAGTTGTCTAATGAGTACTCCACAAACTTTTAAAAAAGGGTTAGTTATGACCACTACCTACCAGTAGTTGGTTTAGTGCGCCGATGTCGCCCACTGTCACTGTCCCTGGCACAGATAAACCACTTACGTGCCACACCATTCACTTCCACTTCTGTAGCTTGTGGAAATGTTTTCCAGACTGCAGCTGTAAATTGAGAGGGAAAAAACCCACTTTATACAAAGACAGAAAACAATCAGCAAAATTCTGTCCTCTGACATAAAAGAAAAAAGGTCATAACAACAGAAGCTGTAATTTCTCTACCTTCCTGGGGCAGGGGGGAACACCACTGCATGTGTCCCAAACTCAGCAAACTACTGTGATTGTGAAGTAGCTTGGGGATAAATTCCCTCACTTTTAAATGTTTTTTGTGTACTTTATCTTTAATAAATCAAACATTAGCTTGAGGTACCTACCCACTATAAGCCACATCAGTTGATCAAACTATTAAACATTCATATTTATTATCATATTTCATTACCCATATGCCTTTATGATGATAATCACTTTCACATCTTGGAAATATTTTCCACAAACACAGTAAATCAAACTCACCCATCATTACTCCTCGTACTCGGAGAGTATTGTAACCTTTTTTCCCCTTGGCTCCAGTAAAATTGTACTGGAGTGCAAGGGGTGTTGAAAAAAGTCTCCTGAGCATGCTGCGCACCAACGTGGCCATGCTATCCCCCCAATGCAGGAGAACAACTTGATTTGGAAAGTAAGTAAAATGCTACAATACTGAGGCATGTGACCAAAAGCTCATGGCAATGCTTGCAGAATTAAGATGCCCTTAAAGATAGTTATAAAGTGATCTTGAAAAAAAACAGTGACACCCCTATTAATAAAAAGTAAACCAAATGAAAATAGCTGCTGCAAAACATACCATTTTCTTTTTCATATCACCATCCTCCAGATCTTCCTCTAGTCTTCGCAAATCTTCTTCTGTTTTCAGAGGAAAGGAAAAATGTTTAAATTTCATCATGTTGCCACACATAACTAGTGTATTGTAACTTCCATTCACATGTCAAAGGTTTAAATGGAAGATAAAATTCTGAAGCACAAATATGTAAAAGAATAACACATAAAACCATACAAACCTTCACTCTCCCGAGATGCAGCATTTGATGCTGCCTTTCGCACAGGAAGCTTCAGTTCCTCAGAACAGACTTCCCTAGACACGAAGGAAAGAGGAGGGGAGACAGACGCAGGTCCTGCAAGTAAAAATGTTTAAATTTCATCATGTTGCCACATGTAACTAGTGTATTGTAACTTCCATCCACATGACAAAGGCTTCAAGCACTATTTATATGAAATATAAACTTCTGAACCATAAATATGCAAACCACACAAACCTTGACTCGCCAAAGATGCATCATTTGATGCTGCTTCTTGCACAGGAAGTTGTGAAGTATTGCACGAAAAAGAAAGCTTCGGCAACTGAAGCCCCTTTGAATATGCTTTCCTTGAAGGGAAGGAGGGAGGAAGAAAGAAAAACACAAAGCAACAATGTAGCTGAGGCAATATGAAGGTAGTACATTGAATTGATAATCAATTACTGCATTCCAACAGTATTGTTAGATAATGTATATCTTCTTCTAAATAATATTTGAAAGGCAGCACACTAAAATTTTTTTTTACTACATCTTGAGTATAAACTGCTGCAACAATTCACTGTTTTATTCCATCGCAAGACATTTCTTACTGTATACATGTAAACTGATTTTCATAATTGTATGTCAATAATTCTTTCTAATGTAGAGCAACCAGGTGGAACATAAATATATGCATGTTTCTGCTCCTGTAGAAGTTATACCTTTCAGAGGTGCTGGCACAGAGCTATTAGCAACAAAGCACGAAGTCAATATACGAGATATATATATATATAGGCCTATAGTTTCACTAAAATACTTATCTGATACGTCTGAAATTTTAACACGGCGATCCGAATTAGTGAATCCTTAAAACTAATTGAATAACGTGAAAAGAGCAGGAGAAAAATATGTCTTCCCAAGTCAGATCAAATTCAGCAATTTTATAAGTTTGTCACGAAAAAACGGGCTTATTCTTCGCAAAGACAGCACATGTTTTTGCGGAAGAACTGCACCGCGGTAAATGACTATTCAGGGCTCTTCAAATGATAAAATCTCCAGAAATGCACTGAAAATAATTGTCTTCAAACTAAAAAATACTAGTATTAAATTAAATAATTTTAAAGTCCTGTAAGTAAATTTGTTATGCGTAAACGAACTTACCACGACGGAGATCAAAGGATGAAAGCCTTAGTGTCACGTGTGTCGCGCGCTTGTCTTTCCACGCGCGCGCGAGAAAGGCAGGTCAAAGCCAAGCCGGCGAATCACGATGAGGCGCGATCGAGCGGAACGTACCACTTCAGCTGACCTAACGCAGGTCAGTGGTAACCCCCATCAGGCGCCTCACTAGTTGACTAACGGGGGTGACTGCTTTAGCTCAAATCAATGGCCAGACCATCAGTCGCAACGCGCGTTGAGCAGCGGAAGAGTCCATTACCCACGTACAGGTGGTCTACCTGTTGTAGGGCCCACTACTAGCCAACTAGCTTTGCAGGCTGGGATATAGCTGAAAGAAGGAAAACCTAATCTTTAAGATAACTTTCACAATACTCATTGGGCTGGCTTCAAATTTGGTTTACTAGTGTGACTGAAGAAATGCAATACAAAAATAGTCTATATAATTCATAGCTGCTGCTTGATCTTGTTTTATTTGCTCTCTAACAATACACGTGATAATGTATAGCTGACAGAAGGAAAACCTAATCTTTAAGATAACTTTCAAATACTCATGTGAGTAGCTTCAAATTTGGTTTACTAGTGTGACTGAAGGAGTACAACACAAAAATAGCCTATATAATTCATAGATGCTGCTTGATCTTGTTTTATTTCCACTATTACAAAACACGTGGTCACATTGCTCAAAGAAGGAAAACCTAATCTTTCAGATAACTTTCAAAATACTCATGTGAGTAGCTTCAAATTTGGTTTAATAGTGTGACTGAAGGAGTACAACACAAAAATAGCCTACATAATTCATAGCTGCTGCTTGATCTTGTTTTATTTGCACTCTTACAATAAACGTGATAATATATAGCTGACAGAAGGAAAACCTAATCTTTAAGATAACTTTCACAATACTCATTGGGCTGGCTTCAAATTGGGTTTAGTAGTGTGACTGAAGGAGTAGAACAAAAAAATAGTCTATATAATTCATAGCTGCTGCTTGATCTTGTTTTATTTGCACTCTTACAATACACGTGATAATATATAGCTGACAGAAGAAAAACCTAATCTTTAAGAAAACTTTCACAATACTCATTGAGCTGGCTTCAAATTTGGTTTACTAGTGTGACTGAAGGAGTACAACACAAAAATAGCCTATATAATTCATAGATGCTGCTTGATCTTGTTTTATTTCCACTCTTACAAAACACGTGTTCACATTGCTCAAAGAAGGAAAACCTAATCTTTAAGATAACTTTCAAAATACTCCTTTGAGTAGCTTCAAATATGGTTTACTTGTGTGACTGAAAGAGTACAACACAAAAATAGCCAATATAATTCATAGATGCTGCTTGATCTTGTTTTATTTCCACTCTTACAATACACGTGATAATATACAGCTGACAGAAGGAAAACCTAATCTTTAAGATAACTTTCACAATACTCATTGGGCGGGCTTCAAATTTGGTTTACTAGTGTGACTGAAGGAGTACAACACAAAAATAGCCTATATAATTCATAGATGCTGCTTGATCTTGTTTTATTTGCACTCTTACAAAACACGTGGTTATATTGCTCAAAGAAGGAAAACTTAATCTTTAAGATAACTTTTAAAATACTCATGTGAGTAGCTTCAAATTTGGTTTTCTAGTGTGACTGAAGGAGTACAACACAAAACAAGCCTATATATTTCATTGATGCTGCTTGATCTTGTTTTATTTGCACTCTTACAAAACACGTGGTGATAATGCTCAAGAAGGAAAACCTTATCTTTAAGACAACTTTCAAAATACTCATGTGAGAAGCTTCAAATTGGGTTTACTAGTGTGACTGAAGGAGTGCAACACAAAAAGAGTCTATATAATTCATAAATGCTGCTTGATCTTGTTTTATTTGCACTCTTACAATACACGTGATAATATATAGCTGACAGAAGGAAAACCCTAATCTTTAAGATAACTTTCACAATACTCATTGGGCTGGCTTCAAATTTGGTTTACTATTGTGACGGAAGAAGTACAACACAAAAAAAGTCTATATAATTCATAGCTGCTGCTTGATTTTTTTTTATTTGCACTCTTACAATACACGTGATAGTATAAAGCTGACAGTAGGAAAACCGAATCTTTAGGATAACATTCACAATACTTATTGGGCTGGCTTCAAATTTGGTTTACTAGTGTGACTGAAGGAGTACAACACAAAAATAGCCTATGTAATTCATAGCTGCTGCTTGATCTTGTTTTATTTCCACTCTTACAAAACACATGTACACATTGCTTAAAGAAGGAAAACCTAATCTTTAAAATAACTTTTAAAATACTCATGTGAGTAGCTTCAAATATGGCTTACTAGTGTGACTGAAGGAGTACAACACAAAAATAGCCTAAGTAATTCATAACTGCTGCTTGATCTTGTTTTATTTGCACCCTTACAATATACACGATAATATATAGCTGACAGAAGGAAAACCTAATCTTTAAGATAACGTTCACAATACTCATTGGGCGGGCTTCAAATTTGGTTTACTAGTGTGACTGAAGAAATGCAATACAAAAATAGTCTAAATAATTCATAGCTGCTGCTTGATCTTGTTTTATTTGCTCTCTAACAATACACGTGATAATGTATAGCTGACAGAAGGAAAACCTAATCTTTAAGATAACTTTCAAATACTCATGTGAGTAGCTTGAAATTTGGTTTACTAGTGTGACTGAAGGAGTACAACACAAAAATAGCCTATATAATTCATAGATGCTGCTTGATCTTGTTTTATTTCCACTATTACAAAACACGTGGTCACATTGCTCAAAGAAGGATAACCTAATCTTTCAGATAACTTTCAAAATACTCATGTGAGTAGCTTTAAATTTGGTTTAATAGTGTGACTGAAGGAGTACAACACAAAAATAGCCTACATAATTCATAGCTGCTGCTTGATCTTGTTTTATTTGCATTCTTACAATAAACGTGATAATATATAGCTGACAGAAGGAAAACCTAATCTTTAAGATAACTTTCACAATACTCATTGGGCTGGCTTCAAATTGGGTTTAGTAGTGTGACTGAAGGAGTAGAACAAAAAAATAGTCTATATAATTCATAGCTGCTGCTTGATCTTGTTTTATTTGCACTCTTACAATACACGTGATAATATATAGCTGACAGAAGAAAAACCTAATCTTTAAGAAAACTTTCACAATACTCATTGAGCTGGCTTCAAATTTGGTTTACTAGTGTGACTGAAGGAGTACAACACAAAAATAGCCTATATAATTCATAGATGCTGCTTGATCTTGTTTTATTTCCACTCTTACAAAACACGTGTTCACATTGCTCAAAGAAGGAAAACCTAATCTTTAAGATAACTTTCAAAATACTCCTTTGAGTAGCTTCAAATATGGTTTACTTGTGTGACTGAAGGAGTACAACACAAAAATAGCCAATATAATTCATAGATGCTGCTTGATCTTGTTTTATTTGCACTCTTACAAAACACGTGGTGATATTGCTCAAAGAAGGAAAACCTAATCTTTAAGATAACTTTCACAATACTCATGTGAGTAGCTTCAAATTTGGTTTACTAGTGTGACTGAAGGAGTACAACACAAAAATAGCCTATATAATTCATAGATGCTGCTTGATCTTGTTTTATTTGCACTCTTACAAAACACGTGGTGATATTGCTCAAAAGGAAAACCTAATCTTTAAGATAACTTTCAAAATACTCATGGAGTAGCTTCAAATTTGGTTTACTAGTGTGACTGAAGGAGTACAACACAAAAATAGCCTATATAATTCATAGATGCTGCTTGATCTTGTTTTATTTGCACTCTTACAAAACACGTGGTGATAATGCTCAAAGAAAACCTAATCTTTAAGATAACTTTCAAAATACTCATGTGAAGCTTCAAATTTGGTTTACTAGTGTGACTGAAGGAGTACAACACAAAAATAGTCTATATAATTCATAGATGCTGCTTGATCTTGTTTTATTTGCACTCTTACAATACACGTGATAATATATAGCTGACAGAAGGAAAACCTAATCTTTAAGATAACTTTCACAATACTCATGTGAGTAGCTTCAAATTTGGTTTACTAGTGTGACTGAAGGAGTACAACACAAAAATAGTCTATATAATTCATAGCTGCTGCTTGATCTTGTTTTATTTGCACTCTTACAATACACGTGATAGTATAAAGCTGACAGAAGGAAAACCTAATCTTTAAGATAACTTTCACAATACTTATTGGGCTGGCTTCAAATTTGGTTTACTAGTGTGACTGAAGGAGTACAACACAAAAATAGCCTATGTAATTCATAGCTGCTGCTTGATCTTGTTTTATTTCCACTCTTACAAAACACATGTACACATTGCTTAAAGAAGGAAAACCTAATCTTTAAGATAACTTTTAAAACACTCATGTGAGTAGCTTCAAATTTGGCTTACTAGTGTGACTGAAGGAGTACAACACAAAAATAGCCTAAGTAATTCATAACTGCTGCTTGATCTTGTTTTATTTGCACCCTTACAATATACACGATAATATATAGCTGACAGAAGGAAAACCTAATCTTTAAGATAACTTTCACAATACTCATTGGGCGGGCTTCAAATTTGGCTGACTAGTGTGACTGAAGGAGTACAACACAAAAATAGCCTATATAATTCATAGATGCTGCTTGATCTTGTTTTATTTGCACTCTTACAAAACACGTGGTGATATTGCTCAAAGAAGGAAAACCTAATCTTTAAGATATCTTTCAAAATACTTATTAGAGTAGCTTCAAATTTGGTTTAATAGTGTGACTGAAGGAGTACAACACAAAAATAGCCTACATAATTCATAGCTGCTGCTTGATCTTGTTTTATTTGCACTCTTACAATAAACGTGATAATATATAGCTGACAGAAGGAAAACCGAATCTTTAAGATAACTTTCACAATACTCATTGGGCTGGCTTCAAATTGGGTTTAGCAGTGTGACTGAAGGAGTACAACAAAAAAAATAGTCTATATAATTCATAGCTGCTGCTTGATCTTGTTTTATTTGCACTCTTACAATACACGTGATAATATATAGCTGACAGAAGGAAAACCTAATCTTTAAGATAACTTTCACAATACTCATTGGGCTGGCTTCAAATTTGGTTTACTAGTGTGACTGAAGGAGTACAACACAAAAATAGCCTATATAATTCATAGATGCTGCTTGATCTTGTTTTATTTGCACTCTTACAAAACACGTGGTGATATTGCTCAAAGAAGGAAAACCTAATCTTTAAGATAACTTTCAAAATACTCATTGAGTAGCTTCAAATGTGGTTTACTAGTGTGACTGAAGGAGTACAACACAAAAATAGCCATAATTCATAGATGCTGCTTGATCTTGTTTTATTTGCACCTTACAATACACGTGATAATATGCTAGCTGAAAGAAGGAAAACTAATCTTTAAGATAACTTTCACAATACCAATAAGGCTCAAATTTGGTTTAGTAGTGTGACTGAAGGAGTACAACAAAAAAATAGTCTATATAATTTATAGCTGCTGCTTGATCTTGTTTTATTTGCACTCTTACAATACACGTGATAATATATAGCTGACAGAAGGAAAACCTAATCTTTAAGATAACTTAAAAAATACTCATGTGAGTAGCTTTAAATTTGGTTTACTAGTGTGACTGAAGGAGTAAAACACAAAAATAGCCTATATAATTCATAGATGCTGCTTGATCTTGTTTTATTTCCACTCTTACAAAACACGTGGTGACATTGCTCAAAGAAGGAAAACATAATCATTTAGACAACTTTCAAAATACTCATGTGAGTAGCTTCAAATTTGGTTTACTAGTGTGACTGAAGGAGTACAATACAAAAATAGCCTATATAAATCATAGCTGCTGCTTAATCTTGTTTTATTTGCACTCTTACAATACACGTGATAATATATAGCTGACAGAAGGAAAACCTAATCTTAAGATAACTTTCACAATGCTCATTGGGCTGGCTTCAAATTTGGTTTACTAGTGTGACTGAAGGAGTACAACACAAAAATAGCCTATATAATTCATAGATGCTGCTTGATCTTGTTTTATTTGCACTCTTACAATACACGTAATAATAAATATATAGCTGACAGAAGGAAACCTAATCTTTAAGATAACTTCTACATACTCATTGGCTATTTTCAAATTTGGTTTACTAGTGTGACTGAAGGAGTACAACACAAAAATAGCCTATATAATTCATAGATGCTGCTTGATCTTGTTTTATTTGCACTCTTACAAAACACGTGGTGATATTGCTCAAAGAAGGAAAACCTAATCTTTAAGATAACATTCAAAATACTCATTGAGTAGCTTAAAATTTGGTTTACTAGTGTGACTGAAGGAGTACAACACAAAAATAGTGTATATAATTCATAACTGCTGCTTGATCTTGTTTTATTTGCACTCTTACAAAACACGTGATAATATATAGCTGACAGAAGGAAAACCTAATCTTTAAGATAACTTTCACAATACTCATAGGGCTGGCTTCAAATTTGGTTTACTAGTGTGACTGAAGGAGTACAACACAAAAATAGCCTATATAATTCATAGATGCTGCTTGATCTTGTTTTATTTCCACTCTTACAAAACACGTGGTCACATTGCTCAAAGAAGGAAAACCTAATCATTAAGATAACTTTCAAAATACTCATGTGAGTAGCTTCAAATTTGGTTTACTAGTGTGACTGAAGGAGTACAACACAAAAATAGTCTATATAATTCATAGCTGCTGCTTGATCTTGTTTTATTTGCACTCTTACAATACACGTGATAATATATAGCTGACAGAAGAAAACCTAATCTTTAAGATAACATTTTTACAATACTCATTGGGCTGGCTTCAAATTTGGTTTAGTAGAGTGACTGAAGGAGTACAACACAAAAATAGCCTATATAATTCATAGATGCTGCTTGATCTTGTTTTATTTCGACTCTTACAAAACACGTGGTCACATTGCTCAAAGAAGGAAAACCTAATCTTTAAGATAACTTTCAAAATACTCATTGGAGTAGCTTCAAATTTGGTTTACTAGTGTGACTGAAGGAGTACAACACAAAATAGCTCTATATAATTCATAACTGCTGCTTGATCTTGATTTATTTGCACCCTTACAATTTACACGATAATATATAGCTGACAGAAGGAAAACCAAATCTTTAAGATAACATTAAAAATACTCATGTGAGTCGCTTTAAATTTGGTTTACTAGTGTGACTGAAGGAGTAAAACACAAAATAGCCTATATAATTCATAGCTGCTGCTTGATCTTGTTTTATTTCCATTCTTACAAAACACGTGGTGATATTGCTCAAAAAAGGAAAACCTAATCTTTAAGATAACTTTCAAAATACTCATGTGAGTAGCTTCAAATTTGGTTTACTAGTGTGACTGAAGGAGTACAACACAAAAATAGCCTATATAATCAACTGCTGCTTGATCTTGTTTTATTTGCACTCTTACAATATACGTGATAATATATAGCTGACAGAAGGAAAACCTAATCTTTAAGATAACTTAAAAAATACTCATGTGAGTCGATTTAAATTTGGTTTACTAGTGTGACTGAAGGAGTAAAACACAAAAATAGCCTATATAATTCATAGCTGCTGCTTGATCTTGTTTTATTTGCACTCTTACAATACACGTGATATATATAAAGCCAAGAAGGAAAACCTAATCTTTAAGATAAATTCTTACAATACTTATTAGCTGTCTTCAAATTTGGTTTACTAGTGTGACTGAAGGAGTACAACACAAAATAGCCTATATAATCTCATAGCTGCTGCTTGATCTTGTTTTATTTGCACTCTTACAATACACGTGATAATATATAGCTGACAAAAGGAAAACCTAATCTTTAAGATAACTTTCACAATACTCATTGGGCTGGCTTCAAATTTGGTTTACTATTGTGACTGAAGGAGTACAACACAAAAATAGTCTATATAATTCATAGCTGCTGCTTGATCTTGTTTTATTTGCACTCTTACAATACACGTGATAATATATAGCTGACAGAAGGAAAACCTAATCTTAAGATAACTTTCACAATACTCATTGGGCTTGCTTCAAATTTGGTTTACTAGTGTGACTGAAGGAGTACAACACAAAAATAGCCTATATAATTAGCCTATATAATTCATAGATGCTGCTTGATCTTGTTTTTTTTCCACTCTTACAAAACACGTGGTGATATTGCTCAAAGAAGGAAAACCTAATCTTTAAGATATCTTTCAAAATACTCATTAGAGTAGCTTCAAATTTGGTTTACTAGTGTGACTGAAGGAGTACAACACAAAAATAGCCTAAATAATTCATAGCTGCTGCTTGATCTTGTTTTATTTGCACTCTTACAATAAACGTGATAATATATAGCTGACAGAACGAAAACCGAATCTTTAAGATAACTTTCACAATACGCATTGGGCTGGCTTCAAATTGGGTTTAGCAGTGTGACTGAAGGAGTACAACAAAAAAATAGTCTATATAATTTATAGCTGCTGCTTGATCTTGTTTTATTTGCACTCTTACAATACACGTGATAATATATAGCTGACAGAAGGAAAACCCAATCTTTAAGAAAACTTTCACAATACTCATTGAGCTGGCTTCAAATTTGGTTTACTAGTGTGACTGAAGGAGTAAAACACAAAAATAGCCTATATAATTCATAGATGCTGCTTGATCTTGTTTTATTTCCACTCTTACAAAACACGTGTTCACATTGCTCAAAGAAGGAAAACCTAATCTTTAAGATAACTTTCAAAATACTCCTTTGAGTAGCTTCAAATATGGTTTACTTGTGTGACTGAAGGAGTACAACACAAAAATAGCTAATATAATTCATAGATGCTGCTTGATCTTGTTTTATTTCCACTCTTACAATACACGTGATAATATACAGCTGAAAGAAGGAAAACCTAATCTTTAAGATAACTTTCACAATACTCATTGGGCGGGCTTCAAATTTGGTTTACTAGTGTGACTGAAGGAGTACAACACAAAACAAGCCTATATATTTCATTGATGCTGCTTGATCTTGTTTTATTTGCACTCTTACAAAACACGTGGTGATAATGCTCAAGAAGGAAAACCTTATCTTTAAGACAACTTTCAATATACTCATGTGAGAATCTTCAAATTGGGTTTACTAGTGTGACTGAAGGAGTACAACACAAAAATAGTCTATATAATTCATAGATGCTGCTTGATCTTGTTTTATTTGCACTCTTACAATACACGTGATAATATATAGCTGACAGAAGGAAAACCTAATCTTTAAGATAACTTTCACAATACTCATTGGGCTGGCTTCAAATTTGGTTTACTATTGTGACGGAAGGAGTACAACACAAAAAAGTCTATATAATTCATAGCTGCTGCTTGATCTTGTTTTATTTGCACTCTTACAATACACGTGATAGTATAAAGCTGACAGTAGGAAAACCGAATCTTTAGGATAACATTCACAATACTTATTGGGCTGGCTTCAAATTTGGTTTACTAGTGTGACTGAAGGAGTACAACACAAAAATAGCCTATGTAATTCATAGCTGCTGCTTGATCTTGTTTTATTTCCACTCTTACAAAACACATGTACACATTGCTTAAAGAAGGAAAACCTAATCTTTAAGATAACTTTTAAAATACTCATGTGAGTAGCTTCAAATTTGGCTTACTAGTGTGACTGAAGGAGTACAACACAAAAATAGCCTAAGTAATTCATAACTGCTGCTTGATCTTGTTTTATTTGCACCCTTACAATATACACGATAATATATAGCTGACAGAAGGAAAACCTAATCTTTAAGATAACTTTCACAATACTCATTGGGCGGGCTTCAAATTTGGCTGACTAGTGTGACTGAAGGAGTACAACAGAAAAATAGCCTATATAATTCATAGATGCTGCTTGATCTTGTTTTTTTTTCACTCTTACAAAACACGTGGTGATATTGCTCAAAGAAGGAAAACCTAATCTTTAAGATATCTTTCAAAATACTCATTAGAGTACCTTCAAATTTGGTTTGCTAGTGTGACTGAAGTAGTACAACACAAAAATAGCCTATGTAATTCATAACTGATGCTTGATCTTGTTTTATTTGCACTCTTACAATACACGTGATAATATATAGCTGACAGAAGGAAAACCTAAACTTTAAGGTAACATTCCCAATACTCATTGGGCTGGCTTCAAATTTGGTTTACTAGTGTGACTGAAGGAGTACAACACAAAACAAGTCTATAAAATACATTGATGCTGCTTGATCTTGTTTTATTTGCACTCTTACAAAACACGTGGTGATATTGCTCAAAGAAGGAAAACCTAATCTTTAAGATAACTTTAAAAATACTCATGTGAGTAGCTTCAAATTTGGTTTACTAGTGTGACTGAAGGAGTACAACACAAAAATAGCCTATGTAATTCATAACTGCTGCTTGATCTTGATTTATTTGCACCCTTACAAGCTACACGATAATGTATAGCTGACAGAAGGAAAACCAAATCATTAAGATAACATTAAAAATACTCATGAGGGTAGCTTCAAATTTGGTTTACTAGTGTGACTAAAGGAGTACAACACAAAAATAGCCTATATAATTCATAGATGCTGCTTGATCTTGTTTTATTTCCATTCTTACAAAACACGTGGTGATATTGCTCAAAAAAGGAAAACCTAATCTTTAAGATAACTTTCAAAATACTCATGTGAGTAGCTTCAAATTTGGTTTACTAGTGTGACTGAAGGAGTACAACACAAAAATAGCCTATGTAATTCATAACTGCGGCTTGATCTTGTTTTATTTGCACTCTTACAATATACGTGATAATATATAGCTGACAGAAGGAAAACCTAATCTTTAAGATAACTTAAAAATACTCATGTGAGTAGCTTTAAATTTGGTTTACTAGTGTGACTGAAGGAGTAAAACACAAAAATAGCCTATATAATTCATAGATGCTGCTTGATCTTGTTTTATTTGCACACTTACAAAACACGTGGTGATATTGCTCAAAAAGGAAAACTTAATCTTTTAGATAATTTTCAAAATACTCCTTTGAGTAGCTTCAAATATGGTTTACTCGTGTGACTGAAGGAGTACAACACAAAAAGAGCCTATATAATTCATAGCTGCTGCTTGATTTTGTTTTATTTGCACTCTTACAATACACGTGATAATATATAGCTGACAGAAGGAAAACCCAATCTTTAAGAAAACTTTCACAATACTCATTGAGCTGGCTTCAAATTTGGTTTACTAGTGTGACTGAAGGAGTAAAACACAAAAATAGCCTATATAATTCATAGATGCTGCTTGATCTTGTTTTATTTCCACTCTTACAAAACACGTGGTGATATTGCTCAAAGGAAAACCTAATCTTTAAGATAACTTCAAAATACTCATTAGAGTAGCTTCAAATTTGGTTTACTAGTGTGACTGAAGGAGTACAACACAAAAATAGCCTATATAATTCATAGATGCTGCTTGATCTTGTTTTATTTGCACTCTTACAATACACGTGATAATATATAGCTGACAGAAGGAAAACCTAATCTTTAAGATAACATTCTTAATACTCATTGGGCTGGCTTCAAATTTGGTTTACTAGTGTGACTGAAGGAGTACAACACAAAAATAGTCTATATAATTCATAGCTGCTGCTTGATCTTGTTTTATTTGCACTCTTACAATACACGTGATAATATATAGCTGACAGAAGGAAAACCTAATCTTTAAGATAACTTTCACAATACTCATTGAGTGGCTTCAAATTTGGTTTACTAGTGTGACTGAAGGAGTACAACACAAAAATAGTCTATATAATTCATAGCTGCTGCTTGATCTTGTTTTATTTGCACTCTTACAAAACACGTGGTGATATTGCTCAAAGAAGGAAAACCTAATCTTTAAGATAACTTTCAAAATACTCATTTGAGTAGCTTCAAATTTGGTTTACTAGTGTGACTGAAGGAGTACAACACAAAAATAGTCTATATAATTCATAGCTGCTGCTTGATCTTGTTTTATTTGCACTCTTACAATACTGATAATATATAGCTGACAGAGGAAAACCTAATCTTTAAGATAACTTTCACAATACTCATTGGGCTGGCTTCAAATTTGGTTTACTAGTGTGACTGAAGGAGTACAACACAAAAATAGCCTATATAATTCATAGATGCTGCTTGATCTTGTTTTATTTGCACTCTTACAAAACACGTGGTAAAATATTGCTCAAAGAAGGAAAACCTAATCTTTAAGATAACTTTCACAATACTCATTGAGTAGCTTCAAATTTGGTTTACTAGTGTGACTGAAGGAGTACAAGACAAAAATAGTCTATATAATTTATAGCTGCTGCTTGATCTTTTTTTATTTGCACTCTTACATTACACGTGATAATATATAGCTGACAGAAGAAAAACCTAATCTTTAAGATAACTTTCACAATACTCATTGGGCTGGCTTCAAATTTGGTTTACTAGTGTGACTGAAGGAGTACAACACAAAAATAGTCTATATAATTCATAGCTGCTGCTTGATCTTGTTTTATTTGCACTCTTACAATACACGTGGTGATATTGCTCAAAGAAGGAAAACCTAATCTTTAAGATAACTTTCAAATTACTCATGTGAGTAGCTTCAAATTTGGTTTACTAGTGTGACTGAAGGAGTACAACACAAAAATAGTCTATATAATTCATAGCTGCTGCTTGATCTTGTTTTATTTGCACTCTTACAATACACGTGATAATATATAGCTGACAGAAGGAAAACCTAATCTTTAAGATAACTTTCACAATACTCAT
>SMMW01000271.1:0-29821 GCA_004794655.1 Marisa cornuarietis
TACTCACATGAGTATTTTGAAAGTTATCTTAAAGATTAGGTTTTCCTTCTTTGAGCAATATCACCACGTGTTTTGTAAGAGTGCAAATAAAACAAGATCAAGCAGCATCTATGAATTATATAGGCTATTTTTGTGTTGTACTCCGTCAGTCACACTAGTAAACCAAATTTGAAGCCAGCCCAATGAGTATTGTTAAAGTTATCTTAAAGATTAGGTTTTTCTTCTGTCAGCGATATATTATCACGTGTATTGTTGAGGGCAAATAAAACAAGATCAAGCAGTAGCTTTGAATTATATAGACTATTTTTGTGTTGTACTCCTTCAGTCACACTAGTAAACCAAATTTGAAGCTACTCACATGAGTATTTTGAAAGTTATCTTAAAGATGAGGTTTTCCTTCTTTGAGCAATATCACCACTTGTTTTGTAAGAGTGCAAATAAAAGAGGATCAAGCAGCATCTCTGAATTATATAGGCTATTTTTGTGTTGTACTCCTTCAGTCACACTAGTTAACCAAATTTAAAGCTACTCACATGAGTATTTTGAAAGTTATCTTAAAGATTAGGTTTTCCTGCTTTAAGCAATATCACCACGTGTTTTGTAAGAGTGCAAATAAAACAAGATCAAGCAGCATCTATGAATTATATAGGCTATTTTTGTGTTGTACTCCTTCAGTCACACTAGTAAACCAAATTTGAAGCCAGCCCAATGAGTATTGTGAAAGTTATCTTAAAGATTAGGTTTTCCTTTTGTCAGCTCTATATTATCACGTATTGTAAGATTGCAAATAAAACAAGATCAAGCAGCAGCTATAAATTATGTAGACTATTTTTATGTTGTACTCCTTCAGTCACACTAGTAAATCAAATTTGAAGCTACTCACATGAGTATTTTTAAAGTTATCTTAAAGATTAGGTTTTCCTTCTTTGAGCAATATCACCACGTGTTTTGTAAGAGTGCAAATAAAACAAGATCAAGCAGCATCTATGAATTATATAGGCTTTTTTGTGTTGTACTCCGTCAGTCACACTAGTAAACCAAATTTGAAGCCAGCCCAATGAGTATTGTGAAAGTTATGTTAAAGATTAGGTTTTCCTTCTGTCAGCTCTATATTATCACGTGTATCGTAAGAGTGCAAATAAAACAAGATGAAGCAGCAGCTATGAATTATATAGACTATTTTTGTGTTGTACTCCTTCAGTCACACTAAAAAAACCAAATTTGAAGCCAGCCCAATGAGTATTGTGAAAGTTATCTTTAAGATTAGGTTTTCCTTCTGTCAGCTATATATTATCACGTGTATTGTAAGATTGCAAATAAAACAAGATCAAGCAGCAGCTATAAATTATATAGACTATTTCTGTGTTGTACTCCTTTAGTCACACTAGTAAACCAAATTTGAAGCTACTCACATGAGTATTTTGAAAGTTATCTTAAAGATTATGTTTTCCTTCTTTGAGCAATATCACCACGTGTTTTGTAAGAGTGCAAATAAAACAAGATCAAGCAGCATCTAGGAATTATATAGACTATTTTTGTGTTCTACTCCTTCAGTCACACTAGTAAACCAAATTTGAAGCCAGCCCAATGAGTATTGTGAAAGTTATCTTAAAGATTAGGTTTTCCTTTTGTCAGCTCTATATTATCACGTGTATTGTAAGAGTGCAAATAAAACAAGATCAAGCAGCAGCTATGAATTATATAGGCTATTTTTGTGTTGTACTCCTTCAGTCACACTAGTAAACCAACTTCGAAGCTACTTACATAAGTATTTTGAAAGTTATCTTAAAGATTAGGTTTTCCTTCTTTGAGCAAACCAGAAGCAGCAACCAAATACAAAGAAGTGAATTGTGCCATTAAGAAAGGGATGAAGGCAGCTAGAGAGAGCTGGATCGAGAAGCAGTGCCAGGACATAGAGGTTGGAATGGCACGAGGTGACAGCAAAAAGGCCTACCAACTTCTAAAGACCCTCACTAAGACAGACCAGCAAAAGATCTCAGTCATCGAAGACAGCAATGGTCACCTTCTCACAGAAGACAATGCTGTACTCAACCGATGGACAGAATACTGCAAGGACCTGTACAATTACCAGCTGAAGACCGACGCCAACATTCTCCAAAACAACCAGACTAGAGACAGTGAACCTGCAGACATACCAGTCCTACGGGAAGAGGTCGAAAGAGCTGTACATAGTCTGAAGGGAGGAAAGTCACCAGGCGTTGATAATGTACCAGCTGAGCTGCTCAAGCAGGGTGGGGAAGCAACTACAAAAGCCCTAACTGTTCTGTGCCAAAGAGTCTGGGAGTGCAAGGAATGGCCCAGAGAATGGACGCAGTCACTAATCATTCCCCTCCCAAAGAAAGGAAACAGCAAACAGTGTCAGAACTACAGAACAATAAGCCTTATCAGTCACCCAAGCAAAGTCATGCTGAAGGTCATACAGAACCGCATCAGAACCACCGCAGAAGAGCTGCTAGCAGAAGAACAGGCTGGCTTCAGACCACGTAGAAGCACAGTTGAGCAGATCTTCAACTGTCGTCTTCTTATAGAAAAGCATCTGCAGCATCAGCGGGACCTTTACCACAACTTCATTGACTTTAAGAAGGCATTTGACAGAGTCTGGCACGAGGGGCTATGGCATGTGATGCGGAAATTCAACATTGAAGAAGGGCTTGTCCAAGTCGTTGAAGCGTTGTATAACAGCTCAACGAGTACAGTTTTGCTTAACAACCAAATAGGAGCTTACTTTCGTACCACAGTAGGGGTACGTCAAGGATGTCCCCTATCACCTGTGTTGTTTAATATATTCTTGGAGAACATCATGCTTGAAGCTCTTCATGACCACCATACCTCCATTTCAATCGGTGGAAGACCAATCTGCAACCTACGCTTTGCAGATGATATAGATCTATTAGCAGGTACAAACAAGGAACTGCAAGACCTCACCAACAGACTGACAGACAGCTCAAACGCATATGGAATGGAGACAAGCACAGAAAAGAGCAAAGTTATGATCAATGGCAACGGCAAAGCAGAGATCTATATGAACGGGGTACAGCTCGAAGAGGTAAGCAGCTTCAAGTACTTGGGAGCCACTCTCTCCAAGGACGGCAGCTCCACGCAAGATATCCGCATCAGGATCGCAACAGCAACAGCAGCAATGGCTAGGCTAGATAGGATCTGGCATAGCCACAAGATAAGGTTCACTACCAAGTACAGGCTATACAAATCCCTGGTAGTGCCGATCCTGCTCTACGGATGCGACACGTGGACTCTACTCGCCGAAACAGAAAGGAGAATCCAGGCATTCGAGCACAAGTGTCTGAGGAGGCTGCTCCGGATCTCATACAAAGAACACAAAACCAACGACTTTGTAAGAAACAAGATTGCCACACTGGTAGGACACCAGGAACCTCTACTATCAACAGTCAAGCGACGTAAGCTGGTCTTCTTCGGCCATGTAACCCGGCACGACACCTTGTCGAAGACTATCCTTCAAGGCACCTTGGAGGGTAGCCGTCGCCGCGGTGGTCAGAGAAAGAACTGGCTTACGAACGTCAAAGACTGGACTGGTCGTCCTGTACAGGACCTGCTGACTATTGCCCAAAACAGGCAAGAGTGGTGGGCCCTATCAGCTGCCGGGTCTATCCATGTGCTCCCCCCAACGCCAGGTGCCAGGCAAGGGACGACTGACTGACTGACTGAGCAATATCACCACGTTTTTTGTAAGAGTGCAAATAAAACAAGATCAAGCAGCATCTATGAATTATATAGGCTATTTTTGTGTTGTACTCCTTCAGTCACACTAGTAAACCAAATTTGAAGCCAGCCTAATGAGTATTGTGAAAGTTATCTTAAAGATTAGGTTTTTCTTCTGTCAGCGATATATTATTGCGTGTATTGTTGGGTGCAAATAAAACATGATCAAGCAGCATCTATCAAAAACATAGGCTATTTTTGTGTTGTACTCCTTGAATTACACTAGTAAACCAAATTTGAAGCAACTCACATGAGTATTTTGAAAGTTATCTTAAAGATTACGTTTTCGTTCTTTGAGCAATATCACCACGAGTTTTGTAAGAGTGCAAATAAAACAAGATCAAGCAGCATCTATAAATTATATAGACTATTTTTGTGTTGTACTCCTTCAGTCACACTAGTAAACCAAATTTAAAGCCAGCCCAATGAGTATTGTGAAAGTTATCTTAAAGATTAGGTTTTCCTTCTGTCAGCTCTATATTATCACGTGTATCGTAAGAGTGCAAATAAAACAAGATCAAGCAGCAGCTATAAATTATATAGACTATTTTTGTGTTGTACTCCTTCAGTCACAGTAGTAAACCAAATTTGAAGCTACTCACATGAGTATTTTTAAAGTTATCTTAAAGATTAGGTTTTCCTTCTGTCAGATTAATATCATCACGTGTATCGTAAGAGTGCAAATAAAACAAGATCAAGCAGCAGCTATGAATTATATAGACTATTTTCGTGTTGTACTCCTTCAGTCACACTAGTAAACCAAATTTGAAGCTACTCACATGAGTATTTTGAAAGTTATCTTAAAGAGTAGATTTTCCTTTTTTGAGCAATATTACCACGTGTTTTGTAAGAGTTCAAATAAAACAAGATCAAGCAGCATCTATGAATATTATAGGCTATTTTTGTGTTGTACTCCTTCAGTCACACTAGTAAACCAAATTTGAAGCCAGCCCAATGAGTATTGTTAAAGTTATCTTAAAGATTAGGTTTTCCTTCTGTCAGCTATATATATTATCACGTGTATTGTATGAGTGCAAAAAAAAAACAAGATCAAGCAGCAGCTATAAATTATATAGACTATTTTTCTGTTGTACTTCTTCAGTCACACTAGTTAACCAAATTCGAAGCTACTCACATGAGTATTTTGAAAGTTATCTTAAAGATAAGGTTTTCCTTCTGTCAGCTCTATATTATCACGTGTATCGTAAGAGTGCAAATAAAACAAAATTAAGCAGCAGCTATGAATTATATAGACTATTTTTGTGTTGTACTCCTTCAGTCACACTAAAAAAACCAAATTTGAAGCCAGCCCAATGAGTTTTGTGAAAGATATCTTACAGAATAGGTTTTCCTTCTGTCAGCTTTATATTATCACTTGTATTGTAAGATTGCAAATAAAACAAGATCAATCAGCAGCTATAAATTATATAGACTATTTTTGTGTTGTACTCCTTCAGTCACACTAGTAAACCAAATTTGAAGCTACTCACATGAGTATTTTTAAAGTTATCTTAAAGATTACGTTTTCCTTCTTTGAGGAATATCATAACGTGTTTTGTAAGAGTGCAAATAAAACAAGATCAAGCAGAATCTATGAATTATAAAGGGTATTTTTGTGTTGCTCTTCTTCAGTCACACTAGTAAACCAAATTCGAAGCCAGCCCAATGAGTATTGTGAAAGTTATCATAAAGATTAGGTTTTCCTTCTGTCAGCTCTACATTATCACGTGTATTGTAAGAGTGCATATAAAACAAGATCAAGCAGCAGCTATGAATTATATAGACTATTTTTGTGTTGTACTCCTTCAGTCACACTAGTAAACCAAATTTTGAAGCCAGCCCAATAAGTATTGTGAAAGTTATCTTAAAGATTAGGTTTTCCTTCTTTGAGCAATATCACCACGTGTTTTGTAGGAGTGCAAATAAAACAAGATCAAGCAGCATCTATGAATTATATAGACTATTTTTGTGTTGTACTCCTTCAGTCACACTAGTAAACAAAATTTGAAGCCAGCCCAATGAGTATTGTGAAAGTTATCTTAAAGATTAGGTTTTCCTTCTTTCAGATATATATTATCACGTGTATTGTATGAGTGCAAATAAAACAAGATCAAGCAGCATCTATGAATTATATAGGCTATTTTTGTGTTGTACTCCTACAGTCACACTAGTAAACCAAATTTTGAAGCCAGCCCAATGAGTATTGTGAAAGTTTTCTTAAAGATTAGGTTTTCCTTCTGTCAGCTATATATTATTACGTGTATTGTAAGAGTGCAAATAAAACGAGATCAAGCAGCAGCTATGAGCTATATAGACTAATTTTTTGTTGTACTCCTTCAGTCACACTAGTAAACCAATTTTAAAGCTACTCACATGAGTATTTTGAAAGTTATCTTAAAGATTAGGTTTTCCTTCTTTGAGCAATATCACAACGTGTTTTGTAAGAGTGCAAATAAAACAAGATCAAGCAGCATCCATGAATTATATAGGCTATTTTTGTGTTGTACTCATTTAGTCACACCAGTAAACCAAATTTTGAAGCCAGCTCAATGAGTATTGTGAAAGTTATCTTAAAGATTAGGTTTTCCTTCTTTGAGCAATATCACCACGTGTTTTGTAAGAGTGCAAATAAAACAAGATCAAGCAGCATCTATGAATTATATAGGCTTTTTTTGTGTTGTACTCCTTCAGTCACACTAGTAAACCAAATTTGAAGCCAGCCAATGAGTATTGTGAAAGTTATCTTAAAGATTAGGTTTTCCTTCTGTCAGCTATATATTATCACGTGTTTTGTAAGAGTGCAAATAAAACAAGATCAAGCAGCAGCTATGAATTATATAGACTATTTTTGTGTTGTACTCCTTCAGTCACACTAGTAAACCAAATTTAAAGCTACTCACATGAGTATTTTGAAAGTTATCTTAAAGATTAGGTTTTCCTTCTTTGAGCAATATCACAACGTGTTTTGTAAGAGTGCAAATAAAACAAGATCAAGCAGCAGCTATGAATTATATAGGCTATTTTTGTGTTGTACTCCTTCAGTCACACTAGTAAACCAAATTTAAAGCTACTCACATGAGTATTGTGAAAGTTATCTTAAAGATTAGGTTTTCCTTCTTTGAGCAATATCACCACGTGTTTTGTAAGAGTGCAAATAAAACAAGATCAAGCAGCATCTATGAATTATATAGGCTATTTTTGTGTTGTACTCCTTCAGTCACACTAGTAAACCAAATTTTGAAGCCAGCCAATGAGTATTGTGAAAGTTATCTTAAAGATTAGGTTTTCCTTCTTTGAGCAATATCACCACGTGTTTTGTAAGAGTGCAAATAAAACAAGATCAAGCAGCAGCTATGAATTATATAGACTATTTTTGTGTTGTACTCCTTCAGACACACTAGTAAACCAAATTTGAAGCTACTCACATTAGTATTTTGAAAGTTATCTTAAAGATTAGGTTTTCCTTCTTTGAGCAATATCACCACGTGTTTTGTAAGAGTGCAAATAAAACAAGATCAAGCAGCATCTATGAATTATATAGACTATTTTTGTGTTGTACTCCTTCAGTCACACTAGTAAACAAATTTGAAGCCAGCCCAATGAGTATTGTGAAAGTTATCTTAAAGATTAGGTTTTCCTTCTGTCAGCTATATATTATCACGTGTATTGTAAGAGTGCAAATAAAACAAGATCAAGCAGCATCTATGAATTATATAGGCTATTTTTGTGTTGTACTCCTTCAGTCACACTAGTAAACCAAATTTGAAGTAGCCCAATGAGTATTGTGAAAGTTATCTTAAAGATTAGGTTTTCCTTCTGTCAGCTATATATTATCACGTGTATTGTAAGAGTGCAAATAAAACAAGATCAAGCAGCAGCTATGAATTATATAGACTATTTTTGTTGTACTCCTTCAGTCACACTAGTAAACCAAATTTGAAGCTACTCATGAGTATTTTGAAAGTTAACTTAAAGATTAGGTTTTCCTTCTTTAAGCAATATCACCACGTGTTTTGTAAGAGTGCAAATAAAACAAGATCAAGCAGCATCTATGAATTATATAGACTATTTTTGTGTTGTACTCCTTCAGTCACACTAGTAAACCAAATTTGAAGCCAGCTCAATGAGTATTGTGTAAGTTATCTTAAAGATTAGGTTTTCCTTCTGTCAGCTATATATTATCACGTGTATTGTAAGAGTGCAAATAAAACAAGATCAAGCAGCATCTATGAATTATATAGGCTATTTTTGTGTTGTACTCCTTCAGTCACACTAGTAAACCAAATTTGAAGCCAGCCCAATGAGTATTGTGAAAGTTATCTTAAAGATTAGGTTTTTATTCTGTCAGCTATATATTATCACGTGTACTGTAAGAGTGCAAATAAAACAAGATCAATCAGCAGCTATGAATTATATAGACTATTTTTGTGTTTTCCTCCTTCAGTCACACTAGTGAACCAAATTTGAAGCTACTCACATGAGTATTTTGAAAGTTATCTTAAAGATTAGGTTTTCCTTCTGTCAGCTATATATTATCACGTGTATTGTAAGAGTGCAAATAAAACAAGATCAAGCAGCAGCTATGAATTATATAGACTATTTTTGTGTTGTACTCCTTCAGTCACACTAGTAAACCAAATTTGAAGCTACTCACATGAGTATTTTGAAAGTTATCTTAAAGATTAGGTTTCCCTTCTTTGAGCAATATCACCACGTGATTTGTAAGAGTTCAAATAAAACACGATCAAACAGCATCTATGAATTATATAGGCTATTTTTGTGTTGTACTCCTTCAGTCACACTAGTAAACCAAATTTGAAGCCAGCCCAATGAGTATTGTGAAAGTTATCTTAAAGATTAGGTTTTCCTTCTGTCAGCTATATATTATCACGTGTATTGTAAGAGTGCAAATAAAACAAGATCAAGCAGCAGCTATGAATTATATAGACTATTTTTGTGTTGTATTCCTTCTGTCACACTAGTAAACCAAATTTGAAGCTACTCACATGAGTATTTTGAAAGTTATCTTAGAGATTATGTTTTCCTTCTTTGAGCAACATTACCACATGTTTTGTAAGAGTGCAAATAAAACAAGATCAAGCAGCATCTATGAATTATATAGGCCATTTTTTGTTGTACTCCTTCAGTCACACAAGTAAACCAATTTTAAAACCAGCCCAATAAGTATTGTGAAAGTTATCTTAAAGATTAGGTTTTTATTCTGTCACCTATATATTATCACGCGTATTGTAAGATTGCAAATAAAACAAGATCAAGCAGCATCTATGAATTATATAGGCTATTTTTGTGTTGTACTCCTTCAGTCACACTAGTGAACCAAATTTGAAGCCAGCCCAATGAGTTATGTGAAAGTTATCTTGAAGATTAGGTTTTCTTTCTGTCAGCTATATATTATCACGTGATTTGTAAGAGTGCAAATAAAACAAGATAAAGCAGCAGCTATAAATTATATAGGCTATTTTTGTGTTGTACTCCTTCAGTCACACTAATAAACCCAATTTGAAGCCAGCCCAATGTGTATTGTGAAACTTATCATGAAGATTAGGTTTTCCTTCTGTCAGCTATATATTATCACGTGATTTGTAAGAGTGCAAATAAAACAAGATCAAGCAGCAGCTATGAATTATATAGACTATTTTTGTGTTGTACTCCTTCAGTCACACTAGTAAATCAAATTTGAAGCTACTCACATGAGTATTTTGAAAGTTATCTTAGATATTAGGTTTTCCTTCTTTAAGCAATATCAAATCGTGTTTTGTAAGAGTGCAAATAAAACAAGATCAAGCAGCAGCTATGAATTATATAGGCTATTTTTGTGTTGTACTCCTTCAGTCACACTAGTAAGCCAAATTTGAAGCCAGCCCAATAAGTATTGTGAAAGTTATCTTAAAGATTAGGTTTTCCTTCTTTGAGCCATATCACCACGTGTTTTGTAAGAGTGCAATAAAAACAAGATTAAGCAGCATCTATGAATTATATAGGCTATTTTTGTGTTGTACTCCTTCAGTCACGCTAGTAAACCAAATTTGAAGCCAGCCAAATGTGTATTGTGAAAGTTATCTTAAAAATTAGGTTTTCCTTCTTTCAGCTATATATTATCACGTGTATTGTAAGAGTGCAAATAAAACAAGATCAAGCAGCAGCTATGAATTATATAGACTATTTTTGTGTTGTACTCCTTCAGTCACACTAGTAAACCAAATTTGAAGCTACTCACATGAGTATTTTGACAGCTATTTTAAAGATTAGGTTTTCCTTCTGTGAGCTATATATTTTTTACGTGTATTGTAAGAGTGCAAATAAAACAAGATCAAGCAGCATCTATGAATTATATAGACTATTTTTGTGTTGTACTCCTTCAGTCACACTAGTAAACCAAATTTGAAGCCAGCCAAATGTAAATTGTGAAAGTTATCTTAAAAATTAGGTTTTCCTTCTTTCAGCTATATATTATCACGTGTATTGTAAGAGTGCAAATAAAACAAGATCAAGCAGCAGCTATGAATTATATAGACTATTTTTGTGTTGTACTCCTTCAGTCACACTAGTAAACCAAATTTGAAGCTACTCACATGAGTATTTTGAAAGTTATCTTAAAGATTAGGTTTTCCTTCTGTCAGCTATATATTATCACGTGTATTGTAAGAGTGCAAATAAAACAAGATCAAGCAGCATCTATGAATTATATAAGCTATTTTTGTGTTGTACTCCTTCAGTCACACTAGTAAACCAAATTTAATGCTACTTACATGGCTATTTTGAACGTTATCTTAAAGATTAAGTTTTCCTTTTTTGAGCAATATCACCACGTGTTTGTAAGAGTGCAAATAAAACAAGATCAAGCAGCATCTATGAATTATATAGGCTATTTTTGTGTTGTACTCCTTCAGTCACACTAGTAAACCAAATTTGAAGCCAGCCCAATGAGTATTGTGAAAGTTATCTTAAAGATTAGGTTTTCCTTCTGTCCGCTTTATATTATCACGTGTATTGTAAGAGTGCAAAAAAAACAAGATCAAGCAGCATCTATCAATTATATAGGCTATTTTTGTGTTGTACTCCTTCAGTCACACTAGTAAACCAAATTTTGAAACCAGCCCAATGAGTATTGTGAAAGTTATCTTAAAGATTAGGTTTTCCTTCTTTGAGCAATATCACCACGTGTTTTGTAAGAGTGCAAATAAAACAAGATCAAGCAGCATCTATGAATTATATAGGCTATTTTTGTGTTGTACTCCTTCAGTCACACTAGTAAACCAAATTTGAAGCCAGCCCAATGAGTATTGTGAAAGTTATCTTAAAGATTAGGTTTTCCTTCTGTCAGCTATATATTATCACGTGTATTGTAAGAGTGCAAATAAAACAAGATCAAGCAGCAGCTATGAATTATATAGACTATTTTTGTGTTGTACTCCTTCAGTCACACTAGTAAACCAAATTTGAAGCTACTCAAATGAGTATTTTGAAAGTTATCTTAAAGATTAGGTTTTCCTTCTTTGAGCAATATCACCACGTGTTTTGTAAGAGTGCAAATAAAACAAGATCAAGCAGCATCTATGAATTATATAGGCTATTTTTGTGTTCTACTCCTTCAGTCACACTAGTAAACCAAATTTGAAGCCAGCTCAATGAGTATTGTGAAAGTTATCTTAAAGATTATGTTTTCCTTCTGTCAGCTATATATTATCACGTGTATTGTAAGAGTGCAAATAAAACAAGATCAAGCAGCAGCTATGAATTATATAGGCTATTTTTGTGTTGTACTTCTTCAGTCACACTAGTAAACCAAATTTGAAGCCACCCATTGAGTATTGTGAAAGTTATCTTAAAGATTAGGTTTTCCTTCTTTGAAAATATCACCACGTGTTTTGTAAGAGTGCAAATAAAACAAGATCAAGCAGCAGCTATGAATTATATAGACTATTTTTGTGTTGTACTCCTTCAGTCACACTAGTAAACCAAATTTGAAGCTACTCACATGAGTATTTTGAAAGTTATCTTAAAGATTAGGTTTTCCTTCTTTCAGCAATATTATCACGTGTTTTGTAAGAGTGCAAAAAAGATCAAGCAGCATCTATGAATTATATAGGCTATTTTGTGTTGTACTCCTTCACACACTAGTAAACCAAATTTGAAGCCACTCCAATGAGTATTGTTAAAGTTATCTTAAAGTTTATATTTTCCTTCTATGAGCAATATCACCACGTGTTTTGTAAGAGTGCAAATAAAACAAGATCAAGCAGCATCTATGAATTATATAGGCTATTTTTGTGTTGTACTCCTTCATACACACTAGTAAACCAAATTTGAAGCCAGCCCAATGAGTATTGTTAAAGTTATCTTAAAGATTAGGTTTTCCTTCTGTCAGCTATATATTATCACGTGTTTCGTAAGAGTGCAAATAAAACAAGATCAAGCAGCAGCTATGAATTATATAGACTATTTTTGTGTTGTACTCCTTCAGTCACACTAGTAAACCAAATTTGAAGCTACTCACATGAGTTTTTGAATGTTATCTTAAAGATTAGAATTTCCTTCTTTGAGCAATATCACCACGTGTTTTGTAAGAGTGCAAATAAAACAAGATCAAGCAGCATCTATGAATTATATAGGCTATTTTTGTGTTGTACTCCTTCAGTCACACTAGTAAACCAAATTTGAAGCCAGCCCAATGAGTATTGTGAAAGTTTTCTTAAAGATTAGGTTTTCCTTCTGTCAGCTATATATTATCACGTGTATTGTAAGAGTGCAAATAAAACAAGATCAAGCAGCAGCTATGAATTATATAGACTATTTTTGTGTTGTACTCCTTCAGTCACACTAGTAAACCAAATTTGAAGCTACTCACATGAGTTTTTGAATGTTATTTTAAAGAGTAGGTTTTCCTTCTTTTAGCATTATCACCACGTGTTTTGTAAGAAGGCAAATAAAACAAGATCAAGCAGCAGCTATGAATTATATAGACTATTTTTGTGATGTACTCCTTCAGTCACACTAGTAAACCAAATTTGAAGCAACTCACATGAGATTTTGAATGTTATCTTAAAGATTAGGTTTTCCTTCTTTCAGCAATATTACCACGTGTTTTGTAGGAGTGCAAATAAAACAAGATCAAAAAGCAGCTATGAATTATATAGACTATTTTTGTGTTGTACTCCTTCAGTCACACTAGTAAACCAAATTTGAAGCTACTGACATGTGTTTTTGAATCTTATCTTAAAGATTAGGTTTTCCTTCTTTGAGCAATATCACCACGTGTTCCTTTTCTCAGCTATATATTATTACGTGTTTTGTAAGAGTGCAAATAAAACAAGATCAAGCAGCAGCTATGAATGATATAGACTATTTTTGTGTTGTACTCCTTCAGTCACACTAGTAAACCAAATTTGAAGCCAGCCCAATGAGTATTGTAAAAGCTATCTTTAAGATTAGGTTTTTCTTCTGTCAGCTAAGTATTATCACGTGTATTGTAAGACTGCAAATAAAACAAGATCAAGCAGCAGCTATAAATTATATAGACTATTTTTGTGTTGTACTCCTTCAGTCACACTAGTAAGCCAAATTTGAAGCTACTCACATGAGTATTTTAAAAGTTATTTTAAAGATTAGGTTTTCTCTTTGAGCAATATCACCACGTGTTTTGTAAGAGTGCAAATAAAACAAGATCAAGCAGCAGCTATGAATTATATAGACTATTTTTGTGTTGTACTCCTTCAGTCACACTAGTAAACCAAATTTGAAGCTACTCACATGAATATTTTGAAAGTTATCTTAAAGATTAGGTTTTCCTTCTGTTAACTATATATTATCACGTGTTTTGTAAGAGTGGAAATAAAACAAGATCAAGCAGCATCTATGAATTACATAGGCTAGTTTTGTGTTGTACTCCTTCAGTCACACTAGTAAACAAATTTGAAGCCAAATCCAATGAGTAATTGAAAGTTATCTTAAAGATTAGGTTTTCCTCTGTTAGCTATATATTATCACGTATTGTAAGAGTGCAAATAAAACAAGATCAAGCAGCAGCTATGAATTATGAAGGCTATTTTTGCGTTGTACTCCCTCAGTCACACTAGTAAAACCAAATTTGAAGCAAATCCAAAGAGTTTTGTGAAAGTTATTGTAAAGATTAGGTTTTCCTACTTTCAGCAATATCACCACGTAATTTGTAAGAGTGCAAATAAAACAAGATCAAGCAGCATCTATGAATTATGTAGGCTATTTTTGTGTTGTACTCCTTCAGTCACACTAGTAAACCAAATTTGAAGCTACTCATGTGAGTATTTTGAAAGTTATCTTAAAGATGAGGTTTTCCTTCTTTGAGCAATATTACCACGTGTTTTGTAAGAGTGCAAATAAAACAAGATCAAGCAGCATCTATGAATTATTTAGGCTGATTTTGTGTTGTACTCCTTCAGTCACACTAGTAAACCAAATTTAAAGCCAGCCCAATGAGTATTGTGAAAGTTATCTTAAAGATTAGGTTTTCCTTCTGTTAGCTATATATTATCACGTGTATTGTAAGAGTGCAAAAAAAAAAGATCAAGCAGCAGCTATGAATTATATAGACTTTTTTTGTGTTGTACTTCTTCAGTCACACTAGTAAACCAAATTTGAAGCTACTCACATGAGTATTTTGAAAGTTATCTTAAAGATAAGGTTTTCCTTCTTTGAGCAATATCACCACGTGTTTTGTAAGAGTGCAAATAAAACAAGATCAAGCAGCATCTATGAATTATATAGGCTATTTTTGTGTTGTACTCCTTCAGTCACACTAGTAAACCAAATTTGAAGCTAGCCCAATGAGTATTGTAAAAGTTATCTTAAAGATTAGGTTTTCCTTCTGTCAGCTGCATATTATCACGTGTATTGTAAGAGTGCAAAAAAACATGATCAAGCAGCATCTATGAATTATATATAATATTTTTGTGTTGTTCTCCTTCAGTCACACTAGTAAACCAAATTTGAAGTTACTAACATGAGTATTTTGAAAGTTATCTTAAAGATTAGGTTTTCCTTTGTTAAGCAATATTACCACGTGTTTTGTAAGAGTGCAAATAAAACAAGATCAAGCAGCATCTATGAATTATATAGGCTATTTTTGTGTTGTACTCCTTTAGTCACACTAGTAAACCAAATTTAAAGCCAGCCCAATGAGTTGTGTGAAAGTTATCTTAAAGATTAGGTTTCCTTATGTCAGCTATATATGATCACGTGTATTATAAGAGTGCAAATAAAACAAGATCAAGCAGCAGCTATGAAGTATAAAGGCTATTTTTGTGTTTTACTCCTTCAGTCACAGTAGTAAACCAAATTTGAAGCTGCTCACATGAGTATTTTGAAAGTTATCTTACAGATTAGGTTTTCATTCTTTGAGCAATATTACCACGTGTTTTGTAAGAGTGCAAATAAAACAAGATCAAGCAGCATCTTTGAATAATATACGCTATTTTTCTGTTGTACTCCTTTAGTCACACTAGTAAACCAAATTTGAAGCCAGCCCAATGAGTATTGTGAAAGTTATCTTAAAGATTAGGTTTTCCTTCTGTCAGCAATATATTATCACGTGTATTGTAAGAGCGCAAAAAAAACAAGATAAAGCAACTGCTATGAATTATATAGACTATTTGTTTGCTGTACTCCTTTAGTCACACTAGTAAACCAAATTTGAATCTACTCACATGAGTATTTTGAAAGGTATCTTAAAGATTAGGTTTTCCTTCTTTGAGCAATATCACCACGTGTTTTGTAAGAGTGCAAATAAAACAAGATCAAGCAGCATCTATGAATTATATAGGCTATTTTTGTGTTGTACTCCTTCAGTCACACTAGTAAACCAAATTTGAAGCCAGCCCAATGAGTATTGTGAAAGTTATCTTAAAGATTAGGTTTTCCTTCTGTCAGCTATATATTATCACGTGTATTGTAAGAGTGCAAATAAAACAAGATCAAGCAGCAGCTATGAATTATATAGACTATTTTTGTGTTGTACTTCTTCAGTCACACTAGTAAACCAAATTTGAAGCTACCCACATTAGTATTTTGAAAGTTATCTTAAAGATTAGGTTTTCCTTCTTTGAGCAATATCACCACGTGTTTTGTAAGAGTGCAAATAAAACAAGATCAAGCAGCATCTATGAATTATATAGAATATTTTTGTGTTGTACTCCTTCAGTCACACTAGTAAACCAAATTTGAAGTTACTAACATGAGTATTGTGAAAGTTATCTTAAAGATTAGGTTTTCCTTCTTTGAGCAATATTACCACGTGTTTTGTAAGAGTGCAAATAAAACAAGATCAAGCAGCATCTATGAATTATATAGCTATTTTTGTGTTGTACTCCTTCAGTCACACTAGTAAACCAAATTTGAAGCCAGCCCAATGAGTATTGTGAAAGTTATCTTAAAGATTAGGTTTTCCTTCTGTCAGCAATATATTATCACGTGTATTGTAAGAGTGCAAATAAAACAAGATCAAGCAGCAGCTATGAATTATATAGACTATTTTTGTGTTGTACTCCTTCAGTCACACTAGTAAACCAAATTTGAAGCTACTCACATGAGTATTTTGAAAGTATCTTAAAGATTAGGTTTTCCTTCTTTGAGCAATATCACCACGTGTTTTGTAAGAGTGCAAATAAAACAAGATCAAGCAGCATCTATGAATTATATAGGCTATTTTTGTTGTACTCCTTCAGTCACACTAGTAAACCAAATTTGAAGCCAGCCCAATGAGTATTGTGAAAGTTATCTTAAAGATTAGGTTTTCCTTCTGTCAGCTATATATTATCACGTGTATTGTAAGAGTGCAAATAAAACAAGATCAAGCAGCAGCTATGAATTATATAGGCTATTTTTGTGTTGTACTCCCTCAGTCACCTAGTAAACCAAATTTGAAGAAAATCCAAAGAGTTTTGTGAAAGTTATTGTAAAGATTAGGTTTTTCTTCTTTCAGCAATATCACCACGTGTTTTGTAAGAGTGCAAATAAAACAAGATCAAGCAGCATCTATGAATTATATAGGCTATTTTTGTGTTGTACTCCTTCAGTCACACTAGTAAACCAAATTTGAAGCTAGCCCAATGAGTATTTTGAAAGTTATCTTAAAGATTAGGTTTTCCTTCTTTGAGCAATATCACCACGTGTTTTGTAAGAGTGCAAATAAAACAAGATCAAGCAGCAGCTATGAATTATATAGACTATTTTTGTGTTGTACTCCTTCAGTCACACTAGTAAACCAAATTTGAAGCTACTCACATGAGTATTTTGAAAGTTATCTTAAAGATTAGGTTTTCCTTCTGTCAGCTAAATATTATCACGTGTATTGTAAGAGTGCAAATAAAACAAGATCAAGCAGCAGCTATGAATTATATAGACTATTTTTGTGTTGTACTCCTTCAGTCACACTAGTAAACCAAATTTGAAGCTACTCACATGAGTATTTTGAAAGTTATCTTAAAGATTAGGTTTTCCTTCTTTGAGCAATATCACCACGTGTTTTGTAAGAGTGCAAATAAAACAAGATCAATCAGCATGTATGAATTATATAGGCTATTTTTGTGTTGTACTCCTTCAGTCACACTAGTAAACCAAATTTGAAACCAGCCCAATGAGTATTGTGAAAGTTATCTTAAAGATTAGGCTTCCTTTTTGTCAGCTATTTTTTATCACGTGTATTGTAAGAGTGCAAATAAAACAAGATCAAGCAGCAGCTATGAATTATATAGATTATTTTTGTGTTCTGCTTCTTCAGTCACACTAGTAAACCAAATTTGAAGCTACCCACATTAGTATTTTAAAAGTTATCTTAAAGATTAGGTTTTCCTTCTTTGAGCAATATCACCACGTGTTTTGAAAGAGTGCAAATAAAACAAGATTAATCAGCGTCTATGAATTATATAGGCTATTTTTGTGTTGTACTCCTTCAGTAACACTAGTAAACCAAATTTAAAGCCAGCCCAATGAGTATTGTGAAAGTTATCTTAAAGATTAGGTTTTCCTTCTGTCAGCTAAATATTATCACGTGTATTGTAAGAGTGCAAATAAAACAAGATCAAGCAGCAGCTATGAATTATATAGACTATTTTTGTGTTATACTCCTGCAGTCACACTAGTAACCCAAATTTGAAGCTACTCACATGAGTATTTTGAAAGTTAACTTAGAGATTAGGTTTTACTTCTTTGAGCAATATCACCACATGTTTTGTAAGAGTGCAAATAAAACAAGATCAATCAGCATGTATGAATTATATAGGCTATTTTTGTGTTGTACTCCTTCAGTCACACTAGTAAACTAAATTTGAAGCCAGCCCAATGAGTATTGTGAAAGTTATCTTAAAGATTAGGTTTTCCTTCTGTCAGCTATATATTATCACGTGTATTGTAAGAGTGCAAAGAAAACAAGTTCAAGCAGCAGCTATGAATTATATAGATTATTTTTGTGTGCTGCTTCTTCAGTCACACTAGTAAACCAAATTTGAAGCTACCCACATTAGTATTTTGAAAGTTATCTTAAAGTTTAAATTTTCCTTCTTTGAGCAATATCACCACGTGTTTTGAAAGAGTGCAAATAAAACAAGATCAAGCAGCAGCTATGAATTATATAGACTATTTTTGTGTTGTACTCCTTCAGTCACACTAGTAAACCAAATTTGAAGCTACTGACATGAGTATTTTGAAAGTTATCTTAAAGATTAGGTTTTCCTTCTGTCAGCTAAATATTATCACGTGTATTGTAAGAGTGCAAATAAAACAAGATCAAGCAGCAGCTATGAATTAAATAGACTATTTTTGTGTTGTACTCCTTCAGTCACACTAGTAAACCAAATTTGAAGCTACTCACATGAGTATTTTGAAAGTTAACTTAGAGATTAGGTTTTACTTCTTTGAGCAATATCACCACATGTTTTGTAAGAGTGCAAATAAAACAAGATCAAGCAGCATGTATGAATTATATAGGCTATTTTTGTGTTGTACTCCTTCAGTCACACTAGTAAACCAAATTTGAAGCCAGCCCAATGAGTATTGTGAAAGTTATCTTAAAGATTAGGCTTCCTTTTTGTCAGCTATTTATTATCACGTGTATTGTAAGAGTGCAAATAAAACAAGACCAAGCAGCAGCTATGAATTATATAGACTATTGTTGTGTTGTACTCCTTCAGTCACACTAGTAAACCAAATTTGAAGCTACTCACATGAGTATTTTGAAAGTTATCTTAATGATTAGGTTTTCCTTCTTTGAGCAATGTGACCACGTGTTTTGTAAGAGTGGAAATAAAACAAGATCAAGCAGCATCTATGAATTATATAGGCTTTTTTTGTGCTGTACTCCTTCAGTCACACTAGTAAACCAAATTTGAAGCTACTGACATGAGTATTTTGAAAGTTAACTTAAAGATTAGGTTTTCCTTCTTTAAGCAATATCACCACGTGTTTTGTAAGAGTGCAAATAAAACAAGATCAAGCAGCATCTATTAATTATATAGACTATTTTTGTGTTGTACTCCTTCAGTCACACTAGTAAACCAAATTTGAAGCCAGCTCAATGAGTATTGTGTAAGTTATCTTAAAAATTAGGTTTTCCTTTTGTCAGCTATATATTATCACGTGTTTTGTAAGAGTGCAAATAAAACAAGATCAAGCAGCATCTATCAATTATATAGACTATTTTTGTGTTGTATCCCTTCAGTCACACTAGTAAACCAAATTTGAAGCTACTCACATGAGTATGTTGAAAGTTATCTTAAAGATTAGGTTTTCCTTCTTTGAGCAATATCACCACGTTTTTGTAAGAGTGCAAATAAAACAAGATCAAGCAGCATCTATGAATTATATAGGCTATTTTTGTGTTGTACTCCTTCAGTCACACTAGTAAACCAAATTTCAATCCAGCCCAATGAGTACTGTAAAAGTTATCTTAAAGATTAGGTTTTCCTTCTTTGAGCAATATTCACACGTGTTTTGTAAGAGTGCAAATAAAACAAGATCAAGCAGCAGCAATGAATTATGTAGGCTATTTTTGTGTTGTACTCCCTCAGTCACACTAGTAAACCAAATTTGAAGAAAATCCAAAGAGTTTTGTGAAAGTTATTGTGAAGATTATGTTTTCCTACTTTCAGCAATATCACCACGTGTTTTGTAAGAGTGCAAATAAAACAAGATAAAGCAGCATCTATGATATATATATATTTTTTTTGTGTTTTACTCCTTTAGTCACACTAGTAAACCAAATTTGAAGCTGCCCACATGAGTATTTTGAAAGTTATCTTAAAGATTAGGTCTTCCCTCTTTAAGCAAAATCACCAGGTGTTTTGGTAGAGTGCGAATAAAACAAGATCAAGCAGCATCTAGGAATTATATAGACTATTTTTGTGTTGTACTCCTTCAGTCACACTAGTAAACCAAATATGAAGCCAGCCCAATGAGTATTGTGAAAGTTATCTTAAAGATTAGGTTTTCCTTCTGTCAGCTATATATTATCGCGTGTATTGTAAGAGTACAAAAAAAACAAGATCAAGCAACAGCTATGAATTATAAAGACTATTTTTGTGTTGTACTCCTTCAGTCACACTAGTAAACCAAATTTCAAGCTCGTCACATGAGTATTTTGAAAGGTATCTTTACGATTATGTTTTCCTTCTTTAAGCAATATTATATAGATTATATAGATTAGGTTTTCCTTCTTTGAGCAATATTACCACGTGTTTTGTAAGAGTGCAAATAAAACAAGTTCAAGCAGCATCTACGAAAAATATACGCTAATTTTCTGTTGTACTCCTTTAGTCACACTAGTAAACCAAATTTGAAGCCAGCCCAATGAGTATTGTGAAAGTTATCTTAAAGATTAGGTTTTCCTTCTGTCAGCAATATATTATCACGTGTATTGTAAGAGCGCAAAAAAAACAAGATAAAGCAACAGCTATGAATTATATAGACTATTTTTTTGCTGTACTCCTTTAGTCACACTAGTAAACCAAATTTGAATCTACTCACATGAGTATTTTGAGAGGTATCTTACAGATTAGGTTTTCCTTCTTTGAGCAATATCACCACGTGTTTTGTAAGAGTGCAAATAAAACAAGATCAAGCAGCATCTATGAATTATATAGGCTATTTTTCTGTTGTACTCCTTTAGTCACACTAGTAAACCAAATTTGAAGCCAGCCCAATGTGTATTGTGAAAGTTATCTTAAAGATTAGGTTTTCCTTCTTTTAGCTATATATTATCACGTGTATTGTAAGAGTGCAAATAAAACAAGATCAAGCAGCAGCTATGAATTATGTAGGCTATTTTTGTGTTGTACTCCCTCAGTCCCACTAGTAAACTTAATTTGAAGAAAATCCAAAGAGTTTTGTGAAAGTTATTGTAAAGATTAGGTTTTCCTACTTTCAGCAATCTCACCACGTGTTTTGTAAGAGTGCAAATAAAACAAGATAAAGCAGCATCTATGAATTATATAGGCTATTTTTGTGTTTTACTCCCTTAGTCACACTAGTAAACCAAATTTGAAGCTGCTCACATGAGTATTTTGAAAGTTATCTTAAAGATTAGGTTTTCCTTCTTTGAGCAATATTACCACGTGTTTTGTAAGAGTGCAAATAAAACAAGATCAAGCAGCAGCTATAACTCCGCCTGGAAACCCCCCGGGTAACCTGCCGGTCCCAAGCCCGGATGAAGGAGGAGGGTTGGGCGTGGGGTTAGCAACCCCACCCTGTAAAACAACCCTGCTACAGAAACCGCAAAAAGAACATTACCACAACGAGAGCCTGGACGGGAAGATCCCTCCTTGGAGGGGCCTATGACGTGTGCTGACGAAAGCCCGCGGGAAGTCAGCTCGCCGACCTATCTTCTCACGGCCAAGGCAAAAACCAGGATAGGGACCTGGAACATCAGACCCCTATACGAGCAAGGTAAATCAGCTCAGGTAGCACAGGAGATGAAGAACTATGGCATCAAGCTCCTTGGCCTGTGCGAGACCAGATGGAATGGTAGCGGTCAGACCAGACTCTCATCAGGGGAGACTATCATCTACTCTGGACATGAAGATCCTGATCATGACCACTCACAAGGAGTAGCAGTACTGATGACACAGGAGGCTGCAAGGGCACTAATAACATGGGAACCAGTTTCTCCACGACTCATGTCAGCTCGGTTCAACTCCAAAGGGAAGAAAGATCACCATCATCCAGTGCTATGCACCTACCAACGCAGCAAAAGAAGAGGAGAAGGAGGACTTTTACAACTCCCTACAAGCGCTGGTTGATCGTACTCCAAGACAAGACCTGAAGATCATCATGGGCGACATGAATGCCAAAGTTGGAGATAACAACACGGACAAAGAACACATAATGGGAAAGCACGGTGTGGGCAACTGCAATGAGAATGGTGAGCTGTTCACAGACTTCTGCTTGTTCAATGACCTTGTAATCGGAGGCACAGTCTTTCCTCACAAAACCATTCACAAGACCACCTGGACTTCCCCAGATGGAAATACAGAAAACCAGATCGATCACATCACCATCGATCGACAGTTTCGAAGAAGTCTGCTGGACGTCAGAGTAAAGCGAGGTGCAGATGCAGCCACAGACCACCATCTACTTGTGGCAACCATGAAGATAAAGCTGAGGTCCTTCCATGACTCATCGGACAGACCGCACCACAAATTCAACGTGCAGTTCCTCAGAGATCGGAATAAACAAGAAGAGTTCAACTGCGAAGTAAAAAAACAGGTTTGCGGCACTGGAAGGACTCTTGGAAGAAACAGTGACCAACCACTGGACAAGAATACAAGAGACCTGGAAAACTTCCTGCACACACGTTCTGGGGAAGAAAGGAAAACAGCATAAGGAATGGCTGAATATAAAGACCTGGCAAAAAATAGAGCAAAGGAAAGAGCTGAAGCAGATCAACCAATGTCAAGACCAGCAGGAAAAAGAAGAACTCAGAGCAAAATACTGGGAGATAAACAGAGAAGTAAAAAAGAGCGCAAGAGATGACAAGAGGCAGTTCACACACAAGATGGCAGAAGAGGCAGAACAAGCAGCTGGGCAAAATAACACAAAGAGACTATATGAAATTACAAGAATTCTGGCAGGAAGAAAAAACACCAATGCGTGCAGACCAATAAAGGATAAGAATGGCAGCGCCATCACCGGAGATGCAGAAACAAGATCACGCTGGGTGGAACATTTTGATGAAATACTTAACCGACCATCACCAACAACCACCTTGGACATTCCCCCAGCTGCCGAACAGCTTCAAGTAAACACCAGCCCACCAACCAAGGCAGAAATCATCAAAGCCATCAAGTCCTTGAAGTCTGGCAAGGCGGCAGGCCCAGATGGCATTCCTGCTGAAGCACTAAAGGCAGATCCAACAGCCGCAGCAGAGATGTTACACCCACTGCTGAAGAAAATTTGGGAACAGGAACAAGTTCCAGCAGACTGGAAGCTTGGCTACCTAGTAAAGCTACCCAAAAAGGCGACCTTACACAGTGCAGCAATTGGCGTGGGATTATGCTGTTGTCCACTCCTAGCAAGGTGCTGACCAGAATCATCCTGGAGAGACTAAAAAATGCCCTAGACAAGAGACTGCGGCAAGAACAGGCAGGCTTTCGGCAGAGAAAATCATGCATAGACCAAATCGCTACACTACGAAATATTTTGAACAGTCCATTGAATGGCAGGCACCACTATACATAACCTTTGTGGATTTTGAGAAAGCCTTTGACTCCGTAGACAGGGAAACCATCTGGAAGTTGATGCAGCACTACGGATTTCCACCAAAGTTTATTGCCATCATCCAACAGCTGTATGAGGACTCGAAATGCCAGATGATCCACAACGGAAAGCTGACTGACCCCTTCACAGTGAGGACTGGAGTGAGGCAAGGATGTATGCTCTCACCGACAATCTTCCTGATCGTCATAGACTGGATCATGAGAAGAACAACCTCTAACAGTAACACGGGCATTCAGTGGACCTTCGCCAGGCAACTTGAAGACCTCGACTTTGCAGACGACATCAGCCTGCTGTCCCACAAACAACAACACGCACAAACAAAGCTCACTCGGCTCGCAGAAGAAGCAGCAATGACGGGCTTGACCATCAACATCAAGAAGACGGAAGTAATGCGGGTCAACAACAAGCAAGAAGCCCCACTACAACTGCATGGGGAATGCATTACAGAGTCTGACCGTTTCACCTACCTTGGCAGCATAGTCAGCAAAAATGGAGGTTCAGATGAGGATGCAAGAAGCCGAACAAACAAAGCCAGGCTTGCATTCCACACCCTACGACCTATCTGGAACTCCAAAGCTCTATCTTTACACACCAAGATCCGCATCTTTAACACAAATGTAAAGGCAATACTTCTATATGGATCCGAGACATGGCGGGTGACAAATGCCATTACTAACAAGATACAGACATTCGTCAACAGATGTCTGCGCCACATCCTCAACATCAGATGGCCTGATAAGATCTCCAATGTAGACCTGTGGGAGAGAACCAATCAAAAACCTGCTAGCCAAGACATCAGGAAGCGGAAGTGGGGCTGGATTGGTCACACCTTACGAAAGCCAGCCGACAACTTAACAAGACAAGCTCTGGGCTGGAACCCACAGGGGAGGCGCAGGGCTGGGAGACCCAGAGAGACGTGGAGGAGATCAGTCCACAGAGAGGCAGAGACAGCTGGCATGACATGGTCCCAAATAGAAAGGAGTGCCCAGAACCGGGTCCGTTGGCGGGGTGTGGTTGCGGCCCTATGCTCCACTGGGAGCGTACAGGAATAAGAAGAAGCAGCAGCTATGAATTATGAAGGCTTTTTTGTGTTGTACTCCCTCAGTCACAGTAGTACACCAAATTTGAAGCAAATCCAAAAGGTATTGTGAAAGTTATTGTAAAGATTAGGTTTTCCTACTTTCAGCAATATCACCTCGTGTTTTGTAAGAGTGCAAATAAAACAAGATCAAGCAGCATCTACGAATTATATAGATTATTTTTGTGTTGTACTCCTTCAGTCACACTAGTAGACCAAATTTGAAGCTACTCTTATGAGTATTTTGAAAGTTATCTTAAAGATTAGATTTTCCTTTTTTGAGCAATATCACCACGTGTTTTGTAAGAACGCAAATAAAACAAGATCAAGCAGCATCTATGAGTTATATACGCTTTTTTGTGTTGTACTCCTTCAGTCACACTAGTAAACCAAATTTGAAGCTACTCACATGAGTATTTTGAAAGTTATCTTAAAGATTAGGTTTCCTTCTGTCAGCTATATATTATCACGTGCATTGTAAGAGTGCAAATAAAACAAGATCAAGCAGCAGCTATGAATTATATAGACTATTTTTGTGTTGTACTCCTTCAGTCACACTAGTAAACCAAATTTGAAGCTACTCACATGAGTATTTTGAAAGTTATCTTAAAGATGAGGTTTTCCTTCTTTAAGCAATTTCACCACGTGTTTTGTAAGAGTGCAAATAAAACAAGATCAAGCAGCAGCTATTAATTATGTAGGCTATTTTTGTGTTGTACTCCCTCACTCACAGTAGTAAACCAAATTTGAAGCAAATCCAAAAGGTATTGTGAAAGTTATTGTAAAGATTAGGTTTTCCTACTTTCAGCAATATCACCACGTGTTTTGTAAGAGTGCAAATAAAACAAGATCAAGCAGCATCTATGAATTATATAGGCTATTTTTGTGTTGTACTCCTTCAGTCACACTAGTAAACCAAATTTGAAGCCAGCCCAATGAGTTCTGTGAAAGTTATCTTAAAGATAAGGTTTTCCTTCTGTCAGCTATATATTATCACGTGCATTGTAAGAGTACAAAAAAAACAAGAATAAGCAGCAGCTATGAATTATATAGGCTATTTTTGTGTTGTACTCCATCAGTCACACTAGTAAACCAAATTTAAAGCTACTCACATGAGTGTTTTGAAAGTTATCTTAAAGATTAGGTTTTCCTTCTTTGAGCAATATCACCACGTGTTTTGTAAGAGTGCAAATAAAACAAGATCAAGCAGCAGCTATGAATTATGTAGGCTATTTTTGTGTTGTACTCCCTCACTCACAGTAGTAAACCAAATTTGAAGCAAATCCAAAAGGTATTGTGAAAGTTATTGTAAAGATTAGGTTTTCCTACTTTCAGCAATATCACCTCGTGTTTTGTAAGAGTGCAAATAAAACAAGATCAAGCAGCATCTACGAATTATATAGATTATTTTTGTGTTGTACTCCTTCAGTCACACTAGTAAACCAAATTTGAAGCTACTCACATGAGTATTTTGACAGTTACCTCAAAGATTAGGTTTTCCTTCTTTGAGCAATATCACCCCGTGTTTTGTAAAAGTGCAAATAAAACAAGATCAAGCAGCATCTATGAGTTATATACGCTTTTTTGTGTTGTACTCCTTCAGTCACACTAGAAAACTAAATTTGAAGCCACCCCAATGAGTATTGTGAATGTTTTCTTAAAGATTAGGTTTTCCTTCTGTCAGCTATATATTATCACGTGTATTGTAAGAGTGCAAATAAAACAAGATCAAGCAGCAGCTATGAATTATATAGCCTAATTTTGTGTTGTACTCCTTCAGTGACACTAGGAAACCAAATTTGAAGCCAGCCCAATGAGTTTTGTGAAAGTTATCTTAAAGATTAGGTTTTCTTTCTGTCAGCTTTATATTATCACGTGTATTGTAAGAGTGCAAATAAAACATGATCAAGCAGCAGCTATGAATTATATAGACTATTTATGTGTTGTACTCCTTCAGTCACACTAGTAAACCAAATTTAAGGCCAGCCCAATGAGTATTGTGAAAGTTATCTTAAAGAGAAGGTTTTCCTTCTATTAGCTATATATTATTATGTGTATTGTAAGAGTGCAAATAAAACAAGATCAAGCAGCAGCTATGAGTTATATAGACTATTTATGTGTTGTACTCCTTCAGTCACACTAGTATATTAAATTTGAAGCTACTCACATTAGTATTTTGAAAGTTATCTTAAAGATTAGGTTTTCCTTCTTTGAGCAATATCACCACGTGTTTTGTAAGAGTGCAAATAAAACAAGATCAAGCAGCATCTATGAATTATATAGGCTAGTTTTGTGTTGTACTCCTTCAGTCACACTAGTAAACCAAATTTGAAGCCAGCCCAATGAGTATTGTGAAAGTGATCTTAAAGATTCGGTTTTCCTTTTGTCAGCTTTATATTATCACGTGTATTGTAAGAGTGCAAATAAAACAAGACCAAGCAGCAGCTATGACTTACAAAGACTATTTTTGTGTTTTAAACCTTCAGTCACACTAGTAAACCAAATTTGAAGCTACTCACATGAGTATTTCGAATGTTATCTTAAAGATTAGGTTTTCCTTCTTTGAGCAATATCACCACGTGTTTTGAAAGAGTGCAAATAAAACAAGATCAAGCAGCATCTATGAATTATATAGGCTACTTTTGTGTTGTACTCCTTCAGTCACACTAGTAAACCAAATTTGAAGCCAGCCCAATGAGTATTGTGAAAGTTATCTTAAAGATAAGGTTTTTTTTCCTGTCAGCTTTATATTAGCACGTGTATTGTAAGAGTGCAAATAAAACAAGATCAAGCAGCAGCTATGAGTTATATAGAATATTTATGTGTTGTACTCCTTCAGTCACACTAGTAAACCAAATTTGAAGCTACTCACATGAGTATTTTGAAAGTTGTCTTAAAGATTAGGTTTTCCTTCTTTGAGCAATATCAACACGTGTTTTGTAAGAGTGCAAATAAAAAAAGATTAAGCAGCATCTATGAATTATATAGGCTACTTTTGTGTTGTACTCCTTCAGTCACACTAGTAAACCAAATTTGAAGCTACTCACATGAGTATTTTGAAAGTTATTTTAGAGATTAGGTTTTACTTCTTTGAGCAATATCACCACATGTTTTGTAAGAGTGCAAATAAAACAAGATCAATCAGCATGTATGCATTATATAGGCTATTTTTGTGTTGTACTCCTTCAGTCACACTAGTAAACCAAATTTGAAGCCAGCCCAATGAGTATTGTGAAAGTTATCTTAAAGATTAGGCTTCCTTTTTGTCAGCAATATATTATCACGTATATTGTAAGAGTGCAAATAAAACAAGATCAAGCAGCAGCTAGGAATTATATAGACTATTTTTGTGTTGTACTCCTTCAGTCACACTAGTAAACCAAATTTGAAGCTACTCACATGAGTATTTTGAAAGTTATCTTAATGATTAGGTTTTCCTTCTTTAAGAAATAATAATAATAATAATGTGAGCTTTTATAGCGCAGTTCCCCAGCAAAAACCAGGCTCACCGCGCTTGACAAAGAAAAATATGTCAACAAGAAAAGAGAGAAAAGTGCCCTTGAAGCAACCAGCAAAAAATTAAAATTCATAAGGGTAATTTCAACACACACGTGGACAAATAGACACACGGACACGTCAACATGAATAGAAACATACATAGGTTTCTCTACATCGTTTCACATGTACAGATAACTTTTCTCACACATGCACATGCTTGTTGTTGAACATGTTAGTATTACTAGAGGAAAAAATAACCTTTAAATTGATACCAAAAACATGGGGACTAAAGCATAGTGCTCTAAAATCAACTGTGAAAAAATAGATAGCGGTTTTTATGGACACGAAATACACACTGATTAATATTGGCATCAGAAGATGTCAAATTCCATAAACTACAAAACAAGCAGGTCTTTTGCTCAGAAAACAGCTCTCTAATGTGTCGAGATCTGCTGTAAAGGTAAAGCCGGATTGCGCTCCAACGTCAATCGCCGCCATGGCCGACAAGGTAACCATGGAATCAATGCAGAGGTTTATGCAGGATGTTTCTTCCTCCATTATTCGCATCATTCTGTTTGAGAAGGATTGTCGGTGAGCTCACACATTTATTTCATGATTTTGCAGTTCATTTAGTACGGAAAGCTCAATGACATGGATGTGCTATTGCATGTGTTAGTTTTAGAACAGCCGAATTCTGTCAGCTATATATTATCACGTGTATTGTAAGAGTGCAAAGAAAACAAGTTCAAGCAGCAGCTATGAATTATATAGATTATTTTTGTGTGCTGCTTCTTCAGTCACACTAGTAAACCAAATTTGAAGCTACCCACATTAGTATTTTGAAAGTTATCTTAAAGTTTAAATTTTCCTTCTTTGAGCAATATCACCACGTGTTTTGAAAGAGTGCAAATAAAACAAGATCAAGCAGCAGCTATGAATTATATAGACTATTTTTGTGTTGTACTCCTTCAGTCACACTAGTAAACCAAATTTGAAGCTACTCACATGAGTATTTTGAAAGTTATCTTAAAGATTAGGTTTTCCTTCTTTGAGCAATATCACCACGTGTTTTGTAAGAGTGCAAATAAAACAAGATCAAGCAGCATCTATGAATTATATAGGCTATTTTTGTGTTGTACTCCTTCAGTCACACTAGTAAACCAAATTTGAAGCCAGCCCAATGAGTATTGTGAAAGTTATCTTAAAGATTAGGCTTCCTTCTGTCAGCTATATATTATTATCGCGTGTATTGTAAAGTGCAAATAAAACAAGATCAAGCAGCAGCTATGAATTATATAGGCTATTTTTGTGTTGTACTCCTTCAGTCACACTAGTAAACCAAATTTGAAGCCACTCACATGGAATATTGTGAAAATTATATCTTAAGATTAGGTTTTCCTTCTTTGAGCAATATTATCACGTGTATTGTAAGAGTGCAAATAAAACAAGATCAAGCAGCATCTATGAATTATATAGGCTATTTTTGTGTTGTACTCCTTCAGTCACACTAGTAAACCAAATTTGAAGCTAGCCCAATGAGTATTGTGAAAGTTATCTTAAAGATTAGGTTTTCCTTCTTTGAGCAATATCACCACGTGTTTTGAAAGAGTGCAAATAAAACAAGATCAAGCAGCAGCTATGAATAATATAGACTATTTTTGTGTTGTACTCCTTCAGTCACACTAGTAAACCAAATTTGAAGCTACTCACATGAGTATTTGAAAG
>SMMW01000272.1:0-13103 GCA_004794655.1 Marisa cornuarietis
CGTTCGTAGTCGTTCTTTGCCGTTCTTCACCGTCCTTAAGCCGTTCTGAGCAATTCTTAGCCGTTCTTTAGCGTTCTTAAGCTGTTCTTAAGCTGTTCTTAGCCGTTCTTTGCCATTCTTCAGCGTCTTAAGCCTTTCTTAACCGTTCTTAGCCATTCCTAACCATTTTTAAGCCGTTCTTAGCCGTTCTTAGCTTATCATCAGCGTCTTAAGCCGTTCTTAGCCGTTCTTTAGCGTCTTTAGCCGTTCTTTTCCGTTAATCACCGTTCTTTAGCCGTTCTTAGCCGTTCTTGACCGTTCTTAAGCCGTTTTTAGCCTTTCTTCGCCGTTTTTCAGCGTCTTAAGCCGTTCTTAGCCGTTCTTCGCCGTTCTTCAGCGTCTTAAGCCGTTCTTAGCCGTTCTTCGCCGTTCTTTAGCGTCTTAAGCCGTTCTTAGCCGTTTTTGATCGTTCTCTAGCCGTTCTTAGCCGTTCTTTAGCCGTTTTTAGCCGTTCTCCGCCGTTCTTTAGCGTCTTAAGCCGTTCTTAACCGTTCTTAGCCGTTCTTTGCCATTCTTTAGCCGTTCTTAACCGTTCTTAGCCGTTCTTCACCGTTCTGAAGCGGTTCTTAGTCGTTCTTAGCCGTTCTTAAGCCGTTCTTAGCCGATCATCAGCGTCTTAAGCCGTTACGTTCTTAGCCGTTCTTTAGCGTCTTTAGCCGTTCTTTAGCCGTTCTTCACCGTTCTTAACCGTTCTTAGCCGTTCTTCACCGTTGTTAAGCTGTTCTTAGCCGTTCTTAGCCATTCTTAGCCGTTCTTCACCGTTCTTAAGCCGTTCTTAGTCGTTATTTGCCGTTCTTCACCGTCCTTAAGCCGTTCTTTAGCGTTTTTAGCCGTTCTTGACCGTTCTTAAGCCATTCTTAGCCGTTCTTGACCGTTCTTAAGCCGTTTTTAGCCGTTCTTCGCCGTTCTTCAGCGTCTTAAGTCGTTCTTAGCTGTTCTTCGCTGATCTTCAGCGTCTTAAGCCAATCTTAGCCGTTCTTGACCGTTCGTAAGCCGTTCTTAGCCGTTCATCAGCGTCGTAAGCCGTTCTTACCCGTTTTTTAGCGTCTTTAGCCGTTCTTGACCGTTCTTTAGCCGTTCTTAGCCGTTCTTAAGCCGTTTTTAGCCGTTCTCCGCCGTTCTTTAGCGTCTTAAGCCGTTCTTAACCGTTCTTAGTCGTTTTTTCCCGTTCTTTAGCCGTTCTTTAGCCGTTCTTAACCGTCCTTAGCCGTTCTTAAACGTTCTGAAGCCGTTCTTAGTCGTTCTTAGCCGTTTTTAGACGTTCTTTACCGTTCTTAAGCCTTTCTTAGCCGTTCTTTAGCGTTCTTAGCCGTTCTTGATCGTTCTTTAGCCGTTCTTAAGCCGTTCTTTGCCGTTCTTCAGCGTCTTAAGCCATTTTTAGCCGTTCTTTAGCGTTCTTAAGCCGTTCTTTGCCGTTCTTAAGCGTTCTTAGCCGTTCTTGCCGTTCTTTAGCGTCTTAAGCCGTTCTTAGCCGTTCTTAGCCGTTCTTACCGTTCTTAGCCGTTCTTTAGCCGTTTTTAGCCGTTCTCCGCCGTTCTTTAGCGTCTTAAGCCGTTCTTAACCGTTCTTAGCCGTTCTTTGCCGTTCCTTAGCCATTCTTAACCGTTCTTAGCCGTTCTTAACCGTTCTTAGCCGTTCTTTGCCGTTCCTTAGCCGTTCTTAACCGTTCTTAGCCGTTCTTCACCGTTCTGAAGCCGTTCTGAGTCGTTCTTAGCCGTTCTTAAGCCGTTCTTAGCCGATCATCAGCGTTTAAAGCCGTTCTTAGCCGTTCTTTAGCGTCTTTAGCCGTTCTAAGCCGTTAATCACCGTTCTTAAGCCGTTCTTAGCCGTTCTTCACCGTTCTTAAGCCGTTCTTAGCTATTCTTAGCCGTTCTTCACCGTTCTTAAGCCGTTCTTTGCCGTTCTTCACCGTCCTTAAGACGTTCTTAGTCGTTCCTAGCCGTTCTTAAGCCGTTCTTAGCCGTTCTTTGCCGTTTTCAGCGTCTTAAGCCGTTCTTAGCCGTTCTTGAACGTTCTTAAGCCGTTCTTAGCCGTTCTTCAGCGTCTTAAGCCGTTCTTACCGTTTTTAAGCGTCTTTAGCCGTTCTTGACCGTTCTTTAGCCGTTCTTAGCCGTTCTTAAGCCGTTCTTAGCCGTTCTTAGCCGTTCTTCAGCGTCTTAAGCCGTTCTTAGCCGTTCTTAGCGTTCTCCCGTTCTTTAGCCGTTCTTTAGCCGTTCTTAACCGTTCTTAGCCGTTCTTAGCCGTTCTTAAGCCGTTCTTAGCCGTTCTTAGCCGTTCTTTAGCCGTTCTTACCGTTCTTAAGCCTTTCTTAGCCGTTCTTTAGCGTTCTTAGCCGTTCTTGATCGTTCTTTAGCCGTTCTTAAGCCGTTCTTTGCCGTTCTTCAGCGTCTTAAGCCATTTTTAGCCGTTCTTTAGCGTTCTTAAGCCTTTCTTTGCCGTTCTTAAGCCGTTCTTAGCCCTTCCCTGCCGTTCTTTAACGTCTTAAGCCGTTCTTAATCGTTCTTAGCCATTCCTAACCATTTTTAAGCCGTTCTTAGCCGTTCTTAGCCGATCATCAGCGTCTTAAGCCGTTCTTAGCCGTTCTTAAGCCGTTTTTAGCCGTTCTCCGCCGTTCTTTATCGTCTTAAGCCGTTCTTAACCGTTCTTAGTCGTTTTTTCCCGTTCTTTAGCCGTTCTTTAGCCGTTCTTAACCGTCCTTAGCCGTTCTTAAACGTTCTGAAGCCGTTCTTAGTCGTTCTTAGCCGTTTTTAGCCGTTCTTTACCGTTCTTAAGCCTTTCTTAGCCGTTCTTTAGCGTTCTTAGCCGTTCTTGATCGTTCTTTAGCCGTTCTTAAGCCGTTCTTTGACGTTCTTCAGCGTCTTAAGCCATTTTTAGCCGTTCTTTAGCGTTCTTAAGCCTTTCTTTGCCGTTCTTAAGCCGTTCTTAGCCCTTCCCTGCCGTTCTTTAACGTCTTAAGCCGTTCTTAACCGTTCTTAGCCATTCCTAACCATTTTTAAGCCGTTCTTAGCCGTTCTTAGCCGATCATCAGCGTCTTAAGCCGTTCTTAGCCGTTCTTTAGCGCCTTTAGCCGTTCTTAGCCGTTCTTTAGCCGTTTTTAGCCGTTTTTAGCCGTTCTCCGCCGTTCTTTAGCGTCTTAAGCCGTTCTTAACCGTTCTTAGCCGTTCTTTGCCGTTCTTTAGCCGTTCTTAACCGTTCTTAGCCGTTCTTCACCGTTCTGAAGCCGTTCTTAATCGTTCTTAGCCGTTCTTAAGCCGTTCTTTGCCGTTCTTCACCGTCCTTAAGACGTTCTTAGTCGTTCCTAGCCGTTCTTAAGCCGTTCTTAGCCGTTCTTTGCCGTTCTTCAGCGTCTTAAGCCGTTCTTAGCCGTTCTTGACCGTTCTTAAGCCGTTCTTTGCCGTTCTTTGCCGTTCTTCAGCGTCTTAAGCCGTTCTTAACCGTTCTTAGCCGTTCTTCACCGTTCTTAAGATGTTCTTAGCCGTTCTTAGCAATTCTTAGCCGTTCTTCACCGTTCTTAAGCCGTTCTTAGTCGTTCTTTGCCGTTCTTGACCGTTCTTAAGCTGTTGTTAGCCGTTCTTAAGCCATTCTTAACCGTTCTTAGCCGTTCTTCACCGTTCTCAAGCCGTTCGTAGTCGTTCTTTGCCGTTCTTCACCGTCCTTAGGCCGTTCTAAGCCATTCTTAACCGTTCTTCATCGTTCTTAAGCCTTTCTTAGCCGTTCTTTAGCGTTCTTAAGCTGTTCTGAAGCCGTTTTTAGCCGTTTTTTGCCGTTCTTCAGCGTCTTCAGCCGTTCTTAGCCGTTCTTGACCGTTCTTCAGCGTCTTAAGCCGTTCTTAGCTGTTCTTGACCGTTTTTAAGCCTTTCTTAGCCGTTCTTAGCCGTTCTTCGCCGTTCTTCAACGTCTTAAGCCGTTCTCAACCGTTTTTAGCCATTCCTAACCATTTTTAAGCCGTTCTTAGCCGTTGTTAAGCCGTTCTTAGCCGTTCTTCGCCGTTCTTTAGCCGGTCTTAACCATTCCAAGCCGTTCTTCATTGTCCTTAAGCCATTCTTAGCCGTTCTTTAGCGTTCTTGACCGTTCTTAGCCGTTCTTGATCGTTCTTAAGCCGTTCTTAGCCGTTCTTGACCGTTCTAAAGCTGTTGTTAGCCGTTCTTAAGCCGTTCTTAGCTGTTCATAAGCGTCTTAACCCGTTCTTAGCCGTTCTTGACCGTTCTTACCCGTTCTTAAGCTGTTCTTAGCCGTTCTTCAACGTTCTTAAGCCGTTCTTAGCCGTTCAGCAGCGTCTTAAGCCATTCTTTAGCGTCTTTAGCCGTTCTTGACCGTTCTTTAGCCGTTCTTAGCTGTTCTTAAGCCGTACTTAGCCGTTTTTCGCCGTTCTTCAGCGTCTTAAGTCGTTCTTAACCGTTCTTAGCCGTTCGCCGTTTTTTAGCCGGTCTTAACCATTCTTAGCCGTTCTTCATCGTTCTTAAGCCATTCTTAGCCGTTCTTTAGCGTTCTTGATCGTTCTTTAGCCGTTCTTAGCTGTTCTTAAGCCGTACAGCCGTTTTTCGCCGTTCTCTAGCGTCTTAAGCCGTTCTTAACCGTTCTTAGCCGTTCTTCGCCGTTTTTTAGCCGGTCTTAACCATTCTCAGCCGTTCTTCATCGTTCTTAAGCCATTCTTAGCCGTTCTTTAGCGTTCTTGATGGTTCTTAAGCCGTTCTTAGCCGTTCTTGACCGTTCTTTAGCCGTTCTTAGCGTCTTAAGCCGTTCTTAACCGTTCTTAGCCGTTTTTTGCCGTTCTTTAGCCGTTCTTAACCGTTCTTAGCCGTTCTTAAACGTTCTGAAGCCGTTCTTAGTCGTTCTTAGCCGTTCTTAGCCGTTCTTCACCGTTCTTAAGCCGTTCTTAGCCGTTCTTGATCGTTCTTAAGCCGTTCTTAAGCCGTTCTTAGCCGTTCTTCAGCGTCTTAAGCCATTCTTAGCCGTTCTTTAGCGTTATTAAGCCTTTCTTAGCCGTTCTTAAGCCGTTCTTAGCCCTTTTGCGCCGTTCTTCAGCGTCTTAAGCCGTTCTTAACCGTTCTTAGCCATTCCTAACCATTTTTAAGCCGTTCTTAGCCGTTCTTAGCTTATCATCAGCGTCTTAAGCCGTTCTTAGCCGTTCTTTAGCGTCTTTAGCCGTTCTTTTCCGTTAATCACCGTTCTTTAGCCGTTCTTAGCCGTTCTTGACCGTTCTTAAGCCGTTTTTAGCCTTTCTTCGCCGTTCTTCAGCGTCTTAAGCCGTTCTTAAGCCGTTCTTCGCCGTTCTTCAGCGTCTTAAGCCGTTCTTAGCCGTTCTTCGCCGTTCTTTAGCGTCTTAAGCCGTTCTTAGCCGTTCTTGACCGTTCTTAAGCCGTTCTTAGCCGTTCATCAGCGTCTTAAGCCGTTCTTACCCGTTCTTTATTGTCTTTAGCCGTTCTTGACCGTTCTCTAGCCGTTCTTTAGCCGTTTTTAGCCGTTCTCCGCCGTTCTTTAGCGTCTTAAGCCGTTCTTAACCGTTCTTAGCCGTTCTTTGCCATTCTTTAGCCGTTCTTAACCGTTCTTAGCCGTTCTTCACCGTTCTGAAGCCGTTCTTAGTCGTTCTTAGCCGTTCTTAAGCCGTTCTTAGCTATTCTTAGCCGTTCTTCACCGTTCTTAAGCCGTTCTTGACCGTTCTTTAGCTGTTGTTAGCCAATTTAAAGCCGTTCTTCACCGTTCTCAAGCAATTCGTAGTCGTTCTTTGCCGTTCTTCACCGTCCATAAGCCGTTCTGAGCCATTCTTAGCCGTTCTTTAGCGTTCTTAAGCTGTTCATAAGCCGTTTTTGGCCGTTCTTTGCCGTTCTTCAGCATCTTAAGCCGTTCTTGACCGTTCTTAAGCCGTTCTTAGCCGTTCTTAATCGTTCTTAAGCCGTTCTTAGCCGTTCTTAAGCCGTTCTTAGCCGTTCATCAGCGTCTTAAGCCGTTCTTAGCCGTTCTTTAGCGTCTTTAGCCGTTCTTAGCCGTTAATCACCGTTCTTTAGCCGTTCTTAAGCCGTTCTTAGCCGTTCTTAGCCATTCTTAGCTGTTCTTCACCGTTCTTAAGCCGTTCTTAGCTGTTCTTAGCCATTCTTAGCCGTTCTTCACCATTCTCAAGCCATTCTTTGTCTTTTTTGCCGTTCTTAACCGTCCTTAAGCCGTTCGGAGCCATTCTTAGCCGTTCTTCACCGTTCTTAAGCCGTTCTTAGCCGTTCTTTAGCGTTCTTAAGCCGTTCTTGACCGTTCATAAGCCGTTCTTAGCCGTTCATCAGCGTCTTAAGCCGTTCTTAGCCGTTCTTGACCGTTCTTAGCCGTTCTTAAGCCGTTCTCAAGCCGTTCGTAGTCGTTCTTTGCCGTTCTTTACCGTCCTTAGGCCGTTCTAAGCCATTCTTAACCGTTCTTCATCGTTCTTAAGCCTTTCTTAGCCGTTCTTTAGCGTTCTTATGCTGTTCTGAAGCTGTTCTGAAGCCGTTTTAAGCCGTTTTTTGCCGTTCTTCAGCGTCTTTAGCCGTTCTTAGCCATTCTTGACCGTTCTTCAGCGTCTTAAGCCGTTCTTAGCCGTTCTTGACCGTTTTTAAGCCTTTCTTAGCCGTTCTCAACCGTTTTTAGCCATTCCTAACCATTTTTAAGCCGTTCTTAGCCGTTGTTAAGCCGTTCTTAGCCGTTCTTCGCCGTTCTTTAGCCGGTCTTAACCATTCCAAGCCGTTCTTCATTGTCCTTAAGCCATTCTTAGCCGTTCTTTAGCGTTCTTGACCGTTCTTAAGCCGTTCTTAGCCGTTCTTGATCGTTCTTAAGCCGTTCTTAGCCGTTCTTGACCGTTCTAAAGCTGTTGTTAGCCGTTCTTAAGCCGTTCTTAGCTGTTCATAAGCGTCTTAAGCCGTTCTTAGCCGTTCTTGACCGTTCTTAGCCGTTCTTAAGCTGTTCTTAGCCGTTCTTCAACGTTCTTAAGCCGTTCTTAGCCGTTCATCAGCGTCTTAAGCCGTTCTTACCCGTTCTTTAGCGTCTTTAGCCGTTCTTGACCGTTCTTTAGCCGTTCTTAGCTGTTCTTAAGCCGTACTTAGCCGTTTTTCGCCGTTCTTCAGCGTCTTAAGTCGTTCTTAACCGTTCTTAGCCGTTCGCCGTTTTTTAGCCGGTCTTAAACATTCTTAGCCGTTCTTCATCGTTCTTAAGCCATTCTTAGCCGTTTTTTAGCGTTCTTGATCGTTCTTAAGCCGTTCTTAGCCGTTCTTGACCGTTCTTTAGCCGTTCTTAGCCGTTCTTAAGCCGTTTTCAGCCGTTCTCCGCCGTTCTTTAGCGTCTTAAGCCGTTCTTAACCGTTCTTAGCCGTTTTTTGCCGTTCTTTAGCCGTTCTTAACCGTTCTTTGCCGTTCTTAAACGTTCTTAAGCCGTTCTTAGCCGTTCTTGATCGTTCTTAAGCCGTTCTTAAGTCGTTCTTAGCCGTTCTTTTCCGTTTTTAGCGTCTTAAGCCATTCTTAGCCGTTCTTTAGCGTTCTTAAACCTTTCTTAGCCGTTTGTAAGCCGTTCTTAGCCCTTTTGCGCCGTTCTTCAGCGTCTAAAGCCGTTCTTAACCGTTCTTAGCCATTCCTAACCATTTCTAAGCCGTTCTTAGCCGTTCTTAGCCTATCATCAGCGTCTTAAGCCGTTCTTAGCCGTTCTTTAGCGTCTTTAGCCGTTCTTAGCCGTTAATCACCGTTCTTTAGCCGTTCTTAGCCGTTCTTGACCGTTCTTAAGCCGTTTTTAGCCGTTCTTCGCCGTTCTTCAGCGTCTTAAGCCGTTCTTAGCCGTTCTTAAGCCGTTCTTAGCCGTTCTTGAGCGTTCTTAAGCCGTTCTTAGCGTTCTTAAGCCGTTCTTAGCCGTTCTTCGCCGTTCTTCAGCGTCTTAAGCCGTTCTTAGCTGTTCTTAAGCTGTTCTTAGCCGTTCATTAGCGTCTTAAGCCGTTCTTAGCCGTTCTTCATCGTTCTTAAGCCATTCTTAGCCGTTCTTTAGCGTTCTGAAGCTTTTCTTAAGCCGTTCTTAGCCGTTCTCACCCGTTCTTTAGCGTCTCAAGCCGTTCTTAGCCGTTCTTGACCGTTCTTAAGCCGTTCTTAGCCATTCATCAGCGTCTTAAGCCGTTCTTAACCGTTTTTAGCCGTTGTTCATCGTTCTTAAGCCATTCTTAGCCGTTCTTAGCCGTTCATCAGCGTCTTAAACCGTTCTTAGCCGTTCTTGACCGTTCTTAGCCGTTCTTAAGCCGTTCTTAGCCGTTCTTAGCCGTTCTTCAACGTTCTTAAGCCGTTCTTAGCCGTTCATCAGCGTCTTAAGCCGTTCTTACTGGTTCTTTAGCGTCTTTAGTCGTTCTTGACCGTTCTTTAGCCGTTCTTAGCTGTTCTTAAGCCGTTCTTAGCCGTTCTTCGCCGTTCTTCAGCGTCTTAAGCCGTTCTTAACCGTTCTTCGCCGTTCTTTAGCCGGTCTTAACCATTCTTAGCCGTTCTTACAGTTCTTAAGCCATTCTTAGCTGTTCTTTAGCGTTCTTGACCGTTCTTAAGCCGTTCTTAGCCGTTCTTGATCGTTCTTAAGCCGTTCTTAGCCGTTCTTCACCGTTCTTAAGCCATTCTTAACCGTTCTTAGCCGTTCTTCACCGTTTTTAAGCCGTTTTTAGCCATTCTTAGCTGTTCTTCACCGTTCTTAAGCTGTTCTTAGCTGTTCTTAGCCATTCTTAGCCGTTCTTCACCATTCTCATGCCATTCTTTGCCGTTCTTGACCGTTCTTTAGCCGTTCTTAGCTGTTCTTAAGCCGTTCTTAGCCGTTCTTCGCCGTTCTTCAGCGTCTTAAGCCGTTCTTAACCGTTCTTAGCCGTTCGCCGTTTTTTAGCCGGTCTTAACCATTCTTAGCCGTTCTTCATCGTTCTTAAGCCATTCTTAGCCGTTCTTTAGCGTTCTTGATCGTTCTTTAGCCGTTCTTAGCTGTTCTTAAGCCGTACAGCCGTTTTTCGCCGTTCTCTAGCGTCTTAAGCCGTTCTTAACCGTTCTTAGCCGTTCTTCGCCGTTTTTTAGCCGGTCTTAACCATTCTCAGCCGTTCTTCATCGTTCTTAAGCCATTCTGCCGTTCTTTAGCGTTCTTGATGGTTCTTAAGCCGTTCTTAGCCGTTCTTGACCGTTCTTTAGCCGTTCTTAGCGTCTTAAGCCGTTCTTAACCGTTCTTAGCCGTTTTTTGCCGTTCTTTAGCCGTTCTTAACCGTTCTTAGCCGTTCTTAAACGTTCTGAAGCCGTTCTTAGTCGTTCTTAGCCGTTCTTAGCCGTTCTTAAGCCGTTCTTAGCCGTTCCTGATCGTTCTTAAGCCGTTCTTAAGCCCTTCTTAGCCGTTCTTTGCCGTTCTTCAGCGTCTTAAGCCATTCTTAGCCGTTCTTTAGCGTTATTAAGCCTTTCTTAGCCGTTCTTAACCCGTTCTTAGCCCTTTTGCGCCGTTCTTCAGCGTTTTAAGCCGTTCTTAACCGTTCTTAGCCATTCCTAACCATTTTTAAGCCGTTCTTAGCCGTTCTTAGCTTATCATCAGCGTCTTAAGCCGTTCTTAGCCGTTCTTTAGCGTCTTTAGCCGTTCTTTTCCGTTAATCACCGTTCTTTAGCCGTTCTTAGCCGTTCTTGACCGTTCTTAAGCCGTTTTTAGCCTTTCTTCGCCGTTTTTCAGCGTCTTAAGCCGTTCTTAGCCGTTCTTCGCCGTTCTTCAGCGTCTTAAGCCGTTCTTAGCCGTTCTTCGCCGTTCTTTAGCGTCTTAAGCCGTTCTTAGCCGTTCTTGACCGTTCTTAAGCCGTTCTTAGCCGTTCATCAGCGTCTTAAGCCGTTCTTACCCGTTCTTTATTGTCTTTAGCCGTTCTTGACCGTTCTCTAGCCGTTCTTTAGCCGTTTTTAGCCGTTCTCCGCCGTTCTTTAGCGTCTTAAGCCGTTCTTAACCGTTCTTAGCCGTTCTTTGCCATTCTTTAGCCGTTCTTAACCGTTCTTAGCCGTTCTTCACCGTTCTGAAGCCGTTCTTAGTCGTTCTTAGCCGTTCTTAAGCCGTTCTTAGCTATTCTTAGCCGTTCTTCACCGTTCTTAAGCCGTTCTTGACCGTTCTTTAGCTGTTGTTAGCCAATTTAAAGCCGTTCTTCACCGTTCTCAAGCAATTCGTAGTCGTTCTTTGCCGTTCTTCACCGTCCATAAGCCGTTCTGAGCCATTCTTAGCCGTTCTTTAGCGTTCTTAAGCTGTTCATAAGCCGTTTTTGGCCGTTCTTTGCCGTTCTTCAGCATCTTAAGCCGTTCTTGACCGTTCTTAAGCCGTTCTTAGCCGTTCTTAATCGTTCTTAAGCCGTTCTTAGCCGTTCTTAAGCCGTTCTTAGCCGTTCATCAGCGTCTTAAGCCGTTCTTAGCCGTTCTTTAGCGTCTTTAGCCGTTCTTAGCCGTTAATCACCGTTCTTTAGCCGTTCTTAAGCCGTTCTTAGCCGTTCTTAGCCATTCTTAGCTGTTCTTCACCGTTCTTAAGCCGTTCTTAGCTGTTCTTAGCCATTCTTAGCCGTTCTTCACCATTCTCAAGCCATTCTTTGTCTTTTTTGCCGTTCTTAACCGTCCTTAAGCCGTTCGGAGCCATTCTTAGCCGTTCTTCACCGTTCTTAAGCCGTTCTTAGCCGTTCTTTAGCGTTCTTAAGCCGTTCTTGACCGTTCATAAGCCGTTCTTAGCCGTTCATCAGCGTCTTAAGCCGTTCTTAGCCGTTCTTGACCGTTCTTAGCCGTTCTTAAGCCGTTCTCAAGCCGTTCGTAGTCGTTCTTTGCCGTTCTTTACCGTCCTTAGGCCGTTCTAAGCCATTCTTAACCGTTCTTCATCGTTCTTAAGCCTTTCTTAGCCGTTCTTTAGCGTTCTTATGCTGTTCTGAAGCTGTTCTGAAGCCGTTTTAAGCCGTTTTTTGCCGTTCTTCAGCGTCTTTAGCCGTTCTTAGCCATTCTTGACCGTTCTTCAGCGTCTTAAGCCGTTCTTAGCCGTTCTTGACCGTTTTTAAGCCTTTCTTAGCCGTTCTCAACCGTTTTTAGCCATTCCTAACCATTTTTAAGCCGTTCTTAGCCGTTGTTAAGCCGTTCTTAGCCGTTCTTCGCCGTTCTTTAGCCGGTCTTAACCATTCCAAGCCGTTCTTCATTGTCCTTAAGCCATTCTTAGCCATTCTTTAGCGTTCTTGACCGTTCTTAAGCCGTTCTTAGCCGTTCTTGATCGTTCTTAAGCCGTTCTTAGCCGTTCTTGACCGTTCTAAAGCTGTTGTTAGCCGTTCTTAAACCGTTCTTAGCTGTTCATAAGCGTCTTAAGCTGTTCTTAGCCGTTCTTGACCGTTCTTAGCCGTTCTTAAGCTGTTCTTAGCCGTTCTTCAACGTTCTTAAGCCGTTCTTAGCCGTTCATCAGCGTCTTAAGCCGTTCTTACCCGTTCTTTAGCGTCTTTAGCCGTTCTTGACCGTTCTTTAGCCGTTCTTAGCTGTTCTTAAGCCGTACTTAGCCGTTTTTCGCCGTTCTTCATCGTCTTAAGCCATTCTTAACCGTTCTTAGCCGTTCTTCGCCGTTTTTTAGCCGGTCTTAACCATTCTCAGCCGTTCTTCATCGTTCTTAAGCCATTCTTAGCCGTTCTTTAGCGTTCTTGATCGTTCTTAAGCCGTTCTTAGCCGTTCTTGACCGTTCTTTAGCCGTTCTTAGCCGTTCTTAAGCCGTTTTCAGCCTTTCTCCGCCGTTCTTTTGCGTCTTAAGCCGTTCTTAACCGTTCTTAGCCGTTTTTTGCCGTTCTTTAGCCGTTCTTAACCGTTCTTTGCCGTTCTTAAACGTTCTGAAGCCGTTCTTAGCCGTTCTTGATCGTTCTTAAGCCGTTCTTAAGTCGTTCTTAGCCGTTCTTTTCCGTTTTTAGCGTCTTAAGCCATTCTTAGCCGTTCTTTAGCGTTATTAAGCCTTTCTTAGCCGTTCTTAACCCGTTCTTAGCCCTTTTGCGCCGTTCTTCAGCGTCTTAAGCCGTTCTTAACCGTTCTTAGCCATTCCTAACCATTTTTAAGCCGTTCTTAGCCGTTCTTAGCTTATCATCAGCGTCTTAAGCCGTTCTTAGCCGTTCTTTAGCGTCTTTACCCATCTTTTCCGTTAATCACCGTTCTTTAGCCGTTCTTAGCCGTTCTTGACCGTTCTTAAGCCGTTTTTAGCCGTTCTTTGCCGTTCTTCAGCATCTTAATCCGTTCTTGACCGTTCTTAAGCCGTTCTTAGCCGTTCTTGATCGTTCTTAAGCCGTTCTTAGCAATTCTTAAGCCGGTCTTAGCCGTTCATCAGCGTCTTAAGCCGTTCTTAGCCGTTCTTTAGCGTCTTTAGCCGTTCTTAGCCGTTAATCACCGTTCTTTAGCCGTTCTTAAGCCGTTCTTAGCCGTTCTTAGCCATTCTTAGCTGTTCTTCACCGTTCTTAAGCCGTTCTTAGCTGTTCTTAGCCATTCTTCACCATTCTCAAGCCATTCTTTGTCTTTTTTGCCGTTCTTAACCGTCCTTAAGCCGTTCGGAGCCATTCTTAGCCGTTCTTCACCGTTCTTAAGCCGTTCTTAGCCGTTCTTTAGCGTTCTTAAGCCGTTCTTAGCCGTTCTTCAGCGTCTTAAGCCGTTCTTAGCCGTTCTTGACCGTTCTTAGCCGTTCTTAAGCCGTTCTTAGCCGTTCTTCAACGTTCTTAAGCCGTTCTTAGCCGTTCATCAGCGTCTTAAGCCGTTCTTACTGGTTCTTTAGCGTCTTTAGTCGTTCTTGACCGTTCTTTAGCCGTTCTTAGCTGTTCTTAAGCCGTTCTTAGCCGTTCTTCGCCGTTCTTCAGCGTCTTAAGCCGTTCTTAACCGTTCTTCGCCGTTCTTTAGCCGGTCTTAACCATTCTTAGCCGTTCTTCATCGTTCTTAAGCCATTCTTAGCTGTTCTTTTGCGTTCTTGACCGTTCTTAAGCCGTTCTTAGCCGTTCTTGATCGTTCTTAAGCCGTTCTTAGCCGTTCTTAAGCCGTTCTTACCCGTTCTTTAGCGTCTTTAGCCGTTCTTAGCCGTTAATCACCGTTCTTTAGCCGTTCTTAGCCGTTCTT
>SMMW01000273.1:0-130866 GCA_004794655.1 Marisa cornuarietis
CCAATAACCACCCTCCAAAACCCCTGCAATTTCAATTCTTAAAAATATTTAAATCTTACTTATGGGAAGGGGGAAGGATCTAAATTTATTGCTCAATGGGAGTTAAGGCCACATCACAGCACACTAAATATATAACAGCACATGTTCTTTCATGTAAATTCACGACAGATACTGGATTTTTGCTTGCAAGATAATATTTTGGTGTGACATTGCTTTGTAACTTGTAACAAGATGCAAGCGGAGCTTTTTTTAAAAAAAGAAAAAAGCTCATACTAATCATGCTGTTCCTAAAGTGTGAAATAGTTGATCATCACAGATGTGAGGTTTATTTTTTGGTTTCTCCATGCACTTTTAACACATAAGACTTAGATTATGTCACTGACTTAAATAATTTACCTTATCCTGAATACTTGTGTACACATTATTCAGTGTGTATATCTCTATTTAAGGTAACACTTTATTTATCCCAGAGGGCAATTTGAGGCAATGCAATATGAAAGCACAAAACAATACCACAACATATCCATATCCACCAAACAGACTCATATGTTCATATTTTAGACAGCTGCATTCATTCACACACAGTAAAATTCAGAAGTCGCATGACTGAAACAATGAACATGTGGTTGGACGGCGTTGAAAACTGATGAGAAGTCAGCAAACAACAGTTGTGCATGGGCATGTGGATTCTCCAAGTGTCTGAACAAAGTATGGAAGATAAGCAGTTTAGCATCATCATCAACAGTTTGTATGCAAATTCCAAGGGGTCAAGACATTTGTTGCTGGCACTTAGAATCACTGATTGTCTCCAAGACATTCATAACCAACACTGTTACAGCCACTGGTCTAAAGTAATTGAGATGCTGAGCTGAAGCTTTCTTTGCTGGGACAATGGTAGACAACTTCCAAGCAGTAGGGATGGAGAGTGAATCCATAAATCCCTGAAATAGTTGTTGGAAAATGCCTCTAAGTTGGTGCACACAAATACCATTTGGACCTGAAGCGTTACAAACCTTTACTTGGTGTAACAGCTCCACAACTTGTTCTTGATGAATCTCAACTGGACAGGATGAAAAGAACTAAGCACATCTTTAATTTTCATGGAGAAGCCATGTGTCTTGAAAAGAGTAAAGAAAGCATTATGAGCATTAGGTAGGGCTATACTGTCAATGCCTGAAATGGAGAATTTGGCTTGAGAGCTCTACAAGTTCTGAGCAGGGTAGCAGATGGCACCTCATGTGTCCAATGACAGGTCCACAATGCAATGTCTGACGGGCATTATAAGCTCTGGCCCTGGAGCAGGATCCCAGCAAACAATTCTCCCTGTGCTCATAGATGTGTGGACCATGAGCTAAGGGCAAGTAACCCTGAAAAAAACATGGAGTGCTGAAGACAGACGTGCTGGGCCACATGGTGCACTCTAATGAAGAGACTGAGATTCACTATATCATCTGCACCAAAATACTGCATTTCACACTCAAGGATGAGCACAGTGATACAAGCAAGAAAATATTGATGCTTGCCATGCTAGAAGAAAAGTACCCTCAAGAAACATGGATACAGATTTACACTGATGGACACCATCTGAAATGGAAGAGCTGGGGTATACATCCAGTACCCTGACATACCAACAAGCTCTCACTGCATTAGCTATAGAGCTGAAGCTGACGCCCTGATTTGTGTAGTGAACAGTGTTAGCAGCAAAGTAAGCACAGACTCACAGGTGATGTTCCTAACAGATCCCATATATGTTTGTCCTACAAGCTAGTAACAACAGGCTTCTTAAACTGACAGCAGCACTGAAAAATATGTTTCCTAAAAATAGTATTGCAATGGATAACCTCAAACTGGTATTGAAGGGAATGAACAGGCTGATAAAATGGCAAAATTAGGAGCTGGAGCATGACAAGATGAAAACAAGGTCAGCCTAACAGAGATGAAGACCCATCTTCAAGGATTTGCACTGACCACCCAAGCCCCCAGACAGCTACAATCACCTGTCCAGATCAGAAGATTGCCAATATGCTCCTGAGGAGATGCAAAACAAACCATGGAACACATCCTACATGAGTATAGATTCCTCCAGGAGCTGAGGGAGTAGGTCTGGTCATTGCTGATGCCCCTCAACACCAAACTGTACAGACCTGTGGATGCTTTGCAGATGACTGCCAGATGAGGAAAAAGAATACAAAAATTTGATTAAGCAGCACATCTCACAAGAAAGAAAGAGCCAGAATTTTAGTCGAAATTCTCTTTGGGAACTTCTGTCCTCTTTTCTGGAACAAAAGGAATGGACTGACTGGTAACAGAAATTTGGTGCCTCATCATCCAGTCACAGAGTTTAGCCATATAAAACAGATCAGTCCAGCTACACTTGACACTTGGCAGCCTTGATTACAAGCAGTCGTTCTCAACATTTTTGCATGAAGGACTACCTGTAAGGTTTTGTGTAATAATTGTCATGACTAAAAAAAATGGCATTGATTTTGCTTACCATCAATAGAATAAAATCTTGCTGGCACTGCTGGTGCATTCAGCTAGTAAAAAACAAAAGAACAGAAGAACATATGAATAGGTTTCTTGAATGAAAATGTTCAGTGCAATTTTCATCAACAGCTTGTATACAATTTATTGACTGCAATAGGAGGCAACAGTATTAAATTGAAAAATAGCATACCAGTGTTATAATAATAATTGTAATAATAGCATTTGTAGACTGCATTTCCTGAGAGGACCTGTAACAACAGCTAAACTTGCTGTTGACAAACAGAAATGGAGGTCTCTAGTGGATGCCTCATGTACCACCTAGTTAGTTAGTTGTTGTTTTATGCCAAGTCAGCAACTAAGGCTATCTCATGGCAAAAACAATGTATATGACTATTCAAAGGTTGATATAAAGAAATTGTACAAGTCTAGAGATTTCTCTTTTCTTAGTTTTATAAAATAACAGTTTTTTAACACACAAGTTCTATCATATCAGGTGAAACATCTGAATGGACTTTATATATGCCAGGATTGATTTGGAAGAGTGTTTGGCAAAAAGGTCAGCGAGAGTCTGTGCTGTAAAATAGTTTTGACAAATTGTAGCTAGTTTTGAACAGGAGATGAGCAAATGTTCTATGGTTAGGGGGTCTTTACACCAGGACAAAGTGGGGGGTTTTCTCCTGCAAGCAAAAATTGGTGAGTGATAAATGAGTGTCCAGCTTTTAGTCTATTTATAACCACTTTTTCTCGTCGGTTTAGAAATTCTTGTGTTATACAGTCTGATAGTTTTGGAAAAATAGCATGAAGTTTGTTGTGCTTCATGGAGTCCCAATGAAGCTGCCAAAGTTGTGAGATATACATTTTAACAGAGGCGTACCAACCTGAGGCAAATGTTGTATGGACCATAAGTGGTTGCTGAAGGGCCCTTTTTGCTGCCTCATCAGCTTTAGTGTTTCCTGCAATATTTGCATGGCCAGGAACCCAAATAAAGATAATGTCAAAATTGTTATTTTGTAGTAATGATAAAAGTTCAAAGAGTTGAACCAGTAGTGGGTGATCTAAACGTTGAGAGTGAAGTGCAAGTAGGGATGACAAAGAGTCTGAAATAACTAAGAAGTTTTTCTCTTTAGATGTATGGATATACTGAAGCGCAAGTAGAAGGGCTTTTAACTCTGCAGAAAAAATGGAGCTATGACCTTCCAATCGAGCTGTCAGCGGTGGTGTGGAAATGTCCATCAGCACTGCTGCAGCTGCTACAGTTTCTTTTTCAGTATTTTTGGATCCATCAGTGTATAAGTGACAAAAGTCAGGATAGTCTGTGACTATTTCTCTGAAAAGTTGTTGATAGACTATGTCAGGGGTTTCACCTTTTTTTTGGTTAGAGAGGTCAAAACGAATTTCAGGTGTGGGAAGTAGCCATGGTGGTGTTCTGGTCAGTACAATTGGTGCAGTTTTTTGGGGGTCCATTCCCAATTTCTGAAGATGGGGGTGAGCTCGTATGGGTAGAGGTTTTTGTTCATGTTCATGTGCCCTATATTTCTCCAGAAACTGAACGGAGAAAACTGAGTGGAAAGCAGGGTTTTGGGGCAGAGCTCGAAGTTTTGAGACATAGGATAACATTAGTTTTAGTCGGCGTAACTCTAGAGGGGGTTCACCTGCCTCTGCATATAGACTGTGTATTGGAGTAGTTCTGAAAGCTCCAAGACAAATTCTCAGGCCGTGATGGTGCACAGTGTCTAGCCTTTTTAGGTACGATGTCCTGGCAGATCCATAGACTATGCATCCATAATCCAATTTTGAACGCACTAGGGAACGATACAAACGGAGTAAAGTGATTTGGTCTGCACCCCAGTTTGTGTTACTTATCACTCTCAATATATCTAGAGCATTCAGACAAGAAGCCTGAAGATGACGGATGTGTTTCTGAAAAGAAAGTTTACGATCAAAAATAACACCCAAGAAATGGACCTCTTCCACTACCTTGAGTGCTGTTCCATTTACATGAATTGAGGGTTCAGGAAAAGGACCTCTAAGTTTTGTAAAGTGAATGCACACAGATTTTGAGGGAGAAAATTTGAAATCGTTTTCTAATACCCATTTTGAGATGTGGTTTACACATAACTGTAACTGTCTCTCCAGACCAGGTAGAAACTTTCCTCGTATACAAAGTGCAAAATCATCAACATATAACGAGGCAGCTATATTTTGGGGAATAGACTTCAGGATGCCATCTATTTTAATACAGAACAAAATAGGTGACAGGATACTTCCTTGAGGGACTCACACCTGCTGTTCTTGGGTGTCTGAAAAGGTATTTTGTATCCGGACTCTAAACATACGACATGTTAGAAAGATTTTGATGAAAATTGGTAGTCGGCCTCGAAAGCCTAGAGAAAATAGGTCCAACAAAATACCTTGCCTCCACACTGTGTCATAGGCTGTTTCTAGGTCAAAGAATACTCCTATGACATGCTCTTTTTTAATAAGGCGTTCCTTATAAACGTTTCAAATCTGACCATTTGATCTGTAGTACTACAGATTTTTCGAAAACCACACTGAACGTTGGAAAGAAGATTTTGGGACTCTAACACCCAAATCAATTGTGAATTTACCATCCTTTCAAGTACCTTACAGAAACAATTTGTTAAAGCAATTGGACGGTAACTGTTTGGATCTGAGGGATCTTTTCCTGGTTTTGGTATAGGAACTATTATAGCCTCGTGCCAAGCGGAAGGAAGGTTTTCTGTATTCCATATATGGTTGAAAATCTGCAATAATGTCCTCAAAGATGATTCTGGGAGTTTGGTTATGATTTGGTATGAGATACTGTCTGGTCCTGGGGCCGAGTGGGAGCACTTTGAAAGTGCTTGTTTAAGTTCAGACATAGAGAAATCGGTGTTGTAGGATTCCAAGTTGTCCGATTGAAAGTTACATTTTGTTAATTCTTTGCAAGCCTTCACTTGCTGAAAAGCTGTGGAATATTGTAGTGACGAGGTTGTCATTTCAAAACTGGAGCCCAGTTGGTTTGCAATTTCTCGATGATCAGTAAGCAAATTTTGTTCGGTTCTCAGGTGTCCAACCGCTCTATTGATATTTGTTCCTTTTAGTTTTTTGATAGCTGACCATACAAGTCGGGATGGGGTACGGTTTGTCAGTGAGGAAACAAAATGTTGCCAAGAGAGCCTTCTTTGTTGTTTACAGATGTGACGGGCCTGTGCTCGAAGGCGTTTGAAATTTAGAACATTTTCGGGGGTGGGAGATCGAAAAACTGTTCTCTGTGCCTTTTTCCTATTTTGTATTGCCTTTCGCCAATCCTCATTAAACCAGGGAACTTTGGGGAGCCTCCTGTGGTGGCTGTAACGAGGGATGCTTTTGTTCATGATCTCCAGTAGTGCTAAGGAAAAACTTTCAATTGGATGGCCTGTAGAGGTTGTAGAATCCACAGGTGAGATGAATCATTCTAAGGGAGACAGCATTGATTCACAGAGTGTTTTAAAAGAATTCCAATTTGCCCGTGCTAAATTCCAGTGGTCTTCCTGTTTAGCTGTATTGGTTGAGATAGAGGAAAGGATGATAGGGTAGTGGTCACTTCCACAAAGATCATCCCACACATGCCAGTTGAAGTCAACTGTCAGTGTGGGATCACATACTGAAAGGTCTATTGCAGTTGTAGATGCATTATGGGGTCGATAAAAGGTTGGACTACCATCATTCATCACACATAAGTCATTATCATTAAAAAAGCCTGATAAAAGTTCACCATGTGAATCACTAATATCCCCACCCCACAGGGGATGATGTCCATTAAAATCCCCCAAGAGGAGTACAGGGGAAGGAAGCTGTTGAAGAAGATCCTCCAGGTGTTGACGAGAAACGCTAATTGAAGGGGGGAGATATACACTACATACTGTGATGGTTTTCTTTAGGGATATTCTGGCTGCCACAGCTTCTAATGGGGTGGAAAGGGGGATGGGGCTGAAAAGAATATCTGAATGAATTAAAAGAGCTACTCCACCAGCATGATAGTCACTTGCGGATGCCTTTCGGAGTATCTGAAAACCTTTGCAGGTAAAAGTATCTGTGTCCTGCAAAATGGTCTCTTGGAGGGCAATCACTTTAGTATCTGTTTGATGTAAAACAACTTTTAGTTCTTCAAAATTTGCCCTAATTCCTCGGCAGTTCCACTGTAACAGATTTGTCATTTATAATTTAAGTATGAGAAGACGACCTGGAATGTCGTGTACAGGAGGTGTTTGTGCGACCTGGGGATGAGGATGAAGGAACCCTTCGTTCCTCCCTGTCCATCAAGCTATCTGAAAGGGGTGCAAACCTATTTGAAGTAGGTGATGGAGGGTGTCGTCGTGTGCGAGGGCTAAATGTTTTTGACACAGGGGGACGGGAGGTTTGTGAAGGTTTAAGAGGGGACTTTTGGGGAGTGGTGGTAATTGTAGTTTGGGACTTTGTTGCTGCAGTTTTTTTGATGAGTACGTGTGGGTGCACGTGCTATTGATCTGGTTGAGGTGTATGCTGGAATTGGTTGAGGTGTGGAAGGTTTGGACTGCTGCGTTTGTTCTGTAGGTGGAGGTGGCATGAGTGTGTGTGTGGGTTTGGGGGTTTCTGTGTGTATCCATGTGATGTCAGTTTGGCAAGATGTAGATTTTACCGAGTGCCGGGAAACCACCCCCGCAAAAGAGGGGTTTCCGGCTGTTTGCGTGGAGACTTGATAGTTTCCTAACACACGACGATGTGCCTCTGGGTACGACAAACCCTGCTCTGATTTTATCCGCTGGATTTTATCTTCCTCCTTCCAACAAGGACAGTCTTGGGAGGAGGCTGGGTGACATCCAGCACAATTTGCACATTTGATTGTTCCATGACAATCATTTGGGGAGTGAGATTCGCTGCACTTTACACAACGTGCTTCTGATCTACAGGCAGATGATCCATGTCCATATCTTTGACACTTGAAACAACGTAAAGGTGAAGGGATAAAAAGTGCCACCTTCACCCGAAGATAGCCAATGTCAATGGAGTTTGGAAGGTTTGGAAAACAGAAGGTGAGAAAATATGTATTTGTGGGAATCAACTTTCCATCTTTCTTAAGGGTGACCCTATGTACATGGGTTACACCCTGCTGAGACAATTCAGTACGTATGTCTACTTCTGACAATCCAGCAAGATCTCTACACCTGATTACTCCTCTAGATGAGTTTAAAGTTTTATGAGGTGTCACTTTTATGGGGCAGTCCACAAATTGTTTTCCGTCCCATTTTCTTAAAGCTTCTGATGCTTTTTGATTTTTGCATTGGACTAGGAGTTTTCCAGACCTTAGCTGCTTTACTGACAAAAAGTTAGAAGATATGTTTTGTAAACCTTTCTGGATGGCAAAGGGGGACAGTCCCGAGATAGGTTTCTCCGGATCCCAACTCTCCACAATCAAATAACGTGGCCATGCCCTTTCTACCAACTTTGTCAAATCATCACATGCCTCCTCCTCACTGTCTGAGGAATTGTCATCAAAAGGTCGAGAGCGTTTTCCAGGATGTGAAAATTTTTTAGCTATGAGAAAAGATGAAGGTTCATTTCTCCTGTTCACCACCCACCACGGAGTCCAACTAGGGGATGCAGCCGAGCGGTACCACATGGGTATATCCAGCAGGGCTGCACCAGGGCTACAGGAGAAGTATACTCTGACTCACAAGGATGTGAAACAGATTGACCCAGGCCGCAGCCTTCTAGCAAAACTAGGGCATTGCACGACCAGCCGATTGATTGATGCGGGCCAGCACCAACCTCCTGTCTAGGAGAAGTTTGGGCCAAAGAGGAATGTTGGTATGATGGGCCGCAACCCATCAGTGACCTCAGCCTCCAGAATCCCATTCTCCTCCGACACAGGTCGCCCTGCACAGCAAACGCAGGGGGCCTAAAGAAGGCCACTGAGAAAGCAAAAATGGAAGAGAAAGAGATATTTTGGGAAGCATTGAAAAAGGGGAAAGGACCAAAAGGCAGAGGATAGAATAGGAAAAACGGCAGTGAAGGAGATAAGTGTTTTGACAAAAAAGGAATAAAGGTGAAAGGACCTGTGAGACAGAAACAAGTACAGTGAGGAGGAAAGAGGCAGGCCACTTCGTCACCCATCCAGAGAGAAGTTGGGTGTCCACCCCCGGCACTAGGAGCCGGGCGCACGGGGGCTCATGTACCACCTAGGTACAAAGCAGACTTAGTAACTAAGTAAGCAAGACATTTTTCTATATATTTATAGTTTTTACAGAGATTCTTTTATCTAGACCTCTGAAGTTTCTAGACCTAACAAGTGCACTATTTCTTGGTATATCTCTTTTGAATAGATGCTACATTGCAATAAACGTAAGCTGAGCTATTTGGAATTCTTGTAGATTTTAAGTCATGGCGCTGATGAAGTGTAATAACACAATTAAAAAAAGTCCCTTAGCCTTACTGTTTTCAAGTTACATTTATGCCCTGGAGCTAACTACCCATCTTTAATCCCACAGCTTCTGATGGAAAGTCTTGATTGGTGTTTGCATGCACTGACAAGATGCATTTGTTCACAAAGTAAAAACAGCTACCATATTCTCTTTATCTCAGGGGGTGGTCTGGTGGCGCAACGGTTAGCGCCTGTCACCAATACAGTGAAGGTTGGCTGTCCTGGGTTCAGTTCTCGTCTTGGGCATGCTGTTCTTTCTCTGCATGTGGCATCTGTTTACAGGGCTGGCTGCCTTGCCGTGATATAGCCTTAGTTGCTGGCTCGGCGTAAAACACCAATTTAAAAAAAAAGAACTCTTTATCTCAGGAAGTACCCATAGCAATGGATAGCAACTGCCTGGTATCATTCTAGAATCATTTTTAATAAACAATTTTTTCAGAAACTGGAAGTGGCTCATGAGCCCATTGTTAGAAGGATACAACAAATACATGAAATCATTGCAAAAAATATGTGGTGCTCTCAATTGGCAATAATTCTTCAGACTCAAAGGTAGACTTCTTTCTGGTGGATTAGGTATTTATAAGGCTATATACTATAACAAAGCAGCCAGCCCTGTACACAGATGCCACATGCAAAAATAAAAGAACAGCGTGCGTGAGTGAGACATTGTTTCTGTAGATTCTTAATTTTGTGTTCCTCTTTAGAGCATTGGACTTACAATTTCTTTTAGCATGGCAAAGGCTTGATTTACTTTATGAGTCTGTTCTTCACATCCTTTTCTGTATCTCCATCTGTTGTTACTAGACTGCCAAGGTATGTAAATTCTTGGACTTTCTCTACTTTGTTATCAGTTGTGATGGTTTCTGTTGACTTGGCATTTTGTCTCATTTCTTTTGTTTTGCCCGTGTTTACTTTATTTCCCATTTTTGATGCAGTTTTGGTCAGATTGTTGATCTTTCCATGAGCATCTTGTGTTGGGTGTATAGCATAACAATGTCATCAGCATACTCTAACTTTTCCAGTACCAATGTAAGTGTCCAACCAGTTCCTCTTTTCTTGTCTTATGTTGTTTCATAAGCCAGTCCATGGCCAGTGTAATTAGGAACAGAGAGAGAATTCATCCCTGTCTCACATCAGTAGTAATGTTGAAACTGCTGTTGGTAAAACCACCTGGCAGAGAAAATCTGTATATAATGCTTTTATTGCATTTACTATTTTCTGTGGTATTCCATAGTGATGCATGATTTTCCATAATGACTCAATGAATATGCTGTCAAATGCTTTCTTAAAGTCTATGAATATGGTATTACAGAAAGTGCTATTCCACTCTGTGCTTTGTTCTATAATCTGTCTTAAAGACCTGCCCAACTGGCCCAAGTTATAAATAGTTTCTGGTGGGTGGAGATAATATAAATATATTGTGTAAATTTCAGCACTTGGAATACAGTAGTTGGTTAATTAGAGTGTGCCATATGGCCCAACACCTTTGTCTTTAGCACTCCAGGTTTTTTTCACGGGTTCCTGCCCTTAGCTCATGGTCTGTTCATCCTGCCGTGAGCATAGGGAGATTGTTTGCTGGGATCCTGCCCCAGGGCCAGAGCTTATAACATGGCACATGGAATATTTCCTAATGTGGGCAGCAGTGCCAACCTCTACCCCAGCCCGTCCTTGTAGGAACACAGCCAGTTGGGCCGCGACTGCTTATTTGTCCAGGAAGAACTAGGATTATTTTGCAGCTAATCTCCATATCTGGGGGCCATTCTCCCATCCACCACTTGGAGATATGCTGGGTTGGGGTGGTCACCCCACTACTAAACTGAGGATAGCCTAAATCCAGGGAGAAAATCATTAAATCACAAGTTTTCTGATAAAAGCACTGATAAATACCACTAAAAAGTCTTGATCCACTGCAGTTTGCATGGCAGACAGAGAGATGTTGATGATGCTTTTTAACGTCATCTAACTATATCTCCTCCCTAAAAGATTCTTTAGACAAGTCTTCCCTTGACCACCAGCTGGGTCATGGGTCATTCATTTTCTGGTTAATAAACAGCAGAGAGTATTTGTCAATGACACCTTTTCTAACTGGTACACTAACTCACCCCAAGGCTGTATTTTATCCCCGCTTCTGTTTAAACAGAAAATGAATGACCCGTTATCTATCTTATCTTAAAACTCTGAAGCCATAATAGCTTTATTAAGATAAAAACTTGTTCTTTTCATATTGAGTAAAAAACAAACCCTTTCCTGACTATACTGAAAGGCATATTTACATGGAAAGCCACCCATTCATTGACGAGTTCATTGTGATCAAAAGTGTGTTCAGGTAATGAGTTTTCTTTTTCACTTTTTTCATTTAGGGAAAATATTTCCAAGAATAGTATGAGGATATGCTGGCTTGACCCGACCTTATAAACCAAGTATCAATATGCATGACATTTCTAGACCTGGACACCTGTTTTTCATTTTTCCATCAATTCATCTGGTTTTCACACCTCTACTTAATCCCTTAATGCAAGTAGAGGTGGGGAGAGGGTAGATATTCAATAACAATAGCGAGTAAAAAGGTAATGGTCGTCCCTGACCTTTTCAGGTCTTTGGGAAATGAGCTGTTTGAGACCTTCCTTTTCTCAGGGACTGCTTTATGTGAGGGTGGTGTCCATCTCCTTTCTCTCACTGCCTTACTTTCTCCAACTCTCTAAGAAGTCAGGTACCCATTCCCACCAGCTGGGTTGACTGGGAGGTTTGCTTCACTACAGGGGTATCAAACTGGAGCCAGCATCCTAACCACTTAGCTATCCATTTCTCCAACAATAGCAAGTAAAAACTTATAAATGCATGTTTCAGTAACTTACATCAATTGGTATTGGCTTTCTGTTTGGAGTAGACATTGCTTCACCTTCAATAACAAAATAAAACATTTAAAATTAAAATTATAAAAATACACTATTTTGAACCACTAAAATGCTAAAAGAACAAAACCCAACAAATGTATCATAAGAAAAGAACAGATGCAACAGATTCACAAAAATCTGTCTCATTGCAAGAATTATTTAAAAACTTACAGATCAAGGAAGCTTATACCCCACAACAAAAATCATTCTGCTTTTTCATCTACACATTCATAAACATACAAAGAGTAACAATCTACATTACAGTGACCTAAGGGAGAATAAAATTATGCACAGTATGCAAGTTGTCCTGGTGGTTGGTTGCTGAAGTTTAATGCCATGCAAGCAACAAAAGCTAATACAGTAAGACAATAGTGATACGTGCAAATGAGCAAAAAAACAACAAACAAACAAAAACACCATGACTGTAGTTTATAATAAATCAGTGAAATAAAAGGTGTTTAAGTAAATAAAAATGAGACAGCAAGATTTGTTTTTCATTGGTTTATTGCCCCTGTGGGCCCGGGTTCTCATGCCAGGGATGAACACTCAGCTGGATGACTCAGCTAGCCTTCCCCTGTCTGCTCTACTATTTTTGTTCTCTCTTACTGGCCCTTTCACCTATATTCTTTTTCAACAAACTCTCCTTCTTTTAACCTGCTGTTTTATCTTTCCTATCTTCTATCTATACCAGTTTTTCTCATGTCTTCTTTTGACCTGCAAGGCGAACCCTGGGATCCTAGAGGTTAAGGTCCCAAATTAGTTGTAGCCCATTATACTGACACACCTATTTAGTGCAGACTTCTCCTAGATGTAGCCCACACCAGTCAAGCAGCTGGTCATACAATGCCCTAACTTTGCTAGAAGGCTGGGTCAACCTGGCCTTTATCTCTGAAGGCGGGATTATATTCCTTCTGCAGTCCTGGTGCAACCCTGCTGGAAATAACCTAGGTAGTATTGCTTGATCTCATCCCCTAGCAGGACTCTCTGGTGGTTCACGGACAGAAGTAAACCATAACTCTTTACAATACGGCAACAAAACAATCCAAACTTGGCAAAAGCAGCAGACTTTTACTTTATTCAGTGGAGGCCATGGCCCAGGAATGAAGAAGGTGAACATAAATACATATTTACACAAATGTGCTAATTAGCACAACTGGCATTCCAGTTCCAAATACATAAAATAAACGCATCCATATTGTAATCTAGCTGATGCCCTGATTCATTTAAACTTTTCTAAATAAACACCTTTTGGTCAAGCACTAATATATACATGTTTCTGGATGTGTCTCAGTGTAACACACACCAGGGCACAGGCAAATATATGGACAGATGCATATATATATATATATAAAGTAATATCTTTACTACATGCACATCGTCTTAGGACTGAAAATAAACTAGGACTAGTTAAACTTATTAATCTTGCTATAGAACAAATTTTTACATCGCACTGTATATGTAGCATGCAAGACAACCTGTAATATTAGGGTGGTTATCAGACATGAGTATTGAAAAATGGGAAAGGTATGGGTAGCGCAAAAATTTGGGAGGCCCCTACCCAATCCCTCTCTATATCTCCACTCTTCAACAGGTTTTGGTGTTACCCGCTCCTTGCACTCAACACAAAACCCGCGCCACTCAAAAGCACTACACGCCTACAGTACAAAGCACACAGTAAAAAATCTCCACTAAAATCTAAGCAAACTATACCCCAGACAGAAAAGAAAGACAGACAACCAAAAATAAAAACATCACCAGTAATACCCACTACTCCACATCACATAACTGAGGCTGATTCTGCTCTTTCTGTTCATCTATGTTTTGTACCAGCTTTGCTTCCCTTGATGAGCAGGGATGGATGTAAATGAACGAATGTCTCTTGGACTTGTCTGTCCCACCATTCCATGGTTTTTCCTTCTTTTTAAGTCAGACGCTGTTATCTTTCTCTCATAAATAACATGTCTTCTATCCTTCAGTGGTGCTGTTGAGGGATCTGAGCTAACTTTGAAGAACTCTGATGCCTAACATCTTCTCTCCTTCTGTGATAGGTTTACGCATATCTTTACTTGTACCTGGACATGTTGTGCTTACCCACAATTATATGACTATAGGTATATGTATATATACCTGATGGTTATGCTCCCCCTTGAAATGGGCCGAAGGCCTACTTAATAAACTGATTCTGATAAGTTTACAGGAAGCTCTCATCGTACTTTCCACCTTTTTCTCATGCAAAGGCTTTCATGTTTTGCATCAGAATTCATAAACTGAGGTCCCTTCAGATGGGGTTGCTCTTCTTCTCTGCTAATATCTTTTGTTTAGCCAAATACTGCATTCCATTACTTTTCAAGCTATTACTGCCTGGGTTAGTCTGTGAAAATCTATCACTGTCTGCTGTGTCTATCTTCCACCTTCTGCTGGGATCTCCTGACAACAATCCCCAAGCAAGGGATATGTAAGCACCAACCACATGTCCCATGGTTTACGGAGTGCTGGATGGCTCAGTGAGCATGGAAGAAGGCTGAGCCTTTTGCCTTCCAGCAACCCACTCCAGAAAATGTGTTAAATTTTAAACGCAGTCGAGCGCAGGTTCACTATATGTTTAATATCAAAAACTTGTGTGGATAAGATGTGTCCTCATTATCCTCCTGTACTACCTCCCATGTAGTATATGGAGCTGTGAGGAAGATAAGGGGAAGGCTTTAGGCTGGCTAAGTAGGCAATCTGCAGGTTGGGGATCTGTATTCACTGATCCATAGAATATGGCTAATTCACTGGGATCCACCATGGACCTTATTCAGGCGTAACTCTTTAATCTTTTCAAAATGAGGCCTCATGTGCCTCCTAGTTACGAAGAATGCCCAAGAGCTTCACAACAAGAATCAAATTTCACAGGCACTGCTGTATGCCATTCTGTGCAAATGATGACTGATATGATATAGCGGTCAGACTCTCATTTCTTGTACTTGCAAGTGATAAAAAACTTTGAAAACTTTGAACTTTATGACACACTCTTTCAATGTATGTGTTGAGTGTATGGTAGGTAGGTCTGCTTAGCTTTTGAAAACCTTTTCAGTTTGTGAGTTTAAGAGAACTAAAATGACAAAACAGATAATTATAGTTGACTAACACTACAAGAATAATTATTCAAATAAAGTTAAATTATTTATAATAAATACATGCTTTGTGTGTGACATATGGTCAAGTAGGCCTATGTGTATTAGCATTTGTTGACATTTATTTACACATGATGTTAGAGTTGGAGAGAGTAAACAGCAAATCTAAATACTGTTATTGTCAAGTTTCATGTTTCTTTCTGAGAACTACCTTGAGAAATCATTTGTGAATATATTTTCAGATCGAAGTGCAGACTCCTAGTTTAAACATTTTTAGTTGCATGACTTATTTGGATTGCACATGTGCTACCACCTACAAAACCTCCCCCAAAACCCTTTGGTACTGTCACATTTACTATTATAAGTTGTAGTAAATAAGGAATTTACAACCATTTTTCTGAAATGTCCAAATCTCACTGCAGTATATCTATAATTTAATTTTTCATGGTGACAGCATCAAACCTGGTTCTAGAGATTGGTGGTGGCATTGCAGAAGATCCTGGCATAGTTTTATTTCTATAACCTTAGTGTAATTGAATGAAAATAAAATGGGGAAAGTACACATTTTTCATCTTTTTAAAAAAAAATATATGTTCTCACCAATAAAGTCCAACTTTCACATCTATTTACATGTTCAAATTAAAAAAAAAACATCTTACAATTAAAATATACCGGCAATTACATAAAATTTCATCAGTTAGTTATGCTTGCCACTGGTTAGATGGTAGTTACATAATGGTAATATATATCTTTTTATGCCTTTTTATATAGCTTCAGTAGGAATATATAAATACTTGGTATAGATGCTCTTAATCTATTGGGTTGTCAGAAAAGTCATGAGGCATTTTTGCAATTTATGGTGCTAGTTCATTTTTGAAAGTACTAGAGTTGTTCGTATCTACGTTAGTGTATATCTTTTGACAGCTGACAGTTCTAGCTTCATTCTAAAACAAAAATTAAGCAATTTGGTTAAGTTTTGGAGATTTTACAAGTTGAAGCAAGCTGTACATTTTAGCCATGTGTTACTGTTTTACTTCAGTAAATGGGAGAATACATGTCAAGCATCAAACGCGTGAAAAGTAGAATACATTTATGGTCACAATGCTCTACAAGAATGTCAGTGCTAACGATGGTTCATGAAGTTCCGTGCTGGTAATTTCAATCTCAAGGATGCTCCTCGGTCCTGGAGGCTCACTATGGTTGATGACGTCATAATAAAGGCATTGATTGAGTCAGACCCACATGACAGGACATGAGAGATTGCAGAAACATTAAACATTCATCATTTAACCACCTGAATAAGCTGGGATACGTAAGCAGGCTCAATATTTGGATTCCTTATGAACTCAGACATTCATTTGATGGTGCATATAAACATTTGCAATATTTAAAGGTGAGGAAAATGATCCTCTTTTTGATGCCTGATAACTGATGATGAGAAGTGGATTGTTACAACAATGTGATGTCATGAACGGTCAATGAGCTCCTACCAAGGAATCAAACAATTAGTTAGAAAGTGTACTGTCAGTAAATGGACAGTTTGAACAAATCGATCATCCAGAAATGTCCAGTACTTGTTAATTGTAAAGGAGTTGTGTTCTGTCATGACAGCATGAGACCACACACGTTTGATCACCCGTCAAAAGTTATTGGAGCTGGGATGGGATGTGTTGCCTGACCTTGTGCTGTCAGACTTCAACTTGTTTTGCTCTCTTCAAAACTCCTGGTGTGGTATAACATTCAGTTCAGATGAGGCTGTAAATGAGCACCTTGTTCAGTTTTTTGCTCATAATGACAGGTCCTTCTATGAACGAGGAATAATGAAGCTGATTGATTGATCTTTGTTCTTTATGTAAATAAATGTCCTTAGAAAAAAATACAGAAAAATACCTCATGAATTTTCTGACAACTCAGTACATTTGCATATGATAAATTTTGTCATAACTGTAAAAGTCAAATAAAAGCAATAATGTTTCAACTGTAGAAGTTTGCTTTTTTGTTTTTGCTGTTGGTTTTCCAAATTAATATCTTACAATAGCTGGAATTTATGGAATGCCACATAAGTCAGCAATGTTTTTATACTAGTGTGTCTGCAGACGACATAATCACAACTATCAAGTCACATATAATCAAAATTTCTTAAATAAAGGTTTGAGGAAAAAGCATATTTAAGAGAATTGAAAACCATGAACATAAGAGATAATAATGTACACACCATGTAATGTATTTACATGAGGAATAGCAAGTTATACAGGTTGGTGACACAAATACAATAGTTATAAACACACTGTGTTATATATATATATACACACACACACATTAGACCAAAAAAAAAAAAAAATGATACGTGCTTCAGATAAATGTAAGAGATTGCAATACATGCATATTAGGCAAAGCAAATTATACAGGTTGATGACACAAATTCAAGAGAGATGTATCGCTGTGTAATATACAAGCAAACAATGAGCAAAACAAAGTATGTAGGTTGGTAACAAACTAAATGTAAGAGATGTGTACAGAAATTGCAAAACAGTCAAATTAGATGCAGCAAACATAGCAGTTTGTTTGTGTTAAACGCCATGTCAGCAACTAGGGCTATATCATGGCGGGAACAGTTACTTAGCTTTAAAAGTTTAGGGACCAAGCCATAAGTATAATAACCACAACATCTTAAAAACCAACACAAGGTGCAGGAACAAAATAACAAATACTCTCACACACAAAAATCAATATGCATTAATTTTTATGGTTTTTCTCTTTGAATGGCACAGTACTTGAAGTGGTCCAGGAAATGAAATTGCTTTGGGTCATCTTTGATTGCAAACTCTCCTTCTCCATATCAAATCTCTGTGCCTCTCATGTCTTGGACATTCTTTAAGTAGCTGGCCATATCACCTGGGGGTGCAGAACAGATGGTCTTACTTCATCTGTGTTGTACACTACTCTGCTCCAAACTGGAATGTGGCTTCATTATCTATGGCTCTGCTAAAGAGATTCTTCAAAATTCTTGACCCTATTTATCATCATGGGCGTCACATCTATCTGGGTACCTATAGCACCGCTCCCATATCAAGGTCATTAATTCAACCTCTGTAGAAAGCCACTGGCTGTTGATTTAGCTTTGTTACTGTTCATGAGAAATGTCCTAAACTAAGGGTGACCATAGTTTATAGTTTATACTCTTCCACAGCAGTAAGAAATGAGTGATTCCTCTGAAGGCAGGATCTAGTAGTGGAAATAAAGTAAAAATCATCATTAAAGTTCCAACTGAATAGAAAAAAATTCATAATATTTTAAAGGCTTTTCAGACTTACCTTCGCTAGGAGCAAGTGATTCATTTAACTCATATCCAACAGAGATAAGATTTGTCAAGTCTTGTGTATAAAGTTGATGTTTGAAACCGTCAGCAGTGTTCAAAGTAGAATGTTCAGGTTCCGAAGTTTTACTGAGTGTCTGTGAATTTCCTAAAGTGCCTATGTCTTCAAAACTATGACATGGGCCAGTGCTTGAAAATCCTGCAAGAAAAGTTTTGAATCTGATTTGGTTCTTTTTCAATATACAATAAACTGCACCACACAAAAGAAATACTTCCTGTATTTACTGCTAAATATAGCCTGATTGAAAAAAGATTTCCAAAAGTTCAAAGTAATAATACAAAGTCTGAGTAAAGATCTATTTGTGAGATACAAGACAATATGCATCAGTTTACCTTTGTGTGTGTGTGTGTCCTAGGGGTGAGGATGGGTTTCTGAGATATGACTAGTATACATACATAATCAAAACAATTTCTTTATTAATGTGCTGAATGTCTGCAGCTTTCATCTGTAATATGACCTTCTAAACAGTTTAAAATTTATGCATGGTTTCCTGACAAACTTTAACAAATTTAACACCTTTCCATGACAAGTATATTCTTATTTAAAAGTTATTTCCTAGATTTGATTATTAAGTTAGGGAAAACATGCACATCTACCAATTAAACATAATGTCTTGCTAGTAATAGCTGCCGGTCCTAAACTATATCAAAGATTTGTGGAGAGAAGAATTAGTATCTTTGGGTCCCTTGTGCCTGTGCATGTCAGATAGGCAATATCAACTTCTGTTCATGATGGTTTCGTTGAAATAATATATTTCCATGGTAATTGCTGAAAAAAGGGACGGACCTAAAAAAGGTAAACAAAGAAACTGCTGTGAAAGAACATTGACGGGTATTCTGGAGCTCAGGGCAAGTGATTAATATATGTTTAACATTTAAAGTTTCTTTGCACCATGGACAAACAGGTGGTGGTTCACCTCGTAAGAGGTACGATTGCGTGGCATAGGTGTGCCCTAACCTCAGTCTAGTAAGAACCACCTCCTCCCGCCGCATTGGGCAGCATGGAGGCAAGCAGTCAGAAAGATTGGGAAGGGTGGCGTGTAGCTTGATTTGGTCCAGAGTGTCCCAGTGACGTTGCCACAGGGACTGAACATAGGCCATGAAAATAGATTTGCAGTTGGCTGATACAAGTGACTTAAACTGATCATGCAACTGGCAAGCGGCCTTGGCAGTCTGGTCCGCTCGGACATTGCCAGTAATACCAGCGTGGCCAGGAGCCCAAATGAAAACAATATCTTTGTTTTGGCGAATGAGAGCCACATGAATTTTGTGGATTTGTACCACAAGAAGGTGGTCAATGCAACTGGAAGGAAGAGCTTGGAGGGCAGAAAGGGAGTCTGAGATGATCAAAAAGTTGTGTTCCGAAGAGCGGTGAACGTGGTTTAAGGCTAGCAAGATGGCGTGAAGTTCGGCCGTGAAGATAGAGCAGCCATCCGTGAATCGGGCTGAAGCAGCCCCTCGCGGTTGGCAAGATGGAACTGCTGCCGCAGCGACAGGACCACCGTTTGGAAGTTTGGAACCATCTGTAAAGATACAGCAGAAACCAGGATAGTCAGAAAGAAGTTCCTGAAAGCGCTGAAGAAAGGTGAGGTCACTAGTGTCCCCATTTTTAAAGGTTGTAAGATCAAGACGGATCTCTGGAACAGGAAGAGTCCAAGGAGGTGCCGACAGTAGAGGGAGAGCCTCCACCTGCTGAATATCTACTCCGGCAGCTTGTAGATGAAGTGCCACATGGAGTGATAACGGTTTTTGCTCCTTGGTACAAATAGCATACAGGGCAGCATGCTGAGGTCCAAAAACTGCATGGTAAGCAGGGTTTTCAGGATGAGACTTCAAGCGACAGACATAGGATAGCGTAAGTTTCAGACGGCATAGAGACAGTGGAGGCTCACCAGCTTCTGCGTACAAACTTTGTACTGGAGTGGTGCGGAAGGCACCCAAACAGATGCGGAGCCCTTGATGGTGAATGGGATTGAGAATTTTGAGGTAGGACTCTCGAGCAGAGCCATAGACGATGGAACCATAGTCTAGCTTGGAGCGGACCAGGGCGCGATACAGACGAAGCAGGACCGTGCGGTCCGCCCCCCAGCTGACATGGCCAACTACTCGCAGAATGTCGAAGGCTTTCTGGCATGAAAGGCATAGAGATCTGATATGAGGAAGAAAGGATAGTTTACGTTCAAAGATGACCCCAAGAAATTTTACTTCCTGGACCACTTTGAGTACCATGCCGTTGACAGAAATACAAGGGTCTGGAAACATGTGGCGAAAGGCAAGGCGCTGAGCCTTCTTTCAGTTGTGTTGAGCCATCCAACACTCCTCTGTAAACCAAGGGACACATAGATGGTGATTCTGTGTCCCTTTTTTCGGTATTGTTGCCGAAGCAACCTCAGTTAATATAGTTGTAAAAATTCTAACAGGGTGCTCTTTATCATTACTGTACATTTCTAAGTTGATACCTGAAGTAGAAGAAAGGCGGGTGGTGCAGAGGGCTTGAAAAGCAGGCCAGTCTGCCTTAGTCAGGTTCCACCCGCCATTATAAATACTTTTGTCCTGCTCCAGAGTACTTAAAAATTTTAAAATTATAGGAAAGTGATCGCTGCCGCACAGGTCGTTGTGTACAGCCCAGTTAAAATCTAGTGACAGTGCTGGGCTGACCACTGATAGATCAACTGCTGACACTGTGCTACTGTATGGACGGCAAAAGGTGTTGGAGCCATCGTTCAAAAGGCAGGGATCACTTTCCATAAAAAGTGATCCCAACAACTCTCCCCTAGGGGGTGGTGCCCATTAAAGTCCCCTAAAAAAAGGATGGGAGTAGGAAGTTGGGTCAGAAGACCCTCAAGGTCTTGTCGGGAGATCCGAACAGAAGGTTTGTTTGTTTATGTGTGTTTAACGCCGTGTCAGCAACTAGGGCTATATCACGGCGAGAACAGTTACATAGCTTTAAAAAGTTTAGGGACCAACCCTTAAGTATAATAACCATAGCATCTTAAAAACCAACACAAGGTTTGTTTGTTAGTGTTTAACGCTGTGCCAGCAACTAAGGCTATATCACGGCGATGAAAGACAAATTTATGACAAAAGTTCTAGGAATCAGAGAGATCTTCAAAAGATATAACAGTGCCATTCCAATAAAAACAACACAAACAAGAGAATTTTTAAAAGTGTGGTTCTAGTATAAAAATGGTTGTTGTGGCCAAAAGGCCGTCAACAAACCAAAACCACAAGCCAAAACTAACAGGAATTTAAAACTTAAATTTTATGAAAGAGTCCAATCCCTCTTAAAAATGCAAAAATTGCTGCCGATGGGACGGACCTAAACAAAGCAGACACAGAAACTGCTGTGAAAAAATGCTGACGGGTACTCTGGAGCTCAGGGCAAGTAATTAATACATGTTTAACATTTAAAACTTCTGTACACCACGGGCAAACAGGTGGTGGTTCACCTCGTAAGAGATACGATTGCGTGACATAGGTGTGTCCTAACCTCAGTCTAGTTAAGACCACCTCCTCCCGTCGCACAGGGCGGCACGGAGGCAGGCGGTCAGAATGATTGGGAAGGGTGGCGTGTAGCTTGTTTTGGCCCAGAGTGTCCCAGTGGCGTTGCCACAGGTACTGAACATAGGCTGTGAAGAGAGATTTGCAGTCAGATGATACAAGCGATTTCAACTGACTAGACAACTGGCAAGCAGCCCTGGCAGCCTTGTCTGCTTGGACGTTGCCAGCAATACCAGCATGGCCAGGTGCCCAAACGAAAACAATATCTTTGTTTCGGCGAATGAGTGTTCCATGGATTTTGTGGATTTGTACCAAGAGAGGGTGGTCAAAACAACTGGAAAGAAGAGCTTGGAGGGCAGAAAGGGAGTCTGAGATGATCACAAAGTTGTGTTCCGAAGAGCGGTGAACATGTTGCAAGGCTAGCAAGATGGCATGAAGTTCCGCTGTGAAGATAGAGCAGCCATCTGCAAGTCGGGCTGAAGCGGCCCGTTGCGGCTGGCAGGATGGAACTGCTGCCGCAGCAACAGGGCCACCGTTTGGAACTTTGGAAACATCTGTAAAGATACAGCAGAAACCAGGATAGTCAGAGAGAAGTTCCTGAAAGCGTTTAAGAAAGATGAGGTCACTAGTGTCCCCCTTTTTAAAGGCTGTAAGATCAAGACGGATCTCTGGAACAGGAAGAGTCCAAGGAGGAGTTGGCAGTAGAGGGAGAGGCTCTACCTGCTGGATATCTACTCCGGCAGCTTGCAGATGAGGTGCCACACGGAGTGATAATGGTTTTTGTTCCTTGGTACGAATAGCATACAGGGCAGCACGCTGTGGTCCAAAGACGGCACGGTAAGCAGGGTTTTCAGGATGAGACTTCAAGCGACAGACATAGGAGAGCATGAGTTTCAGACGGCGAAGGGACAGCGGAGGCTCACCAGCTTCTGCGTACAAACTATGTACAGGAGTGGTGCGGAAGGCACCCAAACAGATGCGGAGCCCTTGATGGTTAATAGGATCAAGAATTTTGACATAGGACTCTCGAGCAGAGCCATAGATGATGGATCCATAGTCTAGCTTGGAGCGGACCAGGGCACAATACAGGCGAAGCAGGACCGTGCGGTCCGCCCCCCAGCTGATGTGGCCAACTACTCGAAGAACATCCAAGGCTTTCTGACATGAAAGGTGTAGAGATCTGATGTGAGGAAGAAAGGATAGTTTACGGTCAAAGATGACCCCAAGAAATTTTACTTCCTGCACTACTTTGAGTACTGTGCCGTTGACAGAAATACAAGGGTCTGGAAACATGCCCCGTAGTTTACAAAAGTGGATGCATAATGACTTTGTGGGAGAAAATTTGAAGCCATTTTCTGTCACCCACTTCTGTACACCGTTAACGCACAGCTGAAGCCGGCGTTCGAGGCATGGCAGCAAACGGCCTCGGATGCAGAGAGCAAAGTCATCTACATACAACGAGGCCTCCAAACCTGGAGAGACAGATTTAAGAATAGCATCTATTTTAATGTTGAAGAGAGTTGGTGAAAGGATGCTGCCCTGTGGGACGCCCATTTCCTGTTCCTGAGGAGCAGACAGAATAGAGCCTACACGAACTTGAAAAAGTCGGTGAGATAGAAAGTTTTCAATGAAGATAGGCATACGACCCCGAAAGCCAAGGGCGTGAAGGTCCAACAGAATACCTTGCTTCCAGGTTGTCATACGCCTTTTCCAAATCAAAAAAGACCCCTAACACATGTTCTTTGCTGACAAATGCATCTCTAAGGAAAGTTTCAAAACGGACTAGATGGTCCGTGGTACTGTGGTGTTTTCTGAAGCCACACTGCAGGTTGGAGAGGAGGCCATGAGACTCAAGATGCCACGTGAGCCGGGCATTCACCATGCATTCTAAAGTTTTGCACAGACAACTAGTAAGGGCGATAGGACGGTAAGAGTTGGGATCAGAGAGATCCTTACCAGGTTTTGGGATGGGCACCACAACTGCCTCACTCCACGAGGGAGGGAAACAGCCAGACACCCAGATAAGGTTAAAGATATCTAGGAGGAGGCGGAGAGAGACCTGTGGAAGATGAGTCAGCAGCTGATATGAAATGTTGTCTGGGCCAGGTGCAGAGTCGTTGCACTTCTGGAGGGCCTGCTGCAATTCTTCAAGAGGGAAAGGTAGGTTGTACTGTTCAGAGTTGTAAGAAGAGAAGTCACAGCTAGAAGATTCCTGAACAGACTTCAGGTGCTGAAATTCTGAAGAGTAGTGGGAAGAAGAAGAGTTTTGTGCAATGGTGGATGCCAATGAGTTTGCAACATCCTGTGCCTCTGTGAGGATGGAGTCTCCAACCTGCAGGTGGCCTACTGAGCCCGCCTGAAACTTTCTTTTAATCTTTCTTATGGCCGCCCACACCGCCTGGGAGGTGGTGCGGGAAAATAACGAGGACACAAACCTCTGCCACGCAAGCTTTCTACTCTAAAAATATATCGAGCTCGTGCTCGGCTGCGTTTAAAATTTAGTACATTTTCTGGAGTAGGATGGCGAAAGGCAAGGCGCTGAGCCTTCTTTCGGTCGTGTTGAGCCATACGACACTCCTCTGTAAACCAAGGGACACGTAGATGTTGATTCCGTGTCCCTTTTTTCGGTATTGTTGTCGAAGCAACCTCGGTTAATATAGTTGTAAAAATTCTAACAGGGTGCTCTTTATCATTACTGTACTTTTCTAGGTTGATATCTGAAGTAGAAGAGAGGCGGGTGGAGCAGAGGGCTTGAAAAGCAGGCCAGTCTGCCTTAGTCAGGTTCCACCCGCCATTATAAAAATTTTTGTCCCGCTCCAGAGTACTTAAAAATGTTAAAATTATAGGAAAGTGATCGCTGCCGCACAGGTCGTCGTGTACAGCCCAGTTAAAATCTAGTAACAGTGCTGGGCTGACCACTGATAGATCTACTGCTGACACTGTGCTACAGTATGGACGGCAAAAGGTGTTGGAGCCATCGTTCAAAAGGCAGAGATCACTTTCCATAAAAAGCGATCCCAACAACTCTCCCCTAGGGTCACTCGAAGTTCCACCCCAAAGGGGTGGTGCCCATTAAAGTCCCCCAAAAGAAGGACGGGAGAAGGAAGTTGGGTCAGAAGACCCTCAAGGTCTTGTCGGGAGACCCGAGCAGAGGGAGGAAGATAGATACTGCAGATAGTGATAGTTTTGCCCAAGGTAACCCGGGCAGCAACTGCTTGAAGAGGAGTGGAAAGTGGTATCTGGCTAAACAAGAGGCGGGGAACGGAGAAGAAGAGCAGTCCCACCTGAAGGGACGTCAGTCTGTGAGTCCTGACGCAAAACATGAAAGCCTTTAAAAGAAAAGGTGGTAGAAGGTAGGAGAAGAGTCTCCTGAAGAGCTATAACATCAAGAGAGAAGCTAGATGTTAGGCATTGAAGTTCTTCAAAGTTTGCTCGGATCCCTCGACAGTTCCATTGAAGGATTGTAGACATGCTATCTGTGAGGGAAAGACGCAGAGCGCCTCACAGGAGCAGCAGGAGATGGAGAAGGAGAGGGAGAGGGCAGGGGACGGCAGGACGGAGAAGGCGACGCAAAACGCCGCTCATCTATATCCATCCCCTGCTCGCCAAGAGTGGCAAAACGATTTGAAACAGGGACTGAAATTTCAGCTGTGGTGAGCCCAGATGTTTTTTGCTGAGTGATGGGTTTTTCTGGTGATTTTGCTTTTGATTTTGTGTTCCTGTTTGCGGTGTGGTGTTCTTTTTCTTTGGTGATTTTGTGTTACGTGCTTGTTGACGTGTAGTGTTCCTGACTGGTGAAGCTTGTTTGGGCTGTGATGTTTGAGTTGTTTGAGATGCTTGTGTTGACTGGGTGCCACCACTGTTTGCAGGAGGAGGAGGAGGCATAGCTTGACGGACTGGGACTGGGCCCTCAGAAGAGACCCATGTCATGTCCGTCTGGATAGATACAGAAGCTAACGGTCGCTTTGCAACAACTGCTGAAAAAGAGGTGGAACCTGATGTAGGAGGGTCACCCACCACGCGACGGCGTACATCGGCATAAGAAATGCCAGATTCCGCGCGTACACGCTGGATGGTAGCCTCCTTCTTCCACTTCGGGCAGTCTTTTGAAGAGTCAGTGTGCGCACCGTCACAGTTAGCACAGTGTGCGCTTTTGGAACAGTCAGCTGCAGCGTGGCCAACCTCACCGCAGCGGAAGCAGCGGGCTTGGGACTTGCAAAAGCTTGCCCCATGGCCATAACGCTGACAGTTGAAACAGGGCAAAGGAGACGGAATGGAAAGAGAGACCTTGACCAGTAGATACCCGACCTGGGTAGATTCGGGTAATTTGGGAAGGCAGAAATTCAGAAAGAGTGTGTTAGTAGGTATCGAGTTTCCATCCCTCTTGAGGTGGACCCTCTGCACTGCTGTAACCCCCAAGATGCCAGTTCTGACTTGATGTCAAGTTCCGACATCCCAGCAAGGTCGGGACACCTAATGACCCCCCTGGAGGAGTTGAGGGATCTATGCGCAGTCACTTTGATGGGACGATCAACAAATTGTTTAGAGTCCCATCGGCGAAGAGCCTCTGAAGCCTTCTGAGTGTTGCACTGGACCAAAAATTGTCCAGTGCGAAGTCGCTTTATAGAAGCAAAACCAGTCTTGGAGATGTTTTAAAAGCCTTTGTCAATAGCAAAGGGGGAGAGTTGCGAGAGTGGCCGAGCCGACTATGCGCCCTCCACAACAAGAAAACGGGGCCAAGCCCCCTCTACAGCCTTACGAACATTCACAACCTCACGCACTTCGTCCTCGCTGTCAGACAAAAAGACATCCTCTCTACTTCTTTTCCCCAGTTTTGAAATTTTTTTGGCCATAATGAAATGAAATAGGTTCGTTCCTTATGCTCCCCACCCACCCACCACGGAGTCCAACAAGGGGATGGGACCGAGCGGTACCACCTAGGGCATTTCCAGCAGGGTCGCACCAGGGATACATAAGGAATATACTCTTTCCTACAGAGTGTGTAGATCAGATTGACTCCGGCCGTGGCCTTCTAGTAAAGCTAGGGCAATGCACGTCCAGCCGACTGATTGGTGTGGGCCACACCAACCTCCCGTCTAGGAGAAGTCCGGGCCAAAGAGGTGTGGTGGTATAGTGGGCCGCAGCCCATCAGGGACCTCAACCTCCAGGATCCCATCCTCCCCCGACACGGGTCACGCTGCACGGCAAACGCAGGGGGCCTAAAGGAGGCCAAAGAGAAAAGAGCTGCATTAAAAGAAGGGTATGATTGGAGAAAAAGACAGGGAAAGGCCAGTGTAGGCAGAAGATAGAGAAGACAAAACTGCAGTGTGATAGAGAGATGTTTGTTTAGAAAAAAAATAAAGGTGAACGGGCCAGCGAGGGAGAAAAGAGAAAAGCCTAAGGGAAAGGGGTGGGCCAGCTTGTTCACCCCTGGCACGAGAAGCCAGGCCCACGGGGGAACGAGCAGAAGAAGGAAAATAGATACTGCAGATAGTGATAGGTTTGCCCAAGGTATCCCGGGCAGCAACTGCCTGAAGAGGAGTAGAAAGTGGTATATGGCTAAACAGAAGGTGGGTACGAAGAAGAAGAGCAGTCCCACCTGAAGGGACGTCAGTCTGTGAGTCCTGACGCAAAACATGAAAGCCTTTAAAAGAAAAGGTGGTAGAAGGTAGGAGAAGTGTCTCCTGAAGAGCTATAACATCAAGAGAGAAGCGAGATGCTAGGCATCGAAGTTCTTCAAAGTTTGCTTGGATCTCCCGACAGTTCCACTGAAGGATCGTGGACATGATTAATCTGTGTGGGTATGACGCAGAGCGCCTCACAGGAGAAGGAGTAGGAGAAGGAGAGGGCAGGGGGTGGTGGGATGGAGAAGGCAACGCTAGACGTTGCTCATCCACGTCTATCCCCTGCTCGCCAAGAAAGCGAAACGGTTTGATACAGGGACTGAATTTGCTACTGTGGTGGCCCAAGATGTTTGTTGTTGTGGAGTGTGTTTGTTTAGTGATTTTGTTTTTTCTTGTGTGTCTTTCTTATTTGTTTGTGATGCAGTGTTTTTGCCTTTTGGTGATTTCCTGTTTCGTGTTTGTTGCCGTGTTTGTCTGATTGGTGAGGTTTGTTTTGTTGTTGATACTTGTGTGGTCTGCGTTGTTTGTGATGACTGGGAGCCACCACTGCTTGCAGGAGGAGGAGGCATAGTTAGATGGACTGGGAAGGCCCCTCAGAAGAGATCCATGTCATGTCCGTCCGGACAGAGATAGAGGCTGACGGTCTTTTCGCTACGACTGCCGAGTAGGAAGTGGAGTTTGCAGTAGGAGATGCTCCTGAGGGGCCACCCACTACGTGACGGCGAGCATCGGCGTAGGAGATGGCAGATTCCGCGCGTACGCGTTTGATGGCTGCCTCTTCCTTCCACTTCGGTCAGTCCTTTGAAGAAGCAACATGGGGACCGTCACAATTTGCACATTTGGCGCTTTGAGAACAATCAGCCGCAGCGTGGCCAGTCCCGCCGCAGCGAAAGCAGCAGGCTTGGGACTTGCAAAAGCTAGCCCCGTGGCCATAACACTGACAGTTGAAACAGCGCAACGGAGAAGGTATGAATAAAGATACTTTGACCCGCAAATAACCATCCTCAATGAAGTCGGGTATTTTGGGCAAACAGAAAGTCAGAAAAAGAGTGTTAGTAGAAATTGTTTTCCCATCACTTTTCAGGTTGACTCTTTTTACAGCTGATACCCCTTGGGATGCCAGTTCAGTCTTGATGTCAAGCTCTGACATCCCAGCAAGGTCCAGGAAACGAATGATCCCCCTGGAGGAGTTGAGGGATCTATGTGCTGTTACCTTTATGAGGCGGTCAACAAGCTGCTTACTGTCCCATTGGCGTAGGGCCTCTGAAGCCTTCTGGTTAGCGCACTGGACGAGGAATTGTCCAGTACGCAGCCGCTTGATGAATGTAAATCCTGTTGATATATTTTTGAAGCCCTTTACAACCGCGAAAGGGGAAAGGGATGAGAGCGGCTGGGCCGGCTCTACGCCCTCGACAACCAGAAAACGGGGCCAGGCCCCCTCAACAATCACTTTCACACTGTCTCGCACCTCATCCTCACTGTCCGAAGACTCATCCTCATGTATGCGTTTTCCCAGATGTTTTTTTTTTCAATCAATCAATCCTCTTTGTGCTAGTTGCACATAAGGCCTCAACCAGAGCCCGCCACTGATGTCCATCGGCTGAAACTCGCTCCAGGCGACCCCATATCCAGCCCTTTCCTTTCATCTCCCTTTCCACTTTTCTTCTCCAGGTTTCCTTTGGGCGGCCTCGTTATCTTCGGCCGTCTGGAGTCCATCGTAGGGCGATTCTGGAGAGGTCTGCTGTCTGCTGGCGAAACACATGTCCAATCCATCGCCAACGCCTTCGTTGAACCAGCGTGGTGATGGACTCGGTTTCAGTTCTTCGGTGGAGTTCTTCATTGGTGATGGTGTTTGGCCAAAAGATGTTAAGTATGCACCTGAGGCATCTGTTTTGGAAGACGTCAAGCCTGTTACCGATGTTTTTGGTCATATTCCATGATTCTGATCCATAAAGGAGGGTGCTGATCACATTTGACTTGAAGATTCTCAGCTTGGTCTTCTTTGCCTTCCATGTGCTCCTGAGTGAGGCAAAGGCCTGGCTGGCTTTCGCCAGTCGGGCTCAAATCTCCACCTCCGCATCCCCGGTGTTTGAAATCTTGGACACAAGATAGGTAAAACTGTCAACTTCCTCAATCTCTTCTCCATTTACTTTGATGTTTTCTTGGACTCTGGCGTTCACTCTCATACTTTTTGTTTTCTTTGCACTGACCTTCAAGCCAAGGTTTCCAGCTGTTTCTGAGAAGGCATTTGTTTTCTCCTGCATGTCTTGGTGGCGGTGTGACAACAAGGCAATGTCATCAGCAAGGTCCAAGTCTTCCAGCATTGTTGTTGCTGTCATAGTCATGGTCCATTTGATCCCTCTCCTCTCTCTGTCGGTGGAATTCTTCATGATCCAGTCCATGGCCAGGATGAAGAGGAACGGCGACAGAATGCAGCCCTGCTTCACCCCAGTACTGACGTTGAAGGGGGTGTGAGCTCCGTGTCACAGACCACCTGAGATCTGAAGTCGCTGTACAGCATCGCAACGACCTGGACAAGTTTCGCAGGATCTTCCATAAGGACTCGCGGACTTGAGGTGGATGCTGTCAAAAGCCTTCTCCAGGTCGATGAACTTGATGTACAGCAGTGCTTTCCACTCATTGCTCTGCTCCAGAATCTGACGCAGAGTGAAAATGAGTTCAGAGCAGGATCGCCCAGGGCGAAATCCTGCTTGCTGGGGCCGGAGATCTTTCTCAAAGGTTGCCGCCAGTCTTGACAAAACAATCTTGCTGAAGACCTTGCTGGTGAGGGAAAGAAGTGTTATACCCCTTCAGTTATTGCAGTCTCCAAGATCTCCTTTCTTGGGTAACTTGAAGATGAGCCCTGTCTTCCACGTATTGGAGATCTGTCCTGATTCCCAAACTTGCCTGAAGATTTCAGTCAACATGGGAGCTGTCACATTCACATCTGCTTTCAACATCTCTGCTGTTATTCCATCTGCCCCTGGTGCTTTGCTGCTTTTCATTGCTTTGATTGCTGCTGTCACTTCTTCCAGGCTTGGCGGGTCTGTACAGATGTCAAGGTCTGTATCTGCTGGCTGGATGTCTGCAAGCTGAGGGGGGTCTGGTCTGTTTAGAACTGACTCAAAATGCTCCCTCCAGCGCTGTAGTTTTTCTGCCTCTCCCTCGACATTTCCGTTCATATCTTTCACTGGTACTTCACTGTTTTTGAACCTGTTGTTCAACTGTTTGTTGATTTTATACAGTGTCTTCAGGTCATTTTTTCGTGCTGCTTCTTCTGCTTCATCTGCCAGTTTCTCTATGTAGTCCCTTTTGTCGCTTTTGGTCATTCTCTTTACCTCTTTGTTTATTTCTGTATATCTTTGTCTGTGTTGTTCCTTCGGACGTTCAGATCTGGTGGTGTTGATTTTCTGCTTGGTTGACTTTCTCTCTTCTATCCTTTTCCATGTCTCTTCTCTGATCCACCGTTCTTTCTTTTTTCGTTGGAAGCCCAGTATTTTCTCACCTGTTTCCTGTAAGACTCGATTGAAGTCCTCTAAGGTTATCTCCTGTTGGTCCCCTAGTGCCTGGAACCTGTTCTTTACTTCCACTACAAAGGCCCGTTTGGTGGCTGGGTCCTTCAGTCTGCCGGAGTCCACTCTCTGCTGACGTGCCTGCTTTCCTCATGATTGACGTAGCTTCAGAGAAACTGCGGCTATTACAAGAGTGTGGTCACTGGCAACGTCTGCTCCTCTGTAGGCTCTGACATCTTGAAGCGAGCTCTTCCATCTTCAGTTGATGATGACATGGTCTATCTGGTTTTTTTGTGATCCCGTCTGGTGATGTCCACGTTGCCTTGTGGATGTCTTTGTGTTGGAAGAGTGTGCCTCCAATCAGTAGATTGTTTTCTTCACAAAAGTCTGCCAGTCTCTCTCCGTTGTCATTGATGGTTCCAATTCCATGCTTGCCCATGATATGCTCCCTGCAGGTGTTGCCACTTCCCACCTTGGCATTAAGATCGCCGGCGATGAGCAACATATCATGGGCTCGGACGCTCTCCGTGGCTGCCTGGAGCTGATCGTAAAAAGCATCCTTGTCTTCTGCCTCAGAGTCTTCTGTTGGTGCACAGCAAACTAGCACTGTCAGCTTGGTGTACTTTGAATGGAATCTTGCTCTCACAAGCCTGGGCCCATAAGGCTTCCATTCAAGCAGTGTCTTTTCAGTTTTCCTATTGAGGAGTAGTGCTACTCCTTCAGAGTGTTGGTCGTCTGATCTTCCTGAGAACAAGATAGTATGTCCTGATGCTAGTCTCCTCTTTCCCGTTCTAGTCCATCTGACCTCGCCGACTCCCAGGATGTCCAAGTTGTAATTGTCAAACTCCTTGACTATTTGGGGCAACCTGCCAGTCTGATACAAGGTCTGGACGTTCCAGCACCCCACCCTCAACTTCTGCTTCGGCTTCAGTAAATCCTCCATCGGAGCACCAGCTCCCTCTCGGGTTTGACTGTCGTCCGTCATAAGTCCAGTTCCCTGGTATGTTTCATTACCTTTGCAATCCATAATGAGTGCTCTAGTGTTGGTTTCTGTAACGTGCTTTATTTTATATGGCGGGGTTGTTAGCCCTACCACAACCTAATTTACCTCTAGGTGAGGTGTCCACCTTAGTCGCCTCTTATGGCATGTCTGGCTGGACAGCAGGGACCCTATTCTTGCAATGCTCGCTAGGCAAGCATGCCCCGGGGGCCCACGGGAGGATGTGTTTTTTTGGTGCCATAATAAAGAGAAGAAGTTTCGTTCCTTATGGTCCCCACCCACCACAGAGTCCAACAAGGGGATGCGACCAAGCGGTACCACTTAGGGCATTTCCAGCAGGGTTGCACCAGGGATACATAAGGAATATACTCTGGCCGAGTGTGAAGACCAGATTGACCCCAGCCGCAGCCTTCTAGCAAAGCTAGGGCAATACACGACCAGCCGATTGATTGGTGTGGGCCACACCAACCTCCCGTCTAGGAGAAGTCCAGGCCAAAGAGGTGTGTTGGTATGATGGGCTGCAACCCATCAGGGACCTCAGCTTCCAGGATCCCATCCTCCCCTGACATGGGTCGCCCTGCATGGCAAAAGCAGGGGGCCTAAAGGAGGCCACAGAGAAAAGAGCTGCATTAAAAGAAAGGCATATTGGAGAAGAAGACATTGAAAGACCGGTGTAGGCAGAAGTAGAAAAGACAAACAGTAGTATGATATGGAGATGGTTAATTAAGAGTATAGGTGAAAGGGCCAGTGAGGGACAAACAAGAAAAGCATGAGAAAAAGAGGTAGGCCAGCTTGGTCACCCAGCCACGGGGGCCACCAATACCCTAAATAATATAACATTCTTTGTAACAAAAACCAACATAAGGAAGCATAATTATAAAATGGTAGGTAATAAGTAAGAAAAAACAGTGCAGTGGCCTAAAAAAACACCATCAAACAAGAACCTAAAAACACAAGGAACAATTTTAAAGCAATAGGTGATAGATAAAAGGAGTGTTGTGGCCCAAAAAGCCACCAACAAATAAAAAAACAGACCAGAATCTAAAACGATATAAAAATTAACGATATAAAAAAAAATAGATTTTATAGCAATACTCTATCCTCTTTAAAAAAGACAAAATAGCTGCTGATTGATGGATGTAAACAGGAAGATAAAAGAATCTGCTGTAAAAAATTTCTGTCGGATACTCTGGAGATCAGGACATTTTATTAATACATGTACTACTGTAAAAATCCCTGGACACCAAGGACAGTCTGGTGGGGGTTCACTTCGTAAAAGGTGTGATTGCATGGCATAGGTGTGTCCTACTGAGAACTACTTCCTCCCATCACAGGATGGCATGAAGGTAGGTGGTCAGAAAGACAGGGAAGGATGGCGTGTAGTTTGTTCTGGCTCACATAGGCCATGAAGAAAGACTTACTAGTGATTCCAACTGACCAGGAGACTGGCAAGCAGCCTTTTTTGGTGGCCTGGTCTGCTCGGATAATGCCAATACTACCAGCATGAGTCCAAGGAGGAGCTGGCCTTTGAGGGAGAGGCTTGACCTGCTGAATATTTACTCTGGCTGCTTATAAGTGAGGTGCAACACTGAGTGATTATGGTTTTTGCTCCTTGGTACGAAGGGCATACAGGGCAGCATGCTGAGGTCTAAAAGGTAAGCAGGGTTTTCAGGCTGAGCTTTCAAACGACAGACATAGGATAGCATAAGTTTCAGACGACGGAGAGAAAGTGGAGGCTCACCAGCTTCTGTGGACAAACTTTGTACAGGAGTGGTGAGGAAGGCACCCAAACAGATGTGGAGCCCTTGATGATGAACAGGATCAAGAATTTTGAGATAGGACTCTCGAGCTGAGCCATAGATGATGGATCCATAGTCTAGCTTGGAGTGGACCAGGGCACGATATAGGAGAACCAAGACCATGCAGTCCGCCCACCAGCTGACATGGCCAACTACTGAAAGAACGTCCAAGGCTTTCTGACATGAAAAACAGAGAGATCTGAGGTGACCTCTATTTTTCTTGATAATGACGTCCAAATGATGCACACAAAGGCCTAAGATGCAGGACACTACTCATACACACAACATTATAAGATGTACTATAAATTATGACATTACATCAGCATTTGAGGGACAAATGGAATACTTACCAACATCACCATGGTCAGTTTCCATGTTTACATAATTCTGTAAAGCAAAAGAAAAAAATGTCCAAGTAAATTTTATGTTAACACCTTCTCTATGACTCAAAGATCAGAACCCTGGAAGGCCAAATCATTTCTTGATATCATTCTATGCCCCACTAGTGCCAACTGGAACAATGCTACTTATTAAATTTTTTTTGTAATTTTTTTAAACAGCTGGATACTAGAGTTCTTGTTAAATTATTCCATTCCCCCTATCATTTCTTAATTATTGTCCGCACATTTTCTCCATTCTTTTGACATACCGAAGTTGTCTGAAGCTGAATCTCTATATGTACTGTTTAACACCTATTTTCATTGTTTAAATTACTTTCATTTTGTTTGATGTTAATATCTGGTAATATTACACAGCAAACACACATAATAAGTGTGATACTGTGCTATACATTATACAAGCCTTATTATGAAGGTCACGATTATGTTGCTAAACTGAAGGGCAGAGACATCACGGCCTAGTATTTAGGGTGCTCTGGCTAAACAACTACATCGAAGAGTTCAAAGCTAGCCTGGTCCAGAAAACTTTACCAGCAGATAGTTACTTGTGGCAAATGGCTCATGCTTAAGTTCAGTTCACTGCTACTGTAGCCACCATGTTTTAGTGCTTTTTAGCATTTTAATTATGGACCATCAGCATGTAAGTGCACTATCACTATCACACCTACGTCTGACAGATTAATATGAGGAAGGAACAGCTTTAAGAGACGGAAATGTTGGATCAGCAGTAGTGTCACAAACACCTTGAGAGAGTGGTCAAAATAACTGAAAAGAAGAGCTCGCAGAGCAGATAGAAAGTTCTGCTCCAAAGACCAGTGTATATGCTGCAAGGCTAGCAAGATGGCATGAAGTTCTGCAGACAAAACAGGGCTACCATTTGCAAGATGGGCTGAGAAGGCCTGTTCCAGCTGTCTGGATGAAACTTCTTCTGCACCTACAGGTCCACTATTTGAAACTTTAGAGTCATCAGTAAAGATAAAACAGAATCAAGGATAGCCAGAAAGAATTTCTTGCAGGCATTGAGGAAAGATGTGGTCAATGATCTCATCTTTTTAAATGGTGAAGGTCGAGGTGAATCTCAGGAACAGGAAGAGTTCAAGGAGGAGCTGGCAGAGGAGGGATAGTTGGTTGGTTGGTTGCTTGGTTGTGTTTTACGCTAGGCCAGCTACTAAGGCTATATCTTGGCAAGAAAAAGTGCTTACCTTAAAATGTTTAGGGACAGAACCCCCCAAGTGATATAACCACATCATCTTAAATGATAAAAGCCAAACCAAGAAGCAAGAATAACATAAAAGAATGGGTAAAGTGTAAAAAGGAGTGTTGTGGCCCAAAAGGCCACCATAAACCAAAACCCCAAACCAAAAACTATCAGGACATAAAAAGCTTAAACCTTATGGTAAAGCTCTATCCTCCTTAAAAAAGAAAAAACAGCTGCCGACAGGATGAACCTAAACAAGGAAAACAAAGAGCCTGCTATAAAAGAAACTGCTGGCGGATACTCTGGAGTCCAAGACAAGTAATTAAAACATGTACAACACTAAAAATTCCTTGAGACCAAGGATTGATTGATTATTCCAGGGCCTTTGCCCTACTGAAGTAGGGAGAAGAAAGCTATGATAAACAATGTTACAAACAGTAAATGACAATTTACACTAGCTGACTAAGAAAAGTGGCTCCATATGCAGTTACCATAATTAACCAATCTTGAAATCATTCTATAGCAAGACTATTTCTAACTTTAAATGCATACAAAGGTACAATGAAAGGTTTTGTAAGGTACTTTTGTCTGTTGATGCTAACAATACACTAAGTTTAGATAAATTTGACAAAGTATAAAATCTCCTATGTAAATATCTCTCTAAGGTGCACATATGCTTCACAACATAATAAAAAATGTACTTCGTCTTCAGTTACTTTACACGAGGGGCACATTAAGTCCTGTACAGTGTGCTATGTCAAAAATAATGTACAGCAATACTTGAAACCCCTATTCTAATAATATATTTTCAGTAACATGCACACAGTAAATAATGATAAGGAATCTCTGCAACATCATTCCCAAAATATATTTCTGCTTTTCTTTTATTTTAAATTTGTGTAGGCAAAAGTCTCTCTTTTACTTACTGTTATTAACATCAACAACCATATGAGCAACTATGCACATGCAAAACGTCACCAGCTGACAAACATCTGATGAATATCAACAATGCTTACGATGTGGTATTATGAAGTCGTTCTTCATTGTCTGCTGCCTGAGAATATTGTGTTTGGAGTTTTGAACCTTCACAATCCTCAGGTTCAAATATGTAGGGTTTAATACCTTTAAGGTTAGACAACAGCGCTTCACATTCATCTTCACTGCTAGGGCACAATAGATGAAGACTGTCTGGGGAACTCAATGTATTGCTCCACCTTCTGGCCATAGTGAAGTATGCTTATCGAGACAAGGGGGACCTCACCTGATGTGATGCAGCACGTTCTTCACATGCAGGAGCAAGTTCTGTTCATCCTGTATACTAAGCCCCTTTCATCATGCATCCGGTCTCACCAGGTTTCTCATCAATCCTATGCTGATGACACGCAGCTTTACTGTTCCACTCCGCCGGGTGAGTCTCACTCTGCTATTAGCTCTATAGAAGCTTGTATCAGCGATGTCAAGGGCTGGATGGTAAAAAACGAGCTTAAACTAAATGATGATAAAACGGAAGCCCTCTTGTGCCACAGAAGAAGACATCAATCTTCACTCGTCAGTCTGCCCAATCACATCAAGGTGGCCGACAGCAACATCACCTTCACGTCATCCGTTAGGAATCTGGGATTTATTGTCACTGATGACATGACACTCGATAGACATGTTGCATCTGTCTGTCGGTCTGCCTATTATGAGATTCGTAAGATCAGTGCTATCCATCACTTTCTCTCTACACGCGCTACCAACACTCTTGTCTGTGCGTTTGTTCTTTCTCGACTTGACCACTGCAACTCCTTGCTGGCAGGCTGCCCTGACTACCTCATTCAGAGACTCCAGAGAGTACAGAACTCTGCTGCGCGTCTGGTGCTTAGAGCAAGGAAACGGGACCATGTCACTCCTCTCCTTCGTTTTCTACACTGGCTCCCCATCCGTTCTCGCATTCAGTACAAACTGTCTGTGCTGTGTTTTAATTTCTTTGCTGGCTCCTGTCCTGACTATTTCTCTGAACTTCTCATCCCTTACTCTCCGTCCAGACAACTACGCTCTTCGTCTGACGACCGTATCCTAACTGTTCCTGTCACCAGAACAACAACATATGGTCACAGGACTTTTGGCTACTGTGCTGCAAAACAATGGAACTCTCTTCCTTTCCATATCCGCCACCTTCCTACAACTGAATCTTTCAAATCTGCACTGAAAACGCACCTCTTCCTTGAGCATTACTCCTAACACAGTACACACAATGCTAGTCCTTCTTAACCCCGCCCCCTTCCCTCTTGCTACTTTACCCATCTTTCTCGCAGAATCACTATATTTCTCTGTTCCTGTTTCTTGATGCCTTTTGTTTTCTGTTTTGTCAGTACTGTCGTTTTCTTTCGTCCCCTTTGTTCTGTATCTACTTAGTCCACGTCTCTTCCTCGTTTTAAGCGCTAAGAGCATGCTCTCTATGAGTGTGAATATGCGCTATAAAAATCTTCACTATTATTATTATTATTTTCAAGGACTTGCTGACTATAGGTAAAATGGCCAACTTTGAAATTAGATAATAAATAAGCCACTATGTTTCAGGCGCTGAAATTTACAGAATATATTTATATTGCCTCTTCCTACAAGAATCTGCTTATATCTCAGACCAGTCAGGTAGGTCTTTAATATTCTTATCCAATGAACATTTGAATAGTTAAGATAAAAAATATAGGTGATAGGACAGAGCAAGCTGATTGAGACCTCATTAGTTTTATTACTAGTCTGCCCATCTATCTGTAAGCCAAAAAAGGAGGGGAACATCAATAAGACCAATGTGAGGTACACGGGATGTGTGAGAGTTAAGAGGAATAACCAGCTGTGATTGTGTTGTCATGACATCTCTAAATGTTTACTTTTCTGCCCCTTCCTTTCACTCAGTATTAAACTATGGTAAAACTGTGTCAATTTGGTGGGTCCCCAGGAAATGCTGTTCGCCACTGTCAAAACTTGGTTGTTTCAGCTATGTCACTAGAGATGACATCTTACCAAAGACAGTCCTCAAGGGGTATGTCAAAGAGGGACAATGTTGAGGTAAACAGAAGAAAAACTTGCTGATGGCCATAAATGAGCAGACAAGCTGCCCAACGATGGACTTTCTAACAGGTGCACAAAATCAGCCTTTGCTGCATCTGAGTCTCCCTGACTGCAGGTACCAAATGATTTTTGTTGTGCATTTGGCTCAATTTTTGTAATGGATGTGCTTTGCAGTGTTTAGAAGTTAAAAAGTTTTATAATCTTCAGTTGCTGGTTACTCATTTGCACATATAGTTGCTATGTATATCCACTATAATATTTAGACAATAAATTGAAATAATGATGTGTTAAGGCTTTCCTATCTTTTCTTAAGATAAAATTTAGGTTATGTTAAATAAGTATTATTTAGCTTACATAGAAAATAATGGTTGTTGTAGTTTGACTTGCGAGCACATAGGCAGCAGTGCCGGGATTTTCAGTGGAATCCCAAGATTTAAAATGGATTCCCAAAAAGGTATAATTTTTGTTGTTCAATATAAATATAACAAGCTGCTTCATTCACTCAAAATTTTCCTGACCCTTCCAGTTTCTGTAGCCAGGGCAGGACTAAATTTCTCAAAGATGAAATTCATTAAAATTATCTGATGTCAACAATACTGCAAGAAAGATCTGGTTGGGTTGGCTACCATATCCACTGAGCATGACATGGCAATTCATGATGCATATATGAAACAACTAATTAACACATGCACAAGGATACCTAAACACAGTCACACCTATGGAACGAGAAAAAGGTAAGTTTTAAGAGATGCTGTTTTAAGAGCCATTTTGACTAGATAAGAAAAATAACTCTCTTTACACAGTAAAAGGCAAGAAAAGAGAGAGGTATAAGCATTATTTGACGATCAGAATTTAAACATTAATTGTTGAAGGTTTAGTATTTTGTTGACTCTTCTTTGTGGGGGTAAGGAGGGGGTGCAGCACTTGTCTTTCATACAGGGTACAACATAGCCTAGCATCAGCCCTACCTCGGAAATCATATTTTGTAGGAAATGAATATAACTTTATTAATCCACAAAGGCAATTCTAGATAGTGCTTGTACTAGCAATATATATATATAGATAAAAACATGTTGGAATAATTTCTCTCTCACACATACATTATATATACATGCACACATACACATTCCCAACAACAGAAGATACAACTGGTGACCCTAGGTTACTTCAGGCTAGTACGGCCAGTAAAGATGATCAAGTAAATGGCATGTGGAATGAATGAATTGTGGTGACGATTGGTTCTGCATACAGGTGTATGCGTTTGTTTAGGGCAGCGCGTACTACTGACAGTACTTTGTTCCCTCCATCCTGCATGTCACAGAGGGGTGACATGGAGGCTAATAGCCAGTACAGAAAGGATGCCCAAATGCACCTGGCGCATGAGTCATAGGGATATTTTTTTTAGACAGCAAGAAAAGAAAGGGGGAATAGTATTTAGTTAACTGTTGCGGGCCAGCGCTTCACTTCTCAGAGAGACACGCAAGTGCCAAGACACTGCGCGTGGGGAAGTGAAGGCTGCGTCTTCTTGGAAAGGTGCGTTATGGTGTTTTTGTTAGTAACTCGGATTATTTTGCATAAGGTGAATTTTTCCTGTATGTTTTTTTTTATAAGTATTAGTAGTTTCTTTTGTTGTAATTTTGTTATAGGCGCAGTTAGCTGGAGTGTTAGCTGGAGTGTTAGCTGGAGTTAGCTGTATTGATGTCGCTCGTCCCCAAGAGGCAGCGCCATGTGTATAACGCCTGCTCCCCAGAGAAGGGGTCAATAAAGAAAAGGTTGAGTCGCTCATCCCCAAGAGGCAGCGCCATTTCATGTTCAACGTCTGGCCCCGAGAGGCAGCGTTTGTGTTGTGAGGTTGGGTGGCTCGTCCCAAGAGACAGCACCAATTTTAAGAGAAACGTCTGGCCCCGAGAGGCAGCATTTGTTTTGTGAGGTTGGGTAGCTCGTCCCGAGAGACAGCACCATTTTAATTAAAACGTTTGTGGTTTAGGATATTTGTTTGTGGAGCATTTATGTAGTTTATATATATATATATATACACACACTCATCGAAGCGTCAGTTTTTTCCAGCGACTGAAATTTAAGAACTTTATTCAGAGAGATCATCGAATAGTGACTGTGCCAGATTATAAACTTTCTTTTTAGACTATTTGAATTTTAGATCATTTTGTACCATAGAATTTCTTGAATTTATTTTACCATGTTTATTGACTTAATTAAATGTATACATGTTTAAAAAGAAGGCAGAGTTGTTTTGTCTGAAAAAAAAAACACACAAATGTCCAGGCGTTGAGTGAACGCAGAGGCTGTGACACTGCATCCCTTTCCACCCCGTGGTCGTGGGAGCAGTGCAGCACAAGACAGCAACAATGCAGCGGGTGACATAGCACCCAAACATTCTAGTATAAATAACAGGCAAAATTCAGTGGTTGCACCCATTACCGGAAGGAGACTGGTCCTGCTTGGTAGAGCAGTAAAAGCACCCGTTATCGCAAGGCCACTGGTCTTCTTAGTTGCCCCATATCATTTGTAAAAAGCCACGAGCTTGCTCATAGGGCTGGGATACGATGCTATAAAAATAACCTTTATTACTATTATTAATCATCCCACAAGGAAAAAACCCTATAATTTTATTTTTATCTCTTAACTATGTGCTCTGCAGCTGGCTGCTAATTTTTTTATCAATTCCTTAGCTCACCTAAGTTTGTGAGGTGCCCCTTGGGGTTAACATTTAACTATCAGCTTACAGCTAGGTTCTAGTGGGAAAATTTATTCAGCTTAGCAGACTTTATATGCACCCACCCACTGGTATATACAAGAAAGCTTGGCATCCCTGTAGATTTTCAGCTATTAATTTTTCTTTGAATGTGTACACTTTAAATAATATTTATTTATAAAGAAAAGGGAAAAAACTTACCTCATCATGATTGAGAATGTTTTCATAATCATGCTTTGTAAAATCCTGAAGCCACTCTTCACACAAACTCTTTATGACCATGTGGGTGTATTCATACTGATCCTGAAACACACGCAAATACAGAGACATTAAGATTCTGGCATACACCATCTACAGGTAGTTTTATCTATATAAATATGATGAGAAGAAAAAAGTAAGTAAGACATTAATTTTTTTGCTCTGACACAGTTTATCAAATATAGATGATCTATCATTTAATGAGTAACCTTAACAACATTTTGTCACAAAGTTTTTGGAATACATATATTCTTTTATAGCATGGATGTCTTGACATTCACATGCCAGAAGGATGGATTGATTTGTTGTAAGCATTTCACACTATGCCAGCAAAACAGCAATTAATCAAAAGAAAATCAAGACTGTGCCAAAAAAAAATAAAAAAAGGAATAAACTGCCAGAGAAAGAGAACAAAAAAAGGCATGCAAGGTGAGAGATTAGAATAGGTGAAAAGCTGCAGAAGGGTCTCAGAAGAAGCCATCTTTGACAATCTACTTATATTTAACAGAGAAACTTAAATCTGTATGTACAGATTAAAAGCTCATAAATGGGCATAAAAGGGCAGTAAGTCCAAAATATTTAAACAAAACAAACAAGAACAGGGTTTGTTGTTTTTTTTGTAAGTGTTTTATGCCGTGCCAGCAACTAAGGTTGTATCAAGGGGAGAAAAGGAAATGTTATATCAAAAAAAGTTGAGACACAAAACCCCCCAGGTGATATAATAACATCCTTAACAACAAAAGCTAACAGAAGGAACAAAATTATAAAATGGTAGGTAATATATAAAAAAAGAGTGTTGTGGCCTAAAAAGCCATCAACAAACCAGAGCATGAGACCAAAATCTAACAGGACATAAAAACCTTAAATCTGATGGTAAAGCCCTATCCTCTTTAAAAATGAAAGAATAGCTGCAGATGGGATGGACCTAAACAAGAAAAACAAAGAGCCTGCTGTATAAAACTGCTGGCAGATATTCTAGAGACCAGGACAAGTAATTAAAACATGCACAACAGCAAAAATTCCCTAACACCAAGGACAAACTGGTGGGAGTTCACCACGTAAGAGGTGCGGCTGCAAGGCATAGGTGTGTCCTTAACTTAGTCTAATGAGAACTACCTCCTTCCGCCACACAGGACGGCATGGAGGCAGGTAGTCAGAAAGACAGGGAAGTGTAGCGTGTAGCTTGTTCTGGCCCAGAGTGTCCCAAAGGCAATGCTACAGTACTGACCATAGGTCGTGAAGGTTGATCTACGGTCATCACAAAATCCTGTTGTGTGGATGAAACAATGTTCCTGTTGGTGAAGGTTGGGCTTCAGCATCAGGGACTGTGATTTGAGCTTCCATGCAAGCATTGTAACTTTTCAGCTACTTTTTTGAAGCAGAACTTTTTATGTAAGATTCCATGCAGTAGGCTTCATGTCGACTGCATCTGTGCTAAGGACATTCACTTTCTTCGGTGGCTACACTACAAGGGCATGCAATGGTTTTGAGACCAGCATCCATGATTATTATGTTGTTTTATTTTTCCTTTTTTGTGAGGCGCTTTGAGCCTACTTTTTAATGGTGGGTAAAGCACTTTCTGAATCAACTTTATTTATATTTTACAATGCATTGTGTATGCATGTTTGATTATTCATGAATGTGGATTTGATGCCTGACTTAAAAAGGTGTGCTCATATGCCTGTATGAATATAAAGTGCTTTGAGTCCAGCTAATGCTGGGAAGACATGCTATGTAAATGGGATTATTATTATTAATTATTACATGCATATTTGTCATAACATTTCAATCACTTACCGGAGTCTGGACCATTGACATTCTCTGATCTCTTAGTGATTTGATGATGTCAAATATGCTGAACCCACTGTTGATTTGCTAGAAGAAAAGAAATTCAATTTTGAATGTCATGTACCCACTCTTTATTAAATGAATTTCATGTACTATGTCAAATACAATATCTATTAGTTACAGCAGTAAACTAATAATTACAATAATTCAATTCATAAAGTGCATTTCCTTGAGTGGAAGCACACTCATTGTGTGCATGTGTGCGTGAATGTGTGTGTGTGCATGTGCACACAGCTGGTTGGTTGGTTGGCTGTGTTTTATGCTGTGCCAGTAACTAAGGCTATGTCATGCCCAGAGATGGTAATGCTACATAAAGAGACCAAAAAAACCCAAAAAAACTTAGGTAATATTATAACATCTTTCACACCAAAAGCCAACATGAGGAACAAAATTATAAATGGGTAGGTAATATATTAAAAAAAGTGTTGAGTTGCCACCAAAAAACCAGAACCTGAAATCAAAACCTAACAGGACATAAAAAGGGTGCCTAACCTAGACAGACAAATTTTGATTGAATCTATTTTGACATCGAAAAGAGTAGGTGAAAGCATGCTGCCCTCAGGGACGCCCATGTCCTGTTCCTGAGTATCAGACAGGATAGACCATACCTGGACTTCAAAGAAGCAGTGAGATAGAGAGTTCTTGATGAAGAGCGGCTTATGACCCTGGAAGTCAAGGGCATGAATACCTTTCTTCCAGGTCATACACCTTCTCCAAAACAAAGAACACCACTAGAACATGCTCTCTGCAGACAAATGCATCCTTAATACATTTTAGAAAGGACCAGATAGTCCAGGGTGCTGCAATACTGTCTGAAGCCACACTGAAGTCGGAGAGGAGATCTGAGGTTTTCTGGGTTGTACACTGGAAGTTTGTTTGTTTGTTAGTGTTTAACACCGTGCCAGCAACTAAGGCTATATCACGGCGATGAAAGACAAATTTATGACAAAAGTTCTAGGAATCAGAGAGATCTTCAAGAGATATAACAGTGCCATTCCAATAAGAACAACACAAACAAGAGAATTTTTAAAAGAGTGGTTCTAGTATAAAAGTGGTTGTTGTGGCCAAAAGGCCGTCAACAAACCAAAACCATAAGCCAAAACTAACAGGAATTTAAAACTTAAATTTTATGAAAGAGTCCAATCCCTCTTAAAAATGCAAAAATTGCTGCCGATGGGACGGACCTAAACAAAGCAGACACAGAAACTGCTGTGAAAAAATGCTGACGGGTACTCTGGAGCTCAGGGCAAGTAATTAATACATGTTTAACATTTAAAACTTCTGTACACCACGGGCAAACAGGTGGTGGTTCACCTCGTAAGAGATACGATTGCGTGACATAGGTGTGTCCTAACCTCAGTCTAGATAAGACCACCTCCTCCCGTCGCACAGGGCGGCATGGAGGCAGGCGGTCAGAAAGATTGGGAAGGGTTGTGTGTAGCTTGTTTTGGCCCAGAGGGTCCCAGTGGCGTTGCCACAGGTACTGAACATAGGCTGTGAAGAGAGATTTGCAGTCAGATGATACAAGCGATTTCAACTGACTAGACAACTGGCAAGCAGCCCTGGCAGCCTTGTCTGCTTGGACATTGCCAGCAATACCAGCGTGGCCAGGTGCCCAAACGAAAACAATATTTGTTTCGGTGAATGAGTGTTCCATGGATTTTGTGGATTTGTACCAAGAGAGGGTGGTCAAAACAACTGGAAAGAAGAGTTTGGAGGGCAGAAAGGGAGTCTGAGATGATCAAAAAGTTGTGCTCCGAAGAGCGGTGAACATGTTGCAAGGCTAGCAAGATGGCATGAAGTTCTGCTGTGAAGATAGAGCAGCCATCTGCAAGTCGGGCTGAAGCGGCCCGTTGCGGCTGGCAGGATGGAACTGCTGCCACAGCAACAGGGCCACCGTTTGAAACTTTGGAACCATCTGTAAAGATACAGCAGAATCCAGGATAGTCTGAAAGAAGTTCCTGAAAGTGTTGAAGAAAGATGAGGTCACTAGTAACGCCCTTTTTAAAGGCTGTAAGATCAAGACGGATCTCTGGAACAGGAAGAGTCCAACGAGGAGTTGGCAGTAGAGGGAGAGGCTCTACCTGCTGGATATCTACTCCGGCAGCTTGCAGATGAGGTGCCACACGGAGTGATAATGGTTTTTGTTCCTTGGTACGAATAGCATACAGGGCAGCACGCTGTGGCCCAAAGACGGCACAGTAAGCAGGGTTTTCAGGATGAGACTTCAAGCGACAGACATAGGAGAGCATGAGTTTCAGACGGCGAAGGGACAGCGGAGGCTCACCAGCTTCTGCGTACAAACTATGTACAGGAGTGGTGCGAAAGGCACCCAAACAGATGCGGAGCCCTTGATGGTGAATAGGATCAAGAATTTTGACATAGGACTCTCGAGCAGAGCCATAGATGATGGATCCATGGTCAAGCTTGGCGCAGACCAGGGCACGATACAGGCGAAGCAGGACCGTGCGGTCTGCCCCCCAGCTGACATGGCCAACTACTCGAAGAACATCCAAGGCTTTCTAACATGAAAGGCGTAGAGATCTGATGTGAGGAAGAAAGGATAGTTTACGGTCAAAGATGACCCCAAGAAATTTTACTTCCTGCACTACTTTGAGTACCGTGCCGTTGACAGAAATACAAGGGTCTGGAAACATGCCTCGTAGTTTACAAAAGTGGATGCATAATGACTTTGTGGGAGAAAATTTGAAGCCATTTTCTGTCACCCACTTCTGCACACCGTTTACGCACAGCTGAAGCCGGCGTTTGAGGCATGGCAGCAAATGGCCTCGGATGCAGAGAGCAAAATCATCTACATACAACGAGGCCTCCAAACCTGGAGTGAAAGATTTTAGGATAGCATATATTTTAATGTTGAAGAGAGTTGGTGAAAGGATGCTGCCCTGTGGGACGCCCATTTCCTGTTACTGAGGAGCAGACAGAATAGAGCCTACACGAACTTGAAAAAGTCGGTGAGATAGAAAGTTTTTAATAAAGATAGGCATACGACCCCGAAAGCCAAGGGCATGAAGGTCCAACAGAATACCTTGCTTCCAGGTTGTCATACGCCTTTTCCAAATCAAAAAAGACCCCTAACATATGTTCTTTGCTGACAAATGCATCTCTAAGGAAAGTTTCAAAACGGACTAGATGGTCCGTGGTACTGTGGTGTTTTCTGAAGCCACACTGCAGGTTGGAGAGGAGGCCATGAGACTCAAGATGCCACGTGTGCCGGGCATTCACCATGCGTTCTAAAGTTTTGCACAGACAACTAGTAAGGGCGATAGGACGGTAAGAGTTGGGATCAGAGAGATCCTTACCAGGTTTTGGGATGGGCACCATGACTGCCTCACTCCATGAGGGAGGGAAACAGCCAGACACCCAGATAAAGTTAAAGATATCTAGGAGGAGGCGGAGAGAGACCTGTGGAAGATGAGTCAGCAGAAGAGGAATTTCCAGAGTGCAAGCGATTGATAGCAAAAAGACCAGTAGAAGAAATGGTTTTGATATCCTTACAATAGCAAAAGGGGAGAAACACTAGCGGCTGGGCCAGCTCTGTGCCCTCCACAACAAGAAAATGGGGCCAAACCCCCTAAACATTCCTCACATTCTCTCTTGCTTCAGTTTCACTATCCAAAGACATTTCTTCCTCCAAAGTGTTTCCACAGGTTCTTTTGTTATTTTTGTACCCATAATGAAAGTTTCCTTATGGTCCCCACCCACCACAGAGTCCAACAAGGGGGTGCGACAGAGCGGTACCACTTAGGGCAATCCGAGCAGATTTGCACCAGGGATAGCAAAAGGGGAAAAGGATGAGAGCAGTGAGGCTTGCTCTGCGCCATTACAAGAAAATGAGACCAGGCCCCCTCAGTATTCTTGCTCACACTCTCATTTTATCCTCACTGTCCGAAGACTCATCCTCCCATGTGTTTCCCAACTTGTGATTCCCCCCCCCCCCATAATGAAAGGAATATGTTTTGTTCCTTCTGCTCTCCACCCACCACAGAGTACAACAAGGAGATGCGGTGGAGCAGTACCACTTAGGACATTTCCAGCAGGGTTGCACCAGGGATACAGAAGGAATATTCTCTGGCATTCAGAAAGGAAAACTAGATTGACCCCAGCTACAGCTTTCTTGCAAAGATAGGGCAACACACAACCAGCCAACTGATTGGTGTAGGTTACATCAACCTCCCATCTAGGAGACATCTGGGCCAAAGAGGTGTGTTGGTATAATAACTGATGGGTTGCAACCCATCAGGGATCTCAGCCTCCAGGATCCCATCCTTCCCTGACACAGATTGCCCTGCAGGGCAAACACAGGGGGCCTAAAGGAGTCCACAGAGACAAGAGATAGATCAAAATAAAAATGTGATGGAAAAAGGAGAAAGACCAGTGTAAACACAAGACAGGGTATGCACTGAGGCCAGTTCTGTTGACAATGTAGCAGTAGCCACTAGGTTCTATCAAACATAGGTAATACTGACTGATAGGAAGAACAGACCCCAATGTGCAAGCAACAGTCTTCACTTTTTTTTAATCATGGAACTGCTCTCTCTCTGGCCTAGGCATGTACCTAGATGCACAGCTTTTTATGGAAGTACAACACAACCAACACTTTAAAATATTAAGCATATACGATGTATTGGGAGCATCTCTCGATGAAGCCAAAAAACTTGCAGTACTGCTCATTCTCTCATGAGTAGACTACTGTAATGATGACCTACCTGACGAGCTTAACAAACTAGAAAATTTCAAACCATGCTGTCCGCATGGGAATATGTCCTCTTCATCATGCACTGAGCTGCTCAGAAAATGTCCCTGGCTCCTAAGTGGGGCACACTTAGAAGTACAAAGTAGCCCTCCTCTCTTTTCAGTTTCATCTCTACCAATATAAACTTATCCATCAGTATAATATAGGCACTAAGATCTTTGGAACCAAAGGTCTACTTTTCCAACTTCGACAAGCTATCTTTCCCAAGTATTTGGACAAGTTTGGAATGCCCTGCCAGTGCTCTTAGGACAAGCCCTGGCACATGAAACTTTTATTTAAAAAAAACCTTGAAGCTCATTATTTTTCCAGAACTACTTAACAAATTAACTCTCTCTCTCTTGTGTGTGTGTGTGTGTGTGTTGTGCGCATCCCATAGCTTCTAGCTAGAACCTAATTATAGATCAATCAGAAAATAACTTTGTTTTTAACAATTTAGATCAATCAACATTTTAAGACATTTTACTTTTTATTCTTCTTCAAATTGTCTTCTTACCCCTAGGTCTAGGAGAGTCCAAGCATAATCAACCGCACAGATGGTGCCTGTTCTTCCACATCCAGCACTGAAAACATAAAAAGTACAATTGTGGACTATTTCATCATCAACCAGTTTTTAAAAAAAAACTATAAAAAAACCTGCAGTGACACATTTCATGAAGTTACTTGTGCAAAATCTGTATGGTGCACTAAAGGACTGTTAACAGCTTCCAAACCATCATTGGCATCTATTTCTTCAGATTTTGTTTTACATTTTCCAAATGTCCGTTGCTGGTTTCTTCCCATGTTAAATCCAGAATGATATGTCAGATAAGGAAAAGAGTAATGCTCACTATTAAAGATCAAATAATTGGTTGGTTGGATGGTTTGTGTTTTATGCCATGTCGAGTATATCACATCAAGGTTTGATTTGTTGTGGTTGACATGACAGCAACTAAGGCTGTATCACGGGGAGAGAAGGTAATAATTTGTTCAAAGGGTGGAAAAAGAGACCAATGAGGTGACAAAAAAAAAAACACACGCTTTTGACAATAAAGGCCATCACAAGGAAAAAGGATATTATAAAAGGGTAGGTAATATGTTAAATAGAGTGTTGTGACCTAAAAGGCCAACACTAAGCCAGAACATTAAACCAAAATCTAACAGAACATAAAACCCAATGGTAAAAGCTCTACCATCTTTAAAAATGAAAAATAGCTGCAGATGAAATGTATGTAAACAAGGAAAACAAAGAGCCAGCTGTTAAAAAAATGCGGGTTATCTGGATGCAAAGGGAAGGGGGCGATTGGTGTTTTATGCCGAGCCAGCAACTTAGGCTATATCACAAGGCAGCCAGCCCTGTCAACAGATGCATATGCAGTTTTTTATATATTTTTTTAGTTTTTTAATTGGTGTTTTAAGTCGAGCCAGCAACTAAGGCTATGTCACGGCAAGGTAGCCAGCCCTGTAAACAGATGCCACATGCAGAGAAATAACAGCGTGCCTGAGACGAGAACTGAACCCAGGACAGCCAACCTTCACTGTATTGGTGATAGGCGTTAACCGTTGCGCCACCGGACCGCCTGCATATGCAGTGGATGCAAAGAAAACAAATTAAAATACATAAAACAGTAAAAAGTCCTTGGTACCAGGGACAAACTGATAAACTGGTTGGTTGGTTGGCTGTTTTACACTGTACCAGCTGTTACAAATGAACGTATATGATGTTGAATGTCCGTAATTAAATTGAGCGACGTAGCATAAGTCCCATGCGCCTATGTCATCGTCAATGGCTCGTTATGGGTCCTAAATCTGCGGTGCCAGCCTCTCCAAGAAACAGAGTCTTTGCAGTCAAGATATTTTCTTCTAAGCACTTTATTCACAAGTTTGTACAGCAACTTCCACTATGGAAAATCGGCAACACATGCCAGCAACACAATACACAATAGCTCACTCTGAAACCTATTCTAGCAGCGACTCCTGCTACTCAAATGGCGACGCACACGCCGGACACAATAACTGACCACAGCGACACATGCTGGCTAAAGGCAATACACGCCTACTCCAACTAAGGCAACACAGGCCTGACACTTCACACTAGCGGCGATGCAAACCCGCAGAAAACTCTCTACTATGCTCTCACTCACTTCCCTACTAAAACACTCATTCCCACCGCTTATATACAAAGTACAAACACATCTAGAAACTTCCAACATCACGCAAGCGCACTCTCATGCTGAACATTCCAGGCATCGAGGCTTGCATCAATCACCCACTCATGCACCTGCTAGAATGATCTCGACACGCTCAGTTACAGCCGCACGGCTGACCGGTAGGTCAACCGGGGTCAAATACCCCATCAAAGCGCTGGCAGTGCCGGGCAACACCTCACACAGACCGCTACCGTATTTAATTCGTAACACCAGCAACAAAAGCTATATCACAGCGGGGAGTAATAATACATTAAAATGTTTTGATGATGATGATGTTTGCGTTTTACGCTGTACAAATGTTTACATGAAAAAAATCCATGTTATATAATTACAACATCTGAAACAATAAAAGCATATGAAGCAAGAATAACATAAATGGTAGGTAATAAGTAATAAGTAAAAACGGGGTGTTGTGACTTAAAAAGCCACCAGTAAACTGGAACCTTAGACCAGAATGTAACAAAACATCCCACAAGAACATAGCACAAGAAGATGGGGGACATGTGGGTTCCATGTCATGAGTATATGGGTTGGTTGTGGCATATTGGTGTTGACGCCCATTGGGAGTTTGTACAGTGGATTGTTATGGGCGTCCATTTCTGTTTTACCTCAGACTGCAGTGTGGTCTTCATATGTTCCCCACATATATGCCTGAAACACTAGATTAGCACCCATATGTTTCCCTCATGTATCCCTGAAAAACTATATGGTGTCTATGTGGATCCCACATGTAGGTTTGGCACTTCTTAGATATATTATAAGTATTTTGGGGATTTGTTTGGTGTATCCTGATTTAAAAATACAAATCAGGATATAACAAACAGCCCTAATACCAATAACATATCCAAGAAACATACCAAATGTGACAAACATAAACAAAGAAATACAAAGCAGCAAAAAAGCGCACAAAAATCAGTCAACAATGTAACAAAAAGTTTATTGAAGTAAAAAATGTTTCTAATGGCATATGCCCACAACTTTTCTCAGGATTTTACAGCTCCACTGGTTCCTCGACTTCTAAACAATTAATTTTGTTCAGGGTGTGCTCAGCCCTTTCCCTTCTGCCATATTCCCAGTCTCGAGCACCAGCCAGCCAAGAAGTGATTTGTACCCGGATATCCTGATCCGTAGCTTCAGGATACTGTTTTCTTACAGCACTAAAAAACAGAACAAATAATAAAAATATGAGGTCGGAATAATAAGTAATCACTTAATAGTAGTTTACTGAACCTAAAAGCCAGAATGCAAAATAAAGAAAGGTATGATCAAATTATATAGACACAGTGGAATCTCCATTATCCAGTATTCAATTAGCCATTCATTTGGTTATCAGGGATCGCCTTAAAAAAAAAAAAAGCAACTGCTAGACATCATGAGACCGCCAATATTTCGCTGCCCAACATTTTAACCATAGGAATGTACACTATGTGTACACTAGCTCAAGTTTGTCAATGGGTTTCTGAGACTTATTCGAAAAGGTAGAAAGTATGTACACCAGCACTGCTGTGAAAAACCATTAGACCTAACTTGATGCAGAAAACTTGTACAGCACTTATTTTATACTTGCAAATTTTTAGAATTATTTTCAATTATCTGTGAGTTTTGATTATGGGCATCAGTCATGAAACTGGACAATTGAGGTTTCACTGTACTTGAAGTGGTATAAAACGATACATACCAGTTCCTTTAATTATGGGATATAATTAGTTGATAGACTGTCCATATTTTTTGTTTTGCAATGTAACTGCATCACGATGTAATGAGGTAGGAAGAGTCTCCAGACTTTCGTGCTATTTTTTAATGACCTAATGACATTTTCTGTCTGCACCTAGTATCGGTATTATTAGTGTCAAAGGTCAAGGTTCATGCCTAAAAGATTAAGAAAGAATCCAAACAGTCCTATTTTATCATGAATACACAGGCATGTATTAATGTGCCGTGAACACAATTTAAAATCAAAATTTAGATCCTTACCCTGAATTGTTTGTACAAAGGGATGGTTCTTGAGTCCCCTCTTCCCCTTCATGCCATTGTAGTTGTAGATCCGGGCTAATTCAGTTGAAAATAAAACAGATAGCATGACCTTCGCCAAATGCTTTAGTGTATATCTGCCACACAACGCCAAATAACATGCCTGGAAACACACACACACAAATTTTTTAAACCTGCTGTAGACAGTATCATAATACATGCTGTCTTGATCAAATATCATAATACAAAAAAAAGGATGGAAACCGCTAAGGATGTTTCATAATTTTTCTTTGTAACCAAGCTAAGGTGGTTACAGAAATCGGCTGCAATCAAAGCCACCATTACAAAAGCTTTATTATTTTTAGTATGTCATTTGACATATGACATGTCACTTGATTTATGTGATAAAATGTTATGGGAACCATTAAAGAGAATAACAATAGATTGACTTCCTAACAAATGAGAATAAAACATTTACCAATCGTGTCCTTTTCTCTGGGCCTGCATGCAGATCCCAATCGAGGCGCTCTACTTCCTCTGCAACTTGTATGGGAAGCTGATACCCTGCTGGCAGTTCTCCCCGTTCTCGTTCTTCTCTTCCTATCATCCTTCTATGCATGTCTTTTACAAAGTTCCTTACTTCTACAAGAAGAGAGACGAGGTCCGCGAACTTTTCCCTTGTTTAGCTGGAACCAAAGGCACATGGCAAAACTTCTTTAAAATGTGAAGAACACAATAGCAGAAAGTGTGTAAAATAGTGATCTTTGCTGTAGTTCACGATGCCTAGAAAATATCACTAATTTTGATTACTTTCACATTTGTCATATCTATTTGATTTGTGACCCATACTTATTTCAAGTTTGTTCACTATGGCACAAGAAGGCTGGGTTTTTCAATTTATTGTTTGTTATATCTTACAAAAACACTGTTTATAGCTCTTGGCTGAATTAAGACCAAACAAAATGCCAAAAAGATAATAAACAAAATAATTTCAAATCACCTTCCAAGGGGTAACGAGTCGCTATGTTGGCACGAAAACCAGACAATGGAATGGGAAGACGCTGAAGTAGTGAAGGCAAAGGGGAAACAGTGCTTTTCTGAGAGCTGCTACTTGAGAGCTGGTGCCAACCCCTGGAGGCAAAGTGTATGGCAATGGCTGTGCAGACTGTTGAATATCCAAATGGCCATCACATGGTGGTGATGCCTCAGTATCCTTCTCTTCTTCGCTGTCTGTTTGCTGTGCATCCATGAGTCAGATGAAAACTTTTGAATCAACTTATTCACCTCACCAACTTTAAATTTTCAAGTTGTAATTATGTTGTTAAAAATTTTTATTTTTATTGTAAAAATTTGCTCATCCTGTAAGTATGCCATTTTACCAGGAAGATGATGCAGCTTTGTGTCCTTGATGATGATGATGATGATGTCCATTTGTAATGCGCAGTTATCCATTCGGAAGAATGCTCATTGCGCAGCAAAAACAAAATAAATAAAAATAAGAAAAAAATAAAGTAAATAAATAGATAAACACCAGGAAAGTAAAAAATAAAGACACAAGTGTTGATGACGTACACAAAAAAGTCCCTATGATTAAGTAGAGAAAATAAAAACAGACCGAAATCTACTTGGAGCTATTCACATTCTTTTGGTTGGCTGACTATTTGGGTCATCAGTCTCCACCTTTGATGTATCCTTTAGTCTCTCACAGAGACGACTTGCATATTGGTAATTATCTGCATGGAAATGAATATTAAAAAGCAACCAAATTAGATTTCACAAATCAAGACCAAAAAAACAGAATACATTAATTTTTCTTTAATAATAATACACTTTCATAGTATAGCATAACAACCAAAGTCACACTATCTGCACTGTAATGACATTACAAACATCTACACGCTAACAATAGCATGGTATGTTAAAACAATCAGCCACAGGTTAAAGATATGTTTTAATGTTCAAACAGTCCAAGTAGTATCTTAATCTCCTACCTTTCTCCTGTAGCACATATGGTATAGTCATTTTGATCATTAACGCTCACATGCATCATAAATCTTTCTGCACAATTATGAATCACAAAAGAAATTGCACTTACTTAATGTCTTGTGGAGGCAAACCGTATATATCCGGCTTTTTGGCCCGTAAAATAAAGCTGGCATCTGCTTTCACAGTTGCGAAATCGGCGGCCGCTGGCACCTTTAAATGCCAGCAGCCAGCTGTCTGGAACAGCAGCTACTGGCCCTTCAACCCTTCCTTTGCCTCCTCCAGGAACTCCACCACATGGAAATAGGCCATCTGCAGAAAAAAACTCATGCAGCTTATAGGCATTTGAATATAAACATTCAAAACCTATCTCTCCACACACATCACTGTTATATAGAATTTTTCAAACAAAAACATCTTTAGCAATCATTATTAAGCACATCCAGATTTTTCTCATAGAAATACCACCTAACCTGATGTAAATTTTTAATGAGACCAGCATCATTAAAAACTATAGCCTAAATTAGCCTAAACTAAATTACCACTAGTAACAGAATAGAAATGTGTAAAGCAAGCATAAATAAACTATGTATGTGCACAGCATATTTGCACTGATAATTCAAATGCAGGTGTTAAACACACCATACCATGGTAAATTTTAGTGCTGATTACAATCTATAAGCCCTTGCACCACACATACTTGAACAAGATTTACAGTATATACACTTTAGTACTGTTGGAAGTGTCACTGTCTGATTCACACTGATCTTCTTGATCTAGGGTAAATCATCAAGAAAAGAAATCCATTCTATTTCATCTGCTTTACTTATTTTCTCTAGATTCTGCGGAGCTGAAACCAATGACGTATGGATGCTAACACATCCCACTGAGTTATCGTCCTTTAGATCGTAATCGCAATTTATTTGAGGAAATGCTGCAGACAGCTCTGAATTCTCTGCATCATTAACTGTTAAAGAATTATTAAATTGCAAGAGTTAAGAACTGTGCTGCCCAACCTCTACTTCAGTCTGGAAAACTTCAGCATTTATAGTGTTCATGTACATGTACTATTTAACTTCTGCTCTAATTTTTCTTCTCATAGCATAATATTCTGCATTAAATTTGGACATTGCTGAAAATAAAATCTAAATAACTATAGCTAAACTTTATATACGTACTGTTATCGAAGAGTGAAGCAGATCAGCGATTGGAGATACTCAATTTTCAGTTGCTGTAGCAGAAAGGAATGAAAACGTGAAGCAACAAAAATTTAAAGATGGCGGGCATGCCACACACGTGTTTCCGGTCGCTGCGAGTGCCACGCATTGGCTAACAGCAGCATGGGCACACTGTACCATTGGTCGTTGAGACGGCACAAAATTGGACATAGGCCGGCACACGGTATTGTGGAATGGAGCTAGAACAGGGCTTTAGTAGGCTATGACGGTAAACGTTGTCCAACCCCTGTCATTTCGGCTTTTCTGTGCTACTGGGGATTAAGCCTTAAATCTGATGGTAAAGCCCTATTCTCTTTAAACATGAAAAATAGCTACTGATGAGATGGCTTTAAACAGGGAAAAACAAAGAGCTTGCTGTAAAAAACTACTGGAGGGTATTCTAGAGACCAGGACAAGTAACTGAAATATGCATAACAGTAACAAATCTCTGAAACCAAGGACAAACTGGTGAGAGTTCACCTCGCAAGAGGTGCAACTGCATGGCATAGGTGTGTTTTTACCTTAGCCTAGTGAGAACTACCTCTTCCCACCGCACAGGACGACACAAAGGCAGGTGGTCTGAAAGACAGGGAAGGGTGGCATGTAACTTGTTTTAGCCAAGAGTGTCCTAGTGGCGTTGCAACAGGGACTGAACATAGGCGAGAGGGTAGATTTACTGTCTGATGATACCGTGAGTGTAATCTACCAGAAGACTGGTATGCAGCAAGACCAGGGGCCCAAATGAAAACAATGTCTTTTTTTCTGTTGGAGAAGAGCTGCATGGATAGTATGAATCTGGATGAGGGGGTGATCAAAACGTTGGGAGGCAAAAGTTTGGAGCGCAGATAATGAGTCTGAGATGATCAAAAGGTTTTGCTCCGAAAAGCTGTGGACATGCTACAAGGCTAGCAAGATGACGTGAAGTTCGGTAGAGAAAATAGAACAGCCATCCGCAAGTCAGGCCGAAGAAGCCTGTTGCAGTTGGCAGGATGGAACTGCTGCTGCAGTTACAGGGCCACCGTTTGGGATTTTGGAGCCTGTTAGGCCTGTTAGGAACATAGGTTATCGACCTTGACTGTTTTTAAGAAGCATGGGTTGTCACCCTTGGCTGTACAATATTAGGAATGCATGGTAGTGACCACGACTTATGGAAGAGTGCATGACTGAACGAAATGTTCACTGGAGTCACTGTAGCTGTGGAGAACCCAGTTTTGTCATTCCCGAACAAGTCGTTGAGGTGGAAAGATGGTGTGGAGATTTTCTGTGTGAAAGAGTTTGGGAACGCAAGTGATTCCTTGCCTATTCAAGGTACTGGAGATGTTATTTTTTTATTATTGCTATGGTTATCTTTGTAACGGTTGGTGAAAGAATAATGCGGAATCTTAACATGTGGTCGAAAATTTTGCATTTAAAAAAAGTTTTTTTTGTGGTAACAAAGAGTAGTTGTGCATTTGATTTGTGTATTCATTGAGTTGGAAGGATTTGAGTCTGCATAGCCAGCACCAGCTGTCAAAAATTACAGAAGTCGTAACATCGCCTTCATCAGTGCAGTGTCTGCAGAGCCAACACCACCCGTCAAGGGTTACAGAAATCATAACTTCGCCGTCGTCAGCCTGCAGTGTCTGTATGGCCAGCACCAGCTGTAGTGGATCACCAAGTAGACAGTGTTAGTGGTACAAACATGGGAGAGAATTCAAAGTAACAGACAATAATAATAGAAAAGATGAAACCCATCGATGGGTCTTTTTGATTTGTTGAGAGAAAGAACACATGTGGGACACAATGTTTGATGGTGTGCATTGTCTGTAGAGTGTGTGTGATCGTCAACAAGGCCACTCTGTCACCCATCCAGAGTGAGGTTGGGTGTCCACTCTCGGCACTAGGAGCTGGGGCTAGCTGGGACACAAAATCCAACCCTTTCTCAAAGTCTACAATAAGCAATAATCCAGGGATATTAACATGTGGAAAGTAAACAATATCCCACCAACCTTGATCTGTTATAGCATTTGTATGAATCTATGTCTATGAATCATCTGTCCATCCCTGTCAATTCACTATCCTCACTCTTATCACTTTCCTGATCTAGCACTTGATGAAAATCTGAGGTGATCACTTGCATGTTGTCTGCATTGTCCAGTACTGAGAGGCATGGATGGATATAAAGTCCTTAGGAGACAGTTGATGAAGATCTGAGACTTTCTCAGTCCACCTGACCTTAGAATATTTAGTTTTCACACAGATATTTCCTCTATTAGACCATGCTTCTACCACACTGTTGGTCCCAACAGATTGCTAGCACAGCAAAACTCTCCTTAGTAAGATCTTCTGACATCACACAGGGCAAACCTTTCAGTTTGCGCCTGTTATGGAGAAAATTTTAAACTTTTTTTTACTGACAAGCAATGGACAATGACAGTGTGCGGGCTGGATGTAGAACTGAACTGGTGTTGCTGACAATGCTGCTTGCTCACCTGATGCGCAACTTTGATGTCTGTGTTGTCCAGTTGTAGCCTGCCACGAAGAATGGCAAGCATTTTTCTGGCAGTCTGTGTTTCCTTTGTCTTTATTTTCGTCTTCAGGAATTCCCATTACACATATTTTATTCCATCAGGAATACTGCTCTAGTTTATTAATCTTGCCCTGCACAATGGACACGTATGAATTTGCCTCGTTGACCTGATCTGTCAGTTCATTCACCTGTTCTTCATAACCAACAAGGCTTGCTTTCAGTCTGTCATTCCCCTTTTTGAGATCAAATATTTCTCCTCAAAATTCTTCTATGGACACCATCATTCACTGAAGCTGTTCAGTAACTTCACACAGCTTTTTCATTACATTTGTAAGTGAGAAAATGTCTTGTGCACTCACATCTCTACTGGCAGTTGAGACTATTTCGCTGCTTAGCTGATGGTTGTCATCTTTGACTGGTGTTGTAGCAATGTCTATGGCTGCCATAAATTGTTCGCCACTGGGAGACTGAGTTCCAGTGAGTTGGCGACTAAAAGGTTATTTTTATGCAATTTTTTCCTGATCCTTTTCAACAATGCAGATCTCCTACTCTGCAGTGCTTCATTAGATGATGATAGTTCCTGGCTTGAGTCACTTGAGCTGATGACTTTGTGCTTCGTATCTACCATACTTTCCACCTCAGTCGACATTTCTCCCAAGGTGTTTTTTTTTTACTTTCGTCTCTTAAAAAAGTAGCCTCCAACTGCTCACAAAGGAGGCAAGGGTCACGTTAATCATTATATTTCACCTGATCCATCAAACATTGAGATCTGGCAATGCAAAATACTGGACCACAAAGAAAATAGGACCCACTCACATCACTAAGCGGTGTTCACCCGACCCGATAATAAAATTGTCATATCTTTTAATTAGTTGCAGGATACTTCTGCATTATCTATTTTGGTGGCTTTATCACTGTATAAGACCATATAAAAGTATACAAAAATCTTCAAGTCACAAGCACAATAAACTGAGAAAAATTTGTTGAGATTTGGTAACCGTTTTGATATAATTTTACATTATTTTAATTATATGAATTTTTAAATTATATTTAACTCACAATGTTTCAAGCACTGTACCTAGTGTTGTTTTATATATATAGATATCTTATCCTATTAATGTATATAAGTATGCCCTCAGTATATATTGCTAGCGCATGAGCAACTGTAAATCTGGCATGTAATTATCCTTGTGGTTTCATAAATTTGTTTTTATTGTCTTGTACTATACCTCAGAAAGCAGGTGTTCTATTTACAAACATAAACTCAGTTTGTCTGATGTGTGTCATACACTCATGCAAAATGGCAACATTTTATGGGACTGGTCTTCCAGATTAATTTCCCGATCACATCGCAGCTTAAGTTAGCATGCAGATGAGTGGGTTAGGCCATCTCAAACAACTGTCCCCAAATGGCACACACAGGGCCAGACAGTAGTGTTAAGGTTCAATCAGAAGACAGAATTTCAGCATGACTATGCAGCATGGAATGTATGGTATAATCATAAAAATAAAGTCTATAGTTGATTTAAGCTAACATAATGATTCATAGACTATTAAAACTATGATTTTAGTGATACTGACTTTTGTTTTCGTGAACAATGTCCATAAAATGGATATTATATGGAGGAGAAATAACATATCTGACCTGTTATCTAATTAGCATACTGAAAGATAGGGAAATTAAAAATTTCATGTTATCCGAGTCAAAAATGATTTTGATGCTGGTGAGGCATGATTCTAATTTTTGCAACTCTTTTTTCACTTAAACTCTTACATTAAATACTTCACCATTATTTACCAACATTGTTAAGTCTCTTGGTTTGAAAGGCCACGATCGTGGCTTTGCCGGGTAGCATGGGCAAGGCGATTTACATTACTTTTTATTGCAAAGTTCAACTTTTCTCTTTTCCAAAAATGTATAGGTTTCTTGGTCTAATGTTTATCTCAGAGCAGCAATAAAAAAAAACAAACTTCACCACTGTCATCTTCGCAGTCTTCAGTTATAAGCCAGTCATTGTAATGTTACATTTTTATCTTGAACCAAGAGGGTTAAAGACACTTTTTGGTTAATTTTTCATGCCTTATGACCTATACCCAGATTCTTCCTGCGATTTATCTATCTGTGTACTTGAGCACTTTCAAATCTAAATATTTCCTTAAGTTTACAAGAAAACTATATTTAACAGATATGTTTTGTAATTTTAAAATGGTATTTCTTATGTTAGCTTGAATTATATGTCAGTTTTAGTGTAGGCTGTGAGCTTCTGAACTTAATGTTTTTAATATTTTTAAAGTTTGAATAAAAGAGTTCAGCTGAGCAGATGTGTGGCCAAAAAGATCACGAGGCACAAAATTTGATATATAGCATAGCATCCAGGACATTTACTACATAATAGTTAATAGACTGAGCTAGTCTGCTAAAACAAAATTCAACAAAAAAGTAAAATAAAGAATGATCAAACATTTTAGAAGCAAATTATCAAATTAGAAACATGAATATTCTATTTCCTTTGATAATTTGAACTTTTCAATAACATTAGGAACAGACATGTGACTAGACACAATTAAAAATTTGTATTTTAGAATGGTTAATGAAGTATACATGCCGTATGTGCCCAGCTGCTTTGACATAGTGATCCAATATGCACACTGAGACTGAATTGCCTAATTTTCAGTTAGGTCACCTTCTAAACTTGCTTTTGATCTACAAAAATGTACTATGACAAATGCAATTGAAATATAAAAAATATGTAGGTCAAGGTTAAGGTTCATGACTTGGAATTTCGTATCCTTCCATTAACAGCTCACCTGCAGTGAATGACCAATGGAATATTCTTCTTCTGTCTATATGACCGCACAGTCTCAATCATGTCCCTGAGTGTCTTTGGACTAGAAGGCGTTCCATGGTCAGGCCAACCCATATAATGAAACTGGATCATGCTCTGGGAAACTCCATCTTTAGTTGCCGTTAGTTTTCTCATTACAAAATCCACTTGAATTGTCTCTTCACTGTCCTGTAAAGAAATACTTCATTGCATATAATTATCATCCAATATACTTCATTACAAATATGCATGCATCTCAGTATTATACAAGATTACATGAAAACAAGCATGGCCAGGGGCCTAGATGAGAACAATGTCCTTGTTGCAATGGAGAAGAGCTGCATGAATCATATGGATCTGGACCATGAGGGGTTGGTCGAAATGATAGTCAAAGGGACCTATAGGCAGTCACCTTAATCAGGCAGTCAACAAACTGCTTACCGCCCCAAGGCCTCTGAGGATTTCTGGCTGGCAAGAAATTGTCCAGTGCACAACCACTTGATGGCAGTGAAACCTGTATATTTTTAAACCCCTTGGCAATCGCAGATGGGGAGAGGGATGAGAGCGGCTGGGCCAGCTCCTCGCCTCAACAACAAGAAAATGGGACTAGGTGCCCTTAATATTCTTTCACACACTCTCACACACATCTTCACTGTACGAAATCTCATCCTCTCTTTTTCTCTTGCACAAGTTTGAATTTTTTTTAGCCATAATGAAATGGGTTTGTTTCAATCCTTCTGCTCGAGGGGATGTGACCAAGCGGTACCACTTAAGGCATTTCCAGCAGGGTCCCACCAGGGATACAGAAGGACTATACTCTGGCCTTCAGAAACAAAAACCAGATTGACCCCAGCTGCAGCCTTCTAGCAAAGTTAGGGCAATGCATAACCATCGTTTGATTGGTTTGGGCCACACCAACCTCCCTTCTAGATGTCTGTGCCAAAAAGGTGTGTTGATATGATAGGTCGCAACCCATCAGGGACCTCAGCCTCCAACATCCCATCCTTCCTCAACACGGGTTGCCCTGTACGGCAAAAGCAGGGGGGGGGCCTGAAGGATGATTGGTTGGTTGTGTTTACCGCTGCGCCAGCGCAACTAAGGCTATATCATGGCGAGATAAAGTTATCTTACTTTAAAATGTTTAGGGACAAAACCCCCCAAATGATATAACATAACCATAACAATAAAAGCCAACACAAGGATCAAGAATAACATAAAAGAGTGGGTAACATGTTAAAAAAAAGGGTGTTGTGGACCAAACGCCACCAATAAACCAATAAAACCATTAACTATCAAAGCATAAAAAAATTAAATCTTATGGTAAAGCCCTATCCTCCTTAAAAATGTAAAAATAACTGCCGATGGGACAGACCTAAACAAGGAAACAAGGAGCCTGCAGTAAAAAAAACTGCTGGTGGACACTCTGCAGTCCATAACAAGTAATAAAAACATGTACAACACTCAAAATTCCTTGACACTTAGGACAAATTGGTGGTGGTTCACCTTGTAAGAGGTGCAACTGCGTGGCAAGGGTGTGTCGTATTCTTAGTCTACTAAGAACTACCTCCTCCTGCCACACAGGATGGCATGAAGGCAGGTGGTCTGAAAGAAAGGGAAGGGTGGCATGTAACTTATTTTGGCCCAGAGTGTCCCAGTGGCGTTACCACAGGGACTGAAGCTAGGCCAGATTTGCAGTCAAATGAAACTAGAGAGGGTAATTTACCAGGACCACCGTTTGGGACTTTAAAGCCATCTGTAAAGATAGAACAGAATCCAGGATAGTCAGAGAGAAGTTCTTGAAAGCGCTGGAGAAAGACGAGGTCACAGGTGTCGCCTTTCTTGAAAGCTGAAAGATCGAGATGGATCTCCAGAACAGGAAGAGTCCAAGATGGAGCTGGTAAGAGAGGGAGAGTCTTTACCTGCTGAATATCTACTCCAGCCTCTTGTAAGTGAGGTGCAGCATGGAGTGATAATGGTTTTTGCTCCTTGGTACGAATAGCATACAGGGCAGCATGCTGAGGTCCAAAGACGGCACCATAAGCAGGGTTTTCAGGGTGAGACTTCAAGCGACAGACATAGGATAGCATGAGTTTCAGACGTCGAAGGGACAGTGGAGGCTCTCCAGTTTCTGCGTACAGACTTTGTACGGACTTGAGGTGAATGGGATCGAGAATTTTTAGGTAGGACTCTCGAGCAGAGCCATAGATGATGGAGCCATAGTCTAGCTTGGAGCGGACCAGGGCGCGATACAGACAAAGCAGTACCGTGCGGTCCGCCCCCCAGCTGACATGGCCAACTACTTGCAGAACATCTAAGGCTTTAAGGCATGAAAGGCGTAGAGATCTGATGTGAGGAAGAAAAGATAGTTTACACTCGAAGATGACCCCAAGAAATTTTACTTCCTGAACCACTTTGAGTACCGTGCCATTGACAGAAATACAAGGGTCTGGAAACATGCCTCGTAGTTTACAAAAGTGGATGCATACTGACTTTTTAGGAGAAAGTTTGAAGCCATTATTTGTCACCCACTTCTGCACACCATTTACACAGCTGAAGCCGGTGTTCAAGACATACGGACCTGCTCGGATGCTGTGAGCAAAGTCGTCTACATACAATGAGGCCGCCAAATCTGGACAGACAGATGTTAAGATGGAATCTATTTTAATGTTAAAAAGAGCAGGTGATTGTATGCTGCCCTGCGGGACGCTCATTTCCTGTTCCTGAGGATCAGACAGGTCAGACCCCACACAAACTTGAAAAAGGGGTTGAGAAAGAAAGTTCTTGATGAAGAGAGGCATACGACCCCAGAAGCCAAGGGCGTGAAGGTCCAACAGAATACCTTGCTTCCTGGTAGTGTCTTACGCCTTCTCCAAGTCAAAGAAACCTCCTAATACATGCTCTTTACTGACAAATACATCTTCAACGAAAGTTTTAAAACAGACCAGATAGTCTAGGGATGCTTTGGTATTGTCTAAAGCCACATTGCAGGATGTAGAGGAGACCACGAGATTCAAGCTGCCAGGTGTGTCGGGCATTCACCATGCATTCCAGTGTTTTGCCTAGAAAACTAGAGCAATAGGTCTAAAAGGAGGAGGAGAGAGACCTTTGGATGATGAGTCAGCAGCTGATATGGGATGTTGTCTTTGCACTTTTAAAAGAGCCTGCTTCTGTTCAGATAGAGAGAAAGACCTAAAGGAGGCCACAGAAAAAAAATCAAAAGAAAGGCATTATGGGGAAAAAAACAGGAGAAAGACCAATGTAGACAGAAGATAGGAAAGATAAAAACTATACTGTGACTGGGAGCGGGTTTGTTAGAAAAAGAGTATAGGAAAGGGCTAGTGAGAGAGGAAAAAAGAATAGCAGAGGTTAAAGGGGTGGGCCAGCTAATTCACCCCCGGCATGAGAAGCCGGGCCCATGGGAGTGACAGACAAAGGATAGCATAAGTTTCAGACTGTGAAGAGAAAGCGTGGGTTCACCACCATCTGCATACACTTTGCACAGAGGTGATGCAAAAGGCACCCAGACAGATGTGGAGCCCATGATGAACAATAGGGTCAAAATTTTAAGACAGGACTCTTGAGCAGAGCCATAGATGATGAAGCCATAGTCTAGCTTGGATTAGATCAGGAAACGATACAGAGGGTACAAACTTCAGAGATGAAACCAGACTGACCACAGCCGCACCCTTCTGGAAAAGCTAGGGTAATGCACAACCAGCTGATAGGTTGATGTGCCCCACACCAACCTCCTGTCTAGGTTTAAGTCTGGGCCAAAGAAATGTCTTGGTATGATGGGCCACAACCCATCAGGGACCTCTACTTCCAGGATCCCATCCTTCGACACAGGACACGCTGCACAGCAAATGCAGGGGCCTAAAGAAGGTCACAGAGAAAAGAGAGTAAAGAAGACAAGAGAAAGATCACCATAGACAGAAGACAGGACAGATAAAACAGGAGAAAAGAGGAAGAGTTTGCAGGTAAACAAATATAGGTGAAAGAATAAGGGAGAAAAAGAATAGCAGAAGAGAAAGGGGGAACTGGTGTTTTACTCTGAGCCAGCAGCTAAGGCTATATCACAGCAAGGCAGCCAGCCCTGTAAACATAGCAGAAGAGAAAGCGAAGGGCCTGCTCAGTCACCCAGCCAGCTGGCTGTTCAGCCCCTGCACACGAAGATGGACCCACAGGGAGAGATAAAAAGGCCAGTAAGAGAGAAAGATGAATAGCAAAAGAGAAGGGGGTAGACCAGCCAGAGAAAAGCAGTGGGTGATTTGTACAAAGATTCAAGCAGTTGTTCATGAAGGCTCCTTTATAAAAATAATAGTAAATGCATTTCAAGTGTATGCACTTTGACATAAACAATCAGCTTAACAGTCTCTCTCTCACACACACATACACACATGGTTGGAAAATTTTTGAAAGTTTTTGACTCATGGGGATGAATATATCAATAAACATGTGATGTCCATAGTCATATATGGCTAACAGGCTTGAGGGAGGCGGCTCTCCGCAATTTTTGTATTTTTCTTAGTTTGTTGTGTTTTTAGTGCCCATTGTGTAAGTCGGTACTTTCTTCTCTGCGTCGCTTTCTGCCTGACGCCATAACGCTTTTTCTGAAGATCTTTAGATCACACAACGACACGAAGGCTTTTCTCTGAACTCAAGGCCGTTGAGAGTCAGCACGGGTCCCGGAGCAGACGACTTGCTAAAACAAGTAGCTGGTAAAGTTCATAGATTCAAGAGTGACAAGAGGCTAAAGACAGACAAAGGGTATGTCAGACAAATCTGTAACCACGCATTGTGCTTATTCCGAATCTCAGTTGTCTGATTCTCCACCAGCAAGTAACCTCCCCACCACTGGCAGAAAACAAGGTGAAGGTCACTATCAACATCAATGAGTCATCGTCATCAGAAGTGGTCATCGTGCAGTTTGACAGTGTGGCATGTGTCTATCAGCCATATACAGGAATAGCCAAAGGTCTCACAGATACAACCACACTGCATGTAGCTCCGCACTCGACAACAGGACTGTAGGTGGCTGTTAAGCGGATTGATCTAGAAAACTTAGATCACGAGTTCTCTTATGTATAGAAAGAAGTATTAACCAAGCAGTTACAATATGAGACTTCTCCCACATTACTGTAGCTTCGTCCATCGCCATGAACTGTGGACAGTCATGCTTGTCATGGGCTATGGTTCTTGCCGTGACCTGCTGGTCATACACAGGGTTGTGAAGACTACCCATACTTTTATATCAGCTAGCGGACAGGTGTGTCTCACTGGCTTCCAGAACTCCACAGTCTATGACTATCCTAGCATACTGCTGATTGCCTCCAGTAGCTCAGTCCGGAAATTCTTGAACAGAATCTGGATATTTCTCAGTGATTGTAAAACTAATCTGATGATCTTACTACAAGAATTCTGCTATTTTTCAGTGATTTTAAAACTAACCCCATACACTGTACAGCGCATTGAGTCAAATCTGGAGTTGAAAATTGCGCTATATAAATCTGCTTTAATAATAATAATAATAAAAAAAATATATCTTGGCAGGAACAAAGCAGTATATGGAAAGCATGAGTCATTCCACAAATACTTACAGTGTGAATAGCAATATTGCCAAATAATTCTTTTTTCCCAACATCAGGCCAGTACTTCTCACACTTTTGCTGCAAAAAACAAATATTTATATATATATATATAGAGAGAGCATGATCTATAAAGAGATTGATGACTATCCACAGGTACAGTTGTTACTTCAGGACCAAAGACAAAAATAAAAACATTCTGGATGAAATCTTGCCTTAATAAAAAGCAGAAAGTGACTGAAATAAAAATGTTCCAAAAAAGTAATTTTGCATAAAACTTAGGGTGTTTCTTCCTAAACAGCATTTGGTACCTGTTAAAAGTGTAGCTTACTATGAATGTCCAGAGAGAAATAGAATCAACCAACTGTACAATTAAAGAAAAATTACTTTCTATTTTTATGGCACATAAGAACTCTTCCTTGGAAGTAAATATTTCACACCTTAACTTTGTTAATATATACTGCTCAAAACAATGGAAAGCCCACCTTCATATTTTATTCATCATTTTTTTTTTAACCAGAAGTGAGCAATTCCTTAAAATTTTTTTAGTGAATTTGTTGTGTGGGTGGACAGTCAATGTGAATTTGATGACAATCCACTTTGGCCTTGTGCATGCTCAGTACAGCAGTCAAACATAAAGGGTCACTGAACCCACAAAAAATGACTGCAATTGCAACATATCCATACGATAATGCAGAATTGAACACTAAAAAACATGCAGTGCACCTGCAAGCCCTGTTCACTGTCAACACAACTCAGTAATTTTAGAGCACTGGGAGGGTATCTATTGTCGGTTTCTATACACCTTTTTAATCATGCCTCAGAGACAACAATTAAGTACTGTCAACCAAAGGAAGGTCGTTGCATGGCTGCACGAATTTGTTTGTTTGTGTTCTAACGCCGTGCCAGCAACTAAGGCTATATCACAGCGAGAAAAGTAATTTTGCTTTAAAATGTTTAGGGACAAACCCCTAAGTATTATAACCATAACATCTTAAAAAACCAACACAAGGAGCAGGAAGGCGCAGGTGTTCGAGAAATTGACCGCTGATTGGAAGTTGCTCACTTTGTCATTCAAAGTCTACAATGCAGTGGGAAGTGTTGCAGAGCAAAGACCCCCGGTCAAACATTGTGTTTTATGCTGTGCCAGCAACTAAGGCTGATCATGGCGAGAAAAGGTAATGTTATATAAAAAAGGTTGAGACACAAAAATACCGGATGATAACATCCTTAACAACAAAACCTAACACAAAGAACAAAATTATAATATGGTAGATAATATGTCAGAGGTAATTCTAGGATTTCAAAAAGAGGGGCCCTGGGGCCCTCTCGATGGAAAAAAGGGGGCCTTCAAATGAAACAAGGGGCCCCTCAAAACAAACACAATTTCACTGCTTTTTCCGATAAATATTTGGTATACAACAAAATACTTTATTAATCACAAGAAATTTTATTATATCACAAGAAACTGAAGATTAATCACATAGATATCTTTTTCTTTTATATTGATAAATTATCTTTCATCATCATCAGTGTGATCATAGCATCCTAAATTTGCAAACCAATTAGTCTTTGTGTCTATCTCATTGAGCTATGAGCTAATGTTTAGACACTTTTCATTTGTCTCATTAGTGCAGGGGTTTAAATGTTTCTCCTCGAGGCAACTTCTACAAGAAGACTTTATTAGGTTTTGATGGCTGAAGACCTCTCTCACAGCCTGCATTGTGGGATAGCATAAGGAGGCACAGCTTTCCAAGAACCAGCAAATTGGAAAATGAATCCCTGTGAAAGTCAAATAACAGTTTAAACAGCTTGTGGAATCTCTCCGATATGCATTCTGCTTTACAGTTTCTTTGACCACAATCCATTCCTCTAAACATGCTGCTTTGTCAAGCAAGATTTTACTGAATTTTCTGCCCACTTGTGCTGGTTTTCAAAAAGATATTTAAGTCTCCATAGGGTATTCTGTCTTCTGCAGACAGGAAAAAGATGGGGCGCACGAAAAGAACTGAAAATGCAGAGGCAACATCACCTGCATCTTTTGGGAACCTGTCATTAATGTTCTTGCACATTGTCACAAAAGCCACCCTGACAGCTTCTATGTCCTGTGATGTTGTATCAAGTTCGCAACACGTTATTTCTAAGTGTTACATAATACCGCCGGGATAAGTTCCGAAAAGGTCATGAGGATAGAAATAAATTAGAATTGAAGAATTTCAGCCTCGAAAGAGTGGCTGTGGTCGGAAGTCTGAATGTCTGCAGCATCTTCGTTCGGTACCTAACACACCCGGGGTTGTAAACGCGTTATTCTGATTGTTTTAGGCAACTTTACATCTCATGCCTTCGTCCTCGTTCATTAGACAAGGCCATTTCTTCAGCTGACTGGATGCGTGGTTTTTTACGAGCGGTCTCTGTCTCAATTTGTCTATTTCGCCATCTTTCGATTCGTTGTCTACATTTTCAGTTTCAACAATGTGTGCGGCACACTATGACGAGTTTCTTCCAGTCCTTTCTACTTTCCGGGGCATCTTCTGCTGCTCATGTCATGAACAAAAAGTCAGAGTTGACAGTCGCGTTCACTTCGTTTTCAACTCGCTTGGTTCCAATACCCTTTGATCTCTTCCGTCCCAAATGTTTTCGCTGTGGGTGCGTCAACAATTTACTTCCTGGAGCGAAATTTGGAGCAGGTTGCATCAAATGGATAACACATGGTCAGTTTGAAAACTGTCCAGTCATTAGCATCGATTCTAGTGGGTCGGTTTCAAACCAGCACGATGAATCACAACAATTATTTTTGAAGTACCGCATCGCGTGTTCAAAAGTGCGCCAGCCATGGTATTTCTGCGGGCGCATGGTCGCGCTGACTTTCACACTATGCGCCCCTCTGCGAAATTTTGCAGGAATCCCGCAAGGCCGCAGCCTAAAATTACCTCTGTATGTGGAAAAGGAATGTTGTGGCGTCACCTACAATTAATAATAATAATGCAAACTTATAATAAGCAGAATCACAAATAAGATAGAGCGCACTCTCTGCGCAGTACAATTTGATAGAAAGAAACATAACAACCAATAGACAGTGAGGTACAGATAGGGACACTGAACAACATAAAGATGAGGTACAAGTCAGGAATAGTACTTTGTAAAAAGATATGTTTTAAGAGAGCGTTTGAATGCAGCCTTGGAGGCTGAGTGGCGAATGTGATGTGGTAGAGAGTTCCAGTGCTGAGCAGCAAAAAGGGAGAACATCCGTTGTCCATATGTGACTGTCTTTGTGAGAGGGAGGGATAAAATGCGGGAGTCTGATGAGGAGCGAAGGTTTTGGGCAGGAGTTTTGACAGACAAGATTTCATTAAAGTAGCTGGGGGAGTGACCTTCGAAGAAACCATAGCAGAGAGTTGAAAGCTTGTAGTCTATTCTAGCTTTAACTGGTAGCCAATGAAGAGAGCGAAGAAGTGGTGAGACATGATCATGTTTGCGAGTCCGAAAAACGAGACGAGCAGCTGAGTTTGAATTGTTTGTTTGTTTGTGTTTAACGCCGTGCCAGCAACTAAAGCTATATCATGGCAAGAAAAGTAATTTTGCTTTAAAATGTTTAGGGACAAACCCCTAAGTGATATAAACATAACATCTTAAAACCAACACAAGGAGCAGGAACAAAATAAAAGAGTGAATGACATGTAAAAATGGGTGTTGTGGCCCAAAAAGCCACCAACGAGCCAATAACCAAAAACTATGAAGTTATACAAAAGCTGAAATCTTGTGGTAAAGACCTATTCTCCTTAAAAAATGTAAAAATAGCTGCCGATGGGACGAACCTAAACAAAGAAAACAAGGAGTCTACAGTAAAAAAACTGCTGGCGGATACTCTGGAGTCCAGGACAAGCAATCAAAACATGTTCAACACTCAAAACTCCCCGGCACCAAGGACAAACTGGTGGTGGTTCACCTTTCAAGAGGTGTGACTGCATGACATAGTTGTGTCCTACCCGTAATCTGGTAAGAACTACCTCCTCCCGCCGCACAGGACGGCATGAAAGCAGGCGTTCTGAAAGAGAGGGAAGGGTGGCATGTAATTTATTTTGGCCCAGAGTGTCCCAGTGGCGTTGCCACAGGGACTGAACATAGGCCGAGAGGACAGATTTACAGTCAAAGGATATCAGTGATGGTCATTTACCAGGAGGCTAACATGCAGCCTGGTCTGCTCGAACATCGCTGGGGATACCTGCATGGCCAGGAGCCCAGATGAAAACAATGTCTTTTTCTGTCGGAATAAGGCTGCATGGATTGTATGAATCTGGACCACAAAGGGGTGGTCGAAAGGTTGGGAAAGAAGGGCTTGGAGAGCCGATAGCGAGTCTGAAATGATAAGAAAGTTTTGCTCCAAAGAGCGGTGAACATACTGCAAGGCTAGCAAGATGGCGTGAAGTTCCTCAGAGAAGATAGAGCAGCCATCCTCAAGTCGAGCAGAAGAAACCTGTTGCGGTTAGCAGGACAGCTAAAGGGCCACCATTCAGGACTTTAGAGCCATCTGTAAAGATAGAACAGAAACCAGGATGGTCCGAGAGTAGTTCTTGAAAACGCTGACGAAAGATTTGGTCACAGGTGGCACCTTTCTTGAAAGCGCAAAGATCAAGATGGATCTCTGGAACAGGAAGAGTCCAAGGAGGAGCTGGTAAGAGAGGGAGAGTCTCTACCTGCTTAATATCTACTTCGGCTGCTTGTAAGTGAGGTGCAGCATGGAGTGATACTGGGTTTTGCTCCTTGGTACGAATAGCATACAGGGCAGCATGTTGAGGTCCAAAAACAGCACGGTAAGCAGGGTTTCCAGGATGAGCTTTCAAACAACAGACATAGGATAGCATGAGTTTCAGACGACGGAGAGAAAGTGGAGGATCACCAGCTCCTGCGTACAAACTTTGTACAGAAGTGGTGCAGAAGGCAGATGTGGAGCCCTTGGTGGTGAATAGGATCAAGAACTTTGAGGTAGGACTCTCGAGCAGAGCTATAGATAATGAATTCATAGTCTAGCTTGGACTGGACAAGGGCGCGATACAGGCAGAGCAGGACCGCGTAATCCGTCCCCCAGCTGACATGGCTAGCTACTCAAAGAATGTCCAAGCTTTTCTGACACAAAAGGCATAGAGATCGGATGTGTGGAAGAAATGATAGTTTTCAGTCAAAGATGCCCCCAAGAAATATTACTTCCTGGACCACTTTGAATACAGAGATAGGTGGGTTTGGAAACATACCTCGCAGTTTATAAAAGTGGATGCATAATGACTTTGAGAGAACTTAAAGCCATTTTCCGTCACCCACTTTTGCACCCCATTAATGCACATCTGAAGACAGCGTTTGAAGCATGGTAGAGTTTTTAAAAGTTTTTAATAAAGATTGGCATATGATCCTGGAAGCCAAGGGCATGAAGGTCTAACAGAATATCTTGCTTCCAGGTAGTGTCGTTCTACTTCTCCAAAAAACAAAAAACAAAAAAACCCCATGATCTTTACCCATGAAAGCATCTCTTACGAAACTTTCAAAGTGGACCAAATGTCCAACCTGCTGTCTAGGAGAAGTTCAGGTCAAAGAGGTGTGTTGGTATGAGTCACAACCTTCACCTCTAGGATCCCATCCTCCCCCGACATGGGTCGTCCTGCATGGCAAATGCAGGGGACCTAAAGGAGGCGGCGGAGAAAAGAGGACGGGACTGGTGTTTTATGCCAAGCTAGCGACTAAGGCTATATCTATATCACAGCAAGGCAGCCATATGCAGAGAAAGAACAGCGTGACCATGAGGAGAGCTGAACCTAGGAGAGCCAGTCCTCACTGTATTGGTGACAGGTGGTAACCGTTACACCACCAGACTGCCCCATGGAGAAACGAGACATTGGAAAAAGCAGGCTGAAGAAAGGCCAGAATAGACAGAAAAAAGAAAAGGTAATACAGAAGTAGGAAGTGATAGAGTTTTTTGGAAAAGAATAAATAAGAATACAGATGAAAGAACCAGTAAGAGAGAAAACGGAAAGTAAGAAAGAAAGGGGTGGGCCAGCTCAGTCTGGGTGTTCAACCCTGGCACTAAAGGGTGGTGCCCATTAAAGTCCTCCAAAAGAAGAACAGGAGAAGGACGTTGAGTCAGAAGACTCTAAAGTTCCTGTCAAGAGATCCGAACAGAGGGAGGAAGATAGACACAGCAGATAGTGATAGTCTTTCCCAGAGTAAACCAGGCAGCAACAGCCCGAAGAGGAGTGGAAAGTGGCATCTGGCTAAACAAAAGGAGGGAGTGAAGAAGAAGAGCAGTCCCACCTGAAGGGACATCAGTCTGCGAGTCTTGACATAAAACTCAAAAGCCTTTGAAGGAAAAAGAGGTAGAAGGTAGGAGAAGAGTCTCCAGTAGAGCTATGATATCAGGAGAGAAACAAGATGCTAGGCATTGGAATTCCTCAACCATGGGTCGCCCTGCACGGCACATGCAGGGGGCCTAAAAAATGCCAAAGAGAAAAGAAATATATAAAAAGAAAGGCATGATGGAAAAAGAAAACAGGAGAAAGACCAGGCAGAAAATAAGAAAGATAAAACTGTAGGGTGACAGGAAGAGGGTTTGTCAGAGTATAAATGAAAGGGACAGTTAGGGAGAAAAAAAGAATAGCATAAGAGAAAGGGGTGGGTAAGCTTAGTCACCCAGCCAGAGAGAGGCTGGGCATTCACCCCCAGCACAAGAAACCAAGAAGCCTGCAAGTCCTGATGTAAAACTTGAAAACCTTTGATGAAGAAAGAAGTGGACGTTAGGAAAGGAGTCTCCTGTAAGGGTATAACAGAAAGAGAGAAATGAGATGCTAGACAGCAGAGTTCTTCAAAATTGGTTTGGATCCCTCGGCAGTTTCACTAAAGGATAAAAAGACATGTGTTACCTATTTGAGAAAGGTGCAGAGCATCTCATGGAGGTAGAGGGAGAAGGAGAAAGTGAAGAAGGTCACTCATCCACATGCATCCTCTGATTGCCAAGGGAGGCAAACAATTATTCTTTGAACTCCCATCTGACATGCCTTGAGCTCATCAACTTTGTTCTGGATGGATTGAGTGTTGAACATGTTTTGATTGCGTGTCCCGAACTCCAGAGTATCTGTCTTATTGACAGAGAGAAAGAGAGAGAAGTTACAGCCATGACAGCCCCAAATGTTTGGTGCTGAGTAGTGTATTTTGCTGGTGATGATTTTGGTTTTTGCTGTGAATCTGTCTTGTCTGTCTGGGGTGTAGCATGCTCTTGTGGGTGTGAACTGTTTCTACAGCCTGTAGAAGGTGGTGGCATTGTATGATACAGGAATAATTTTTGTCTAAAAATTTGGAAATAAAAATTAAATTAAATTTAATGTATTTATAAAGCAAGAATCTTAATATGTCATATGCTACAATAATGAACACTCTAGTTAACTTACCTTGCCACATTCAATTAAACGACAGGCCATGAAAATTACTTCTGTCTTATGCTCCCACAGCATGCGCCAGAAATCATTCACAGTGTTAAGCATAGGGCCTTGTGCAGCTATGTAGCCATTTCCACCATCAACACCCTACAAAGAGGAGTAGAAACACTTCTTAATCTATAAAGAGAAGAATAAGTAACTTTGCATGCCTTGAGCAAGAGTTATACTGCAGGTCAAACTGACTGTACACATAACACAATTCTGTTCATAGCATTTTCAACGTAGAAGTTTATCTCTAATTTTACTTGTGTGTCACAATAAGAGTGTCTATGGAAAGAAAATAATCATGCCTGTTGCTGATTTACTATATATGGACACAATGCATTCAAGGAAGGGAACTAGGGCCTTTCATTTTGTTTTTTATTTGACAAGGACAAAATCTGAATCTCCAGTGGGAGCAAGCCCTCATTTATGCAGGGAATAGATATCATGGTTGATGGTCAAGAATGTTCACCATGAAGGCAACTTGCCGAAGCTCGTCAGCATTTTAGTTTTTTACATCTATTTTACTCATATCAACTGCTCATTTAGTTCAGTTCAAAGTACTGTTAGGGTTCACTTCTACAATAGTGGACAAAAAAACATCATGCAGTGTGCTTGTTTGTGCTGCTTTTGTGTATTTTCCTGGACTTCGAGAACAACTAGCTATCAAGATGGTGGGCCTCCACTATGTTGTACAGTCGGGAGTACCTTCTCGAACCATCTTCGGCTACCCTTCAGCTTGACACTTCCAACTTTCCAACTGATATCTTACCTCCAGACTCAGCTGAAGCGAAAGAGAGGAAGCAGAAGTGGAGTTCAGTGCCGGCGTAGGAAACTTGATCTTAATGACAGACATAAAGCTCCACCACTGCCTTCTGTTCTGCTTTCTAATGTTCAATCCATCCAGATTGTTTGTTTGTTTGTGCCAGCAACTAGGGCTATATCACGGCGAGAACAGTTACTTTGCTTTAAAAAGTTTAGGGACCAACCCTTAAGTATTATAACCATAACATCTTAAAAACCAACACAAGAAGCAGGAACAACATAAAAGAGTGACATATAAAAATGGGTGGCCCAAAAAGCCACCAACAAACCAATAACCAATAACTATGAAGTTATAAAAACTCAAATCTTGTGGTAAAGCCTCCTTAAAAATGTAAAGATAGCTGCCGATGGGACGGACCTAAACAAAGAAAACAAGGGGTCTACACTAAAAAACTGCCGACAGATACTCTGGAGTTCGGGACACGCAATCAAAACATGTTCAACACTCAATCCATCCAGAACAAAGTTGATGAGCTCAAGGCATGTCAGATGGGAGTTCAAAGAAACGTGTCTCCTTGCTTTCACCGAGACTTGGATAAGGGAGGCCGACAGTGACAATGATTTATATGTCAGCGGGTTTGGCCATCCCATTCGCATGAATAGACGTCACCAGCAAATCCACCTGCAGAGGCGTGTTTTTACATAAATGAACATTACTGCAACACCGTTGTGGTCAGGGAACGACTGTGTACCACTGATCTTGAACTGTTGTCCATTTCCCTTACAACCCTTACTTTCCCTTACTACCTCCCCAGGGAATTCCCTCCGCTGTTTTACACACTTGTGTATATACACCCACGTGCCAATGCAAAGACCGCCACTCACCTGATCGTTGATGTGATACACAAATTAGACACCATTCCCCCGAGTTTATCCTTAGTGATCCTCACTGACGGCTTACCAGGTTACTTAAAAGCTATGAGCAATATGTATCCTGCTTCACTACACAGACAAATTCTATTATCGACCTTTGTTACGGCACTGTTTCTGGTGCTTAAAAAACACTTACGACTTACCATCCCTTGGAGTGTCGTATCACAATAGCATTCTCCTGGGGCCGGTGTATAAGACAGTGTGTCGGCAATTTACACCTGTGGTGGAGACAGTAAAGTGCTGAACAGAAAAGAGTATCACCCAATTGCAGGGGTACTTTGACTGCATAAACTGGAAGGTTTTTATTATTCCAGTGAAAATCTAAATGACTTGGCTGATGTTGTGTCTTCTTACATCACTTTCTGTCTTGACACAGTCGTACCCTCCAAGAAATATGCCATCTTTCCGAATAATAAACCCTGGGTAACAAAGGATCTCAAATCTGTTTTGAAAAATAAGAAGAGTATATTTTATACTTGAACTGTCAGGATGCGATTAGGGAGGCAAAGAAAATGTACAAAGACAAAGATGAGTAGCAATTCAGTATGGCATGATATCAATCGCAAAGAAAATTTTCTTAAAAAACCAGTGGCACTTGCAGGCATTGATGAGTGTGATCTTCCCAACGTGCTTAATTCTTTTTATGCCCGCTTTGAGAAACACGACTTCTCTCACAATGTTTCCGTATTAAAACAGTCTCTGGTCCCTGAGCATGGGTTGGTGATTGCCCAGTCCTGTGTCAAAGATCTCTTGAGGCGAGTAAATGTTAATAAGGCTCCAGGTACAGAAAGGATCTGTGGACGCATTCTCTCTCCATCACTGCGCCGAACAACTTAGCAAAGTTTTACAGCTTCTGTTCTAGCTCTCTGTAGATTCTGGTCTCATTCCTGATATTTGGAAACTTTCGCACATTGTGCCTGTTCCAAAAGTCACTAGGCCCAGTCAACCCAACAACTTCAGATGAGTCATTCTTACGTTAACTATCATGAAATCCCTTGAGAAAATCGTAAGGAGCGAGGTTATGACTGCTGTTGATAAATATCTTGACCCGCTGCAGTTTGCCTATAGAGCTGGAAGAGGTGTCGATGATGCTAAGCTGTTTATACTAAATACGCTGTACAAACATCTGGAGAAACCTAAAGCTCATGCCAGGCTTCTCTTTGCTGATTTTTCTTCTGCTTTTAACACTCACTTGTTAGTGGATAGTCTAGTTTCAGACTTCCATCTATCCCACCAACTAACTCTCTGGATCCTGGACTTTTTAACAAACAGGCAGCAGAGAGTTTCTGTTAATGGTCTTCTCTCACATCCTGTTGTCACCTGTATAGGTTCCCCTCAAGGCTGATGCTTGTCTCCACTACTGTTCATACTCTATACTAACAGTTGTAGAAGCACTATGGATAGGAGCTTTCTTATAAAATTTGCTGATGACTCTGCCTTGCTGTAACTTTTGTATGATAATGAACATGTTCACAGTGGCGCTCTTCCTGACTTTGTACACTTCTTCTTATTCCTTTTCGCCCCAAGTGGAGCATAGGGCCGCAACTACACCATGCCATTGAACCCGGTTCTGGGCCTCCCTCCCCAGTTGAGCCCATGTCATTCCAGCTGCCTCCGCCTCGCCGTGGACCGATCTTCTCCACATCTGTCTGGGTCTCCCATCCCTGCGCCTCCCCTGTGGGTTCCAGTCCAGAGCTTGTCGTGTTCGATTTTCGGCCGGCTTTCAAAGGGTGTGACCGATCCAGCCCCACTTTTGCTTCTTGATGTCTTGGCTGGCAGGTTTTTGGTTGGCTCTCTCCCACAGGTATGCACTGGAGATCTTCTCGGGCCATCTGATGTTGAAAATATGGCGCAAACATCTGTTGATGAATGTTTGAATCTTGTTGGTGGTGGTGTTTGTCATACACCATATCTCAGACCCATATAGAAGGACAGATTTTACGTTTGTATGAAAGATGCGGATCTTGGTGTACTGAGATAATGCCTTGGAATTCCAGACTGGTCGCAGGATGTGGAATGCTTGCCTGGCTTTATTTATTCTGTTTCTTACATCTTCATCTGCACCTCCATCCTTGGTGACTATGCTGCCTAGGTAGGTGAAGCGACTTTGTACACTGGTGTGACGAAAACTTCTTTGTCTTAAATGCCTCAAAGTCTAAGGAAATGATCTTCGACTTTTGGATGATCAAGCCTGAGGCAGTCATCAGTACAATCCATGGTGATGCCATCATGGTAGTCAACTCCTAAATATTTAGGTACAATTTTTGACAACAAGCTTAAATGGGAAATAAACACTGATATGATCCTCTGTAAGAGCCAACAACACCTATACCTCCTACGGAAACTCATATCTTTTTCTGTCAGCTCTGTTATCCTCACTTGGTTCTATCAGTCCTTTATTGAAAGTCGCATCACTTTTTTTTTTTTTTTTGATCTCTTGGTTTCATAACCTCTCCCTAGGGAATTTGAACAGTCTTGTCTCCCTTGTTAATATCTGTTCCAACATCACCGGAATCAGGCTGAGGGACTTGGCAGCCTTCTGTCATCAGCAAATCCTTAGCAAGGCTTCCCGCATCCTTTCTATTTCTAATCATGCATTGGCATGTGAGTTTTCACTCTTGCAGTCTGGCTGTAGGTACCAAATGCCTGTATGCAGAACCAATCATCACTGTAACTCATTCATTCCATGTGCCATTTACTTGATCGACTCCCTACTGGCCATGATCTTGTACTAGCCTGAGGTGACAGAGGTCACCAACTGTATCTACTGTTGCTTGGAATATGTGTGTGTGAGAGAGAGAGAGAAATTACTTCAATATGTATATGTATTTAATTATCTCTATATATTGCTAGTACAAGCACGATCTGGAATTGTCTTTGTGGATCAATAATATTGCATTGTATTGTACTGACAATAGCTTCAATATTGAAACAGCCACAACATGCTCTCGGCACATTGCCCAGGTAGTGGATAGGAGAATAACCTCCAGATATGGAGGTTAGCTATGAAATAATCCTGGCTCTTCCTCGACGAAAAAGCACTTGTAGACCAACTGGCCATGTTCCTACCAAGAGGGGGAGGATTGCAGTAGGATATACTTCATGTGTTCAATGACAGGTCCACCATGTGATAAAGAGCCATGTTATAAGCTCTGGCCTTGGGGTGGGATCCTTGCAAGCAATTTCCCCTGTGCTCACAAGGCAAAACATACAGGCAAAGACATGCTGAAAGTAATAAAGAACCACATCAGCACCACCACAGAGGATCTGTTAGCAGAAGAACAGGCTAGATTCAGACTAGGCAGAAGCACAGTTTAGCCACGGCTTCTGCTAACGCAAAAAATTGTGTACAGTACGCATTAAAAGTTCAGAGGACCCCTTCAAATTTGGGCGAAGAACAGATACAAAATTGGGTAAGTGAAGTGTCTGACATCGTAGCCCAACCTATTGTTGTCGTCTGCTACAAGGTGAGAGTAACTTCCCTTGCACTGAGTTTTTTTTTTCCCTTACCGGAAAGAGTTCCATTAACCTATTTCCAAGATGTCGTTGACAGTGTGGTTAAAATCATCGTTGATTTGTTGATTTTTTTTTCACATTGTAAAGGGCCCCCTTAGAGTTAGCCTGGGACCCCTTAGAAATCTGAAGGGGTCCCTGGGACCCCAAAGAATTTAGCCTTAGCAGAAGCCCTGGTTTAGCAGAACTTCAACTGCTGCATCTTTATAAAGAACCATCTTCAGCATCAGCAAGACCTCTATCACAACTTCATAAACTTTCAAAAGGCATTTGACAGAGTCTGGCACAAGGGACTATAGCATATGATGCAAAAATTCAACTTTGAAGACGGCCTCATTCAAGTCATCTAAGGGCTATATAATAGCTCAACGTGCACAGTACTGCTAGATAACCAAATGGGAGCTCACTTTTGCACCACAGCAGGCGTAGGTCAAGGGTGTCCTCTATCACAAGTGCTGTTCAATATCTTCTTTAAGAACATCACGTGTGAAACTCTCCACGAACATGACACTTCCATTTCCATTGGTGGAAGGCTGCTCTGCAACCTACACTTTGCGGGCAAACAACACAGACCTGTTAGCAGGTACTGACAAAGAACTGTAAGATCTTACCAGCAAACTCACATGAAAGTTCAAAACATATGGAATGGAGCTTGTGTTTTATGATGTGCCAGAAACTAAGGCTACATCATGGCAAGAAAAGGTGTGACACATTCAAAGGTTAGAAGACAAAACCTCTCGGTGATCCATATCAAGAAATGGAAACATAAGGAAAAATGCTAATTATAAAAGGATAGGCAATATGTAAAAAGGGTATTGTGGCCTAAAGGGCCCAAAACAAACCAAAATGTAACAAAACATAAAATCATTGAATACGATGATGAAGCCCTTTCCGCTTTAAGAAAGTAGCTGCCAATGGATAAGATCTAAATAAGGAAAACAGAATGCCTACTGTAAAAAAAAAAATGCTGGCAGATACTTTGGGAACCAGGATATGTATTTTAAACATGTACAACAACCAAAATCTCCAGGCACCAAGGACAAACCGGTGGGGGTTCACCTACTGAAAGGTGGAAATGCATAGCACAGGTGTGCCCATACTTAGTCTGCTAAGTACTACCTCCTCTCACCACATAGAATGGCATGAAGGTGGGTGTTCAGAAAGACAGGGATTGGCCCAGAGTGCACCAGTGGCACTGTCAAAGGGAATAAACATGGGTTGTGAAGATACACCAGTGACTGCAACTGACCAGGACAGTGTAATAGTGCATTGTGGGGTATACCTGCTACACAGTTAGATCGACTCCAAAGAGTTCAGAACACAGCCGCCAGGATTGTCACCCGTGCAAAGTCGTCCACTGAGCACATCACTCCTATACTACAGAGCATTCACTGGCTCCCATTGAACAAGCGTATTGATTACAAAGTGCTTTTGATTGCTCAGTCCTGCATGTTCAAAACTGCTCCTGACTATTTGCAAGAGGTAGTTCCTCCTTACCAGATATCACGCTCTGGCTCCCAATCACGCTTCTGTCTCCCTGCAGTGAAAGACACAAACAAGAAGCGCACTGGAGCCAGGGCTTTCACAAACGTTCCACCTAAGCTGTGGAATCCCCTGCCATCGTCATTGTCCACCATCACCTCAGCAACCACGTTTCGAAAAAGACTGAAGCCTCATTTTGTTTACTTAAGAAGGATTTCAACAGCCAAGCACCATTTCTGTCTTTATTATTTTTTACTTTCTTGTCGTTTTATTTTTTTCTCTTCTTCTCTTTTATTTTGCAGCGCAATGAGCATTCTTCGGAATGGATACCAGCGCATTATAAATGGACATCATCATCATCATCATTGACGGCCTGGTCCACTCGAACATTGCCTGGGATACCAGTATGGCCAGGAGCCCAAATTAAAACAATTTCCTTGTTGCAAGAAAGGATGGTTAAGTTGGTTAGTGTGGTTTAACGCAGTGCTAGCAACTATAATGGCGATAGAAAGTGACGTTAAATTAAATGGTTATAAACCAAAGAACACCATGATAACATCCTTAACAGAACTAATAAAATAAGGAACAATGCTAATATAAAAGTGGTGGGGGGGGGACTAAAAGGGAATGTCTTGGGTTAAAAAGCCACCAATAAAATCAGAATCCCAAACCAAAAACTAACAAGATACTTAAAAACCGTAAATCTTATAATATAGTCCTATTCTTTTTACAGACAAAAAAACAGCTGCCAATGGGATGGACCTAAATAAAAAAAACAAAGAGCCTGCACCAAAAACTTGCTGCTAAATACTCTGGAGCCCAGGACAGTTTGTTAAAACATATACTATTGTAAAAATTCCCCAACACCAAGGACAACCTGGTGCATGGTGGTTCACCTCGTAAAAGGTGCGACTGTGTGGCATAGTTGTGTCCTAACCTTAGTCTAGTAAGTACCTCCTCCCGTCACACAAGACGGCATGGAGGCAGGCAGTCAGAAAGACAGGGTTAGTGTGATTAACACTGTGCCAGCAACTTAGACCATATTACGGCAAGGGTTCCCGGTCGTTTCGACTAGGGTCGTTTCAACTAAGCCGTTTCGTCTAATGGTCGAGTCATCTATAGGACGCACGAAATGCTATAGGACGCATGAAATGGAAAAAATTGAAGTGACTTGAATGTTAATAAACGATTTAAATCTATCATGTAAATTAATAGTGCTAATTGTCGCGTTAAGCAATCGGGGTCCACACGTTCCACTCTCGCATGCATGCTCTCAACCACATAGACTCAACAAGCACTCAAACGCCCGATGCCGGCGACGCATCCAACCGTCCCTCAGTGTAAAAATTGATGCGCACACGTGTAAACAGTAAAAAAACACCAACTGTTAGATGAAACGACTTAGTCGAACCGACCTTAGTCGAACTGACCCTAGTCGAAACGACCGTTAGTCGAACTGACCCTAGTCGAATCGACCGGTTACCACGGCAAGAGAAAGTAATGTTACATTAAATGGTTATATATCGAGAAACCCCATGAAAACATCTTTAACAGAACTGCCAAAATAAGTAACAATAAACACCTGTGTGCTCATGGGTGTATGTCTTTATCACAAACTTTGCTATGAAATGATAAGACTGCCCATCATTGTCATCATCACTAACATCATGATCTTTGCATTCTAGTTCTTTTGAGACTTTCTACAAATACATCATTGATACAGCTCTCTGGCACAAGTGTGCTGCTGAAGCAACAATCATCACATTATCTGGAGTCAATCAGGCATCAATTAAAATCTCCGCGGCTTGATAGAGCATAGGGGGAAAACCCAGTAAGACGCTGGTTTAGCTATATGCCTCACTGGTTTGTTACTACACAACTTAAGTTATTTATTTATTTTTTTAAAAGCTTGCCTTTATGAATGTTGCATTGATGTAGCTGGATCCTGCCTCGCCTTCAACAGTGGACAGTACAACTCGTCTGTCATCCCCTTATTGGCATTGAGGAGGGAAGAGAAAATAAAATATTTCGTCAGATGGAATTTTGTTCCTGATAATTGCTTTAATCACCTGCCACACTTGAGTCCATTGAAAATAGCTCTGTGAAAGGCAGTGCTACAAAAAATTAAGACACATTTAAACATAAGGTAGCATAATTCCTGACAATAAAATTGCTGAATCTAAGCAATGACTTAAGAGAACAATGAAGCAAAATATGCAAATAAAATTTGCTGGATACCACTCATTTGAATATGTTAAGGAGGAATTAAAAAAATAAACTAAACAAGAAAATGTTTTTGTTTTATGCCATACCATCAACAAGGGTACATCATGGTGAAAAAACCCCAAAGACTTTCTAGATTCTACACTAACAATACCACTAATAATATAAACTAATAAAAAGGATAAAGAACAATATCAAAGGGCAAATAACATGTTAAAAGTTAAAATATGTAAAAGCAGTTAAGTGTCCCTGACACCAGGAACAAACTGTGGGGGTCTGCCTCATAAAAGATGGAAATGTGTAGCAATGTCCCATCCTAAGGCTACCAAGTATGACCTCCTGCTGCACACAGCAGCCAGGTGTTGGGGCCGGTCAGAAAGACAGGGAATGATGGCATGTGACATTCTGGCCAGGAGTGTCCCAGTGGGTTGACACAGGAACTGAATATGGGCTATGAGGATAGACTTAGTCAGACGACACCAGTGACTGCAGTTGACCAGGAGACTGGAAAGAAGCCTTAGCCTGGTACGCTTGCATCTTGTTCAGGATGTCAGCCAGAAGACAATACCCTTGCTGTGACAAAGAAGAGCTGCATGAATAGCGTGAAGCTGGACCACGAGAGACCTTCAAGGATAGTAGGGATCTACTCAGATGTAGAACGTGAAATTATCTACTTCCAAACAGACTTTAAGATCAAATATATTTTAACGTTAAAGGGAGAAGAGTATGCTTCTCTGAAGGAAACCCATTTCCTGTTCTTGAGAACTGGAAAGAACAGACCAAATGCAAACTTGACAGAGGTGATGTGACAGAAAGTTTTCAGTAAAGAGTGGCATACTGCACCAGAAGCCCAGGCATTGAGACAGAGTACTTTTCTTCCAGGTAATATTGTACACCTCCAAGCTGAAAATCATCTGAAATACATGCTCTTTGCATACAAGTTTCAAAATGGACCAGTGATCCAGGGTGCTATAATGTCATCTGAAACCACGTTGCAGGGCAAAAAGTAGACCCTGTGACTCACTTGCCAGAAGAGTATTCCCCATGTGTTCTAAAGCTGTGCACAGGCAACTAGGAACAGTGATAGTGCAATAATAATTTGGATCAGAGGGATCTTTTCTGGGTTTTGGGATGGGCACCATGGCTGCCTCTCTTCCTGAGGGAGGGAAACAACCAGACACCCAAAAAGATGTATAGAAGGACGAGAGTAGGGGGTGGAATTTGTGTTATACACTAAGCCAGCAACTAAGGCTATATCACGGCAAGGCAGCCAGCCCTGTAAACAGATGCCACATGCAGAGAAAGAACAGTGTGCCCAAGATGAAAGCTGAACCCAAGACAGCCAACCTTCACTATATTGGTGACAGGCGCTGACCGTTGCTCCACCGAACCGCCCTGAGGAGAAGAGAGACTCATGAAAGATGAGCTAGCAGCTGATAAGGAATATTTTCAAGGCCAGGTGTCTAGTCTTTGCACTTTGGAAAGACCTGCTGCAAGAGAGAAAAGTAGATTACACTGTTCACAGTTATCTGAAGATGCCACAGGGACTGAATATGGAAATGAAGTGTGTGTGTGTGTAAATTTAGACAATTAGATAACAAATTCAGTCTAGTTTCAGGTCTATAAGAGGTATCCCGCATAAATGAGCAATTACAATTACCCATTAGGCAGCTATCTTTGCCCTGTGCAGTCTTTTTTTTTTTTTTTTTTTGGAAGAGGGTGGAATCTTAGATTGTAATGTTCTTCCAGTGTTAAAAGGTTCTTTTTTACAAATCAAAAAGACTATAATCACCTCCATCATAACACTATCTAACTGTAATAGAACACCTCTGTTCATATGTCCACATTATTATTTCCTTAATTCATTCAGAATTTGACGGTCCGGTGACGCAACAGTTAGCGCCTATCACTGATACAGTGAGGGTTGGCTGTCCTGGGTTCAACTCTCGTCTTGGGCACGCTGTTCTTTCTCTGCATGTGACATCTGTTTACAGGGCTGGCTGCATTTCCAACTATTTTAGATTATAATAACAATTCATTTGTAACAGCTTTGCATTGGCCTCCAGGATCCCATCCTCTCTCAAGATGGCTTCCCTGCAAGCAAATGCAGGGGTTAGGGTTTGTTGGAAAAGAATATAGACAAAATAGCCAATAAGACAGAAAGTAATGGTAAAGGAAAAGAGAAAGAGGTCGGCCAGCTCAGACACCTGGCTAGAACAACTGGGTGTTCATCCTCATGTGGTGAGGGGGTCCAATAGATCATAAAAGTCCAAGAAAAATGTTGTAAGCCCACTCCTGCTGCTTATATGGGTCTAATGATGCACAGAAAGTGCAATAGTAGAGAACTATGATTGACACTTGCACAACTTGTAGAAAAAAACAAACTTAATACATTCTACTGTTGTGACTGCCACAATGTTATGAAAAAAAGAACAGACAGAAAAAAAACTTAATGCTCTGGGGAATGCAGGTTTTTAACGAGATTAAAAAAAGAGGATGTGCATCTACAGTTATTGACACTCTACCACCTGAGTCTCTTTGATCTGCCTGTGCTGACCTCCTGTGTCATACATCTAACATGCATCTCTGAAATATTTATTTATGCAGTGCCTCCCTCACCATCAGATGTGAGCTAAAGGTACTTTACATACACGAAGTCACACGAACCCACGCTGTCAATAAGTATCAAATACATTTTACTGATTCATGCACCATTCAAATTTTAACTCCTTCATCCTCTCTTTCTCACATAAGTAGGTGGTGATGGTGTATGAGCTGTGGTCTTACATGAGTGGGTATTCTCCTAGATATTGTGTTTCAATATGTGGTGTTTGCATATTTATGTGTAGAACTCTTTATGTACATGTTTATAGGTCAATTTTGTGATCTTTTTATAATTGGATTTTGTTTACAGTGATTTATCATATTTGACACTATGTCAGAAGCAGTGGGGTGCGGTGGGATTTCCCACTGTGGACCAGCTAGGGGAGTGGGGGTAGAGGGTGGGGGGTAAGCTATGCGATTTCCTACATTTATCTTGACACCTCAATATGTATCTCGTACTACGTAAATACTAATACAAGTAAGCGACGAACAAATCAGGTTTTATAATAATGTTGATTATAAGATCATGATTTATGTGAAAATACCAGATAATTTTGTAGATACCATATATAAGCGTTAAATGACGTTAGAAAGGGGAAATGGTTGAAATGGCTGAGCCATTGCAGGCTCCTGATGACGTATTGAAGGGAGCAGATTTTGTCAACCGATTCCCTCTCCATTTACAAAAAGATTTTTGTTTTCAGTCAATCCTGAGTTAAGTACGCTCACTGGACACCAAAATGCACTAAAATACTTAGGTTGGAGGTTGTGCTTGTGCAACCACGGATTCCTGTCAATCTTTAGTAGAAACTTTGCACGTAACTTGACAAACGGGACAAGCTGGCGCTAACACAGGTGCTAAAGGCAAGAGAGGAACAGAAGTTACGGGCCTAGTCCCCAGACCACATGATCTACTCTATTCAACAGCAGGCTGAACGCGGTAGCGACTGCGAAGGTTAGTTCCCCGAGTGCAGCAGGCGCTTGGTGGCACTACGGTTTGAAGAGAGGCAAGATGCATTTTTCACCGGCGCTTTTCAATAATTCTAAAACGCTTTAAGTTAAAATATCGTCAAATAAAAAAATGATCACTTGTGACTCTTAGGGGACTAGCCTAGTACCCCGTGTCCACGGACAGCATGCCACTGGTCAGAAGCCTCCTGTAGGCAGGAGGAAGGGATGGAATTGGTGGTTAAGCAAACCCAGCAGCTAAGGCTATATCACAAAGCACCCAGCCCTGTAAAAAAAAAAAAAGAATGCTGAGAAAGAACAGCATTCGGGAGAGGAGATCTGAACCCAGGTCAGCCAATCCTCACTGTATTGGTGACATGCGCTAACCCTTGCACCACAAGACCGCCTTTCTCTTAGACAAAGTGTAAAATAATTCAGATAGAACATTGCCAACATGTCAGTTTTTCTGCATGTTCCAAAGGAACTTCTTTACAACATTTGGCTTAGGTTTGATTGTTGCTTGTCATATTGGATTCTTCAAATCTACAGGTATGCACAAGAATTTTACTCTATCATCAGTGATTAAATCTGTAATCCTGCATACAAATTCTAGTGAAGCAATACAATAGTCTATGTAATTTCTTCGGTCTGCCATGAAAGGCAAAAGACCCTGATTGTTCTGTTACATCACCCATTCAAAATGATTCACTTATAACAAATACACAGGTCTCATAACATTCTATCAAAAGTATTAAATTCTACATCAACTGATTTATGCATGGTGCTTAGCAGCATACATAGACTGTTTGCAGGAGGGTGTCATCACTGATATATTGGAGATTTCTGTTGATCATAGAGGTTGTTGAAAAAGAATTGTTGGAAAGAGGTGGTTTGCTGTGTCCCCATTGTGTTATTTGCAGCTGATTTTTTACCTACTGGAGTATCACTCTGTGATGACTAACAGCCAGCAGAGGTCAATGCTCTCTTTTCAGGGGTCTGATGGCCAGCAGGGGAAAAAGAGTTGGTTGCTTGAACAATGCTCATCTACAAACGGCTTGTCACTTTCCTCTTCACCGGCATCACGTATGTCAGGTGGTAGTTGTGTAAACCAAATGTATTTGTAATTTCTCATTTTTATAAAAAGGTGATCTTTATCTGGCCATTTTCTCCTCGCAGAGCTACAATACAATTTTTAATTTCCTGTGTTGTGAGGGAAAATTCACTGACATTTTATTCCTTGAAATCATGTGACATCATATTGATGCACTTGTCCTTGTTCATGTAGTTTCACAAAAAAATGCAGTAAACCCTTTATATTTTTTAACCCTTCATATTTGAAACTCCATTTGGAAAAAAATGTTCTTTCAAAATGAGTAGCAGCCCTACTTATTAATTATTCAGAAGAAGGCTACAATCCATGTTCAGGCCAAAAACAAAAAGCATTTTTTACAATTTCCCTCATGAAGAAAACATCAAGAAGTTGTCACAAAGGTACCTTGTGTTGAAACACATGCACCCATAAACTTTCAGACAGCAGCTGACATGAAAATTTAGTGGATATTTCTAAAACTATAAAAGAGATTTTTTTTCTTAAAGAAATGAGCAACCACAGTTTCCGTTTGCTTACTGTAGCACTAAAATCACAGTCAAATTCATAGTTACTATAGCAAATATAGCTTGCATCAATCTCAGGGCAGAGCACATCACTTGAATGTTTTTCAGTAACTTTTACTGTCTTTTTTTTCAGAATAACTGATGTGGAATTGAAGCAATCAAACAAATCCTTACTCTACAGAGTTGCTTCTCTTAAAATCTACTTCCCTTTGAAGGAAAAAATGCTGCAAAGAAGTATGTCAGTATGTGTTATTTCTAACTCTCAACCAAGACAGCAGCCAAAATCTTTGGAAAACTACAGTATTATGATGAAGTTATAACAATGAATGTGATAGTCAGCTTGAAACTAATATTGTAAATAATACCATAAACTCATAAAGAACAAATTACTGAAAGAAATTATATAGTTATATGTTTAGTTTTTAACTTCTATAAAATCATATGTATTTTGGGGCAGATAAACTGTTTGATAACCATCAAAACAGTTATATATATATATATTAAATACATTATTATCTCTATATCCCTATTGTTTGTTCCCTGATTCCTTTTTGTGAAGGTGGTCCAGTGGTGCAGCGGTTAGCGCCTGTCACCAATACAGTGAAGGTTTGCTGTTCTGGGTCCAGCTCTCATCTTGGTCACACTGTTCTTGATATAGCCTTAGTGTCTGGCTCACCATAAAACACCAACTCCCCCCTCCTCCTTGTGTCATCTATGTTTGTCTTTTATTACTTCTCTGCATGGTTCTTTATCTTTCTGTCTTTTGTATCCTGTCCATGTCTCCTACTTGAAAGTATGCTCGTTTGTAAGAGTGATTATGCACTATATAAATCATGTTTATATTATTATTAAATAAATTCTCATAATGGAAAGATGGTAAAATAAAAGTGTTCATGCTCTAGTTATTTTCATTTTACCTGAGTATATGAAATGATGCATTGTTTTAAATTAGTCTTCAACAAATACTACACTGCAGTGGCGTGCTGTCCGTGGACACGGGGGACTAGGCTAGTCCCCTTAGAGTCACAAGTAATCATTTTTTTATTTGACAATATTTTAACATAAAGCGTTTTAGAATTATTGAAAAGCGCCGGTGAAAAATGCGTCTTGCCTCTTTTCAAACCGTAGCGCCACAAAGCACCTGCTGCACTCAGGGAACTAACCTTCGCAGTCGCTACTGCGTTCGGTCTGCTGTTGAATAGAGTAGATCATGTGGTCTGGGGACTAGGCAGCTCACTACGGTTCCCTTCATGCCTTCAGCGCCTGTGTTAGTGCCAGCTTGTCCCGTGTGTCAAGTCACGTGCGAAGTTTCTACTAAAGATTGACAGGAATCCGTGGTTGCACAGTCACAATCTCCAATCTAAGTTTGTTAGTGCATTTTGGTGTCCAGTGAGCATAATTAACTCAGGATTGACTGAAAACAAAAATCTTTTTGTAAATGGAGAGGGACTCAGTCGAGAAAATCTGTTCCCTCCAATACATCATCAGGAGCCTGCGATGGCTCAGCGCAACCTTGCTTTCAATCAGTCTTTGGCAGCTATGAAACTTGCTATGGTGCTAAGCTCAACGACGTTTAAACATTATGAAGGGCTGCATACAGTTAATGGTGACAGGCAAAATAACTCAATACTTAAAACTTATGACAGGTAAAGGTGAAATAAATGATGGTTTAAAACAACCAAGACGATGTAGCCTGTTAAGTAGCTTAGTTTACACACCACGTACAGCAATGTCTGCATGGTGTAGTGGTTACATGCAGCGCCTTTTCTCTGAAAGGTATTGTGTTCGAATTCCCGAGTGTTTTTTTGTTTTTGTTTTGGGATTTTTTTTTTTGTTCTCAAATATGATGAATTCTCTGTAAAGCCTTTCATGAAGACCCACTGATTACTAAGCAAAACCGTATAATCTATCTGTGTAAAGTCATATCGATAGACACCTAATTTCTACTGTCATACATTGATATCAAAATATAGACTCACAGGTGATAGAAATTGCTTTAAGTTAGTAATAACAGTTATTGCATTTGAAAGAGGATATTTTTATTTGTTACATAGTGTGTTATCTAACCTACTTAACAGGTTACATCGTCTCGCTTGTTTTCGACCATTTCCCCTTTCTAACGTCATTTAACGCTTATGTATGGTATCTACAAAATTATCTGGTATTTTCACATAAATCCTTATCTTATAATCAACATTTACCTAGTACGAGTCCCCTAGCTGGTCCCCAGTGGGAAATCCCACCGCACGCCACTGCTACACTGATTTTTGTCTGTCATAATTCAGGATGGTATACAGTCCTAGGATCATATTTATGGTAACAGTTGGTTTACCCATTAAGTTAGCCTCTAGTAGATATGTGATAAGTTTACCTGAGACAAAAGCTGTTCCCACAAAGAAAGGGAACCAGCCAATATAGTAGGCATTTTCACAAAAAATTCCTGCTGAAGAAAATACCTCACATGTATGTAGACTATTTTCCTTCAAGCTACTGATGTCAATGACAGAACTTTTTATTACTCAGCAGATAAATAATTTTTTTAAGCCCAATTATGGCCTAAAAATGAGAAGAATAGTTTTCTTATGCTGCACAGTTAGCACAAAGTGTTTAAAAATTATGATTAAAACGTACTGGGTAAAATATCTTTGTATCTGTTCTTCTTGATGTTTTCTTCCTTTTGTCCTTCATCAGTTGGATATAGCTCATTTCTTTTATTCTCAATCTGACTCTCACGCAAAACCTGCAAAGCAAACGAACAAAATTCATGATTTATGATCTTGGTTGTTTAAAAGAATGTAATACTTTAATATTGTAAAGATAAAGAACTGGAAATGAAAAGAGTTTTTTTTTTTTTTTACTGTTTGGTGTTCCAATGGTGAAAAAAGCATGCACCTGTATGGGTAATAGCAACGTAAAAGAACATGGAAACGTTCTTATTATGCAGTGCACAGACTATCCCAACCAGGTGTCATTCTATTTCAATAGGTCATTTTTTAAAACTAAGTTTCAGGTAGAAGAGGCAATTTACTTGCAATAAACTGCACTTTCTGGGTTTGCAAGCCTTGTGGGCCTTGAAGACAGGTTTGCAAGGAAAGGATGCTGTTTTATTTCGCCCAAGGCCTAACTTAAACTGCATGGGCTGTTGCCAATCAGCATGTTGGAACAGAACAGTACCTCTAGATTAAAACGTCAAAATGGTCTTGTGGTCAGAAGAAAATGTTTTCAGTTTATTTTCTGATGGAGAACTACCCATATATTTTTTCATAAAGGCCATCCCAACTACATGAGTATATAAGGCCAAGGTTGGATTTATTGAAACTGCTCATGCTCTGGGTAGTGGCACTACAGGTAAAAACTTTCTCTCTTCTCACTGTGTTGGTGTACAGTTTAGTGATTGCAAGTGATGAAACTGAGTTCAGTGTGAACCAAGATGTGCACTACTGGTACTAGTGATAACTTATATAAAATAATTAAGTTGAATGAAGAAATGATGTCATATCAAAAATTATTAGGACAATTGCATACAAATGTCTGTAAATGTCAGAAAAATTTTCTTCTCATAAAGAGTTGTTCCATTATGGAATACACTTTCTCCTTAACATTACATTAATGGCTTTTAAGAATTTTCTGGCTAGATTTAAAAAATGTATACATCGTTTTTATGAATATGTTTAAGCCTACTGTTTTCCGAAAATGTCAATATGAAAATGGATTCATTTAGAACACCATTTCCACAGCAGCTGGCATCAATGAATGTGAGATGTAGAAGGGGAGCATCTGGGAACAATGCAAAAGAGCCTCCTTGGAAGTTTTAGAAGCCACTTTGTTTTATAAGATTAAAAACAAGATGGGGGTCAAGACAACTTAATAATGCTTCTAACTGTTAATATCCTTTGCATGAAACTCTTTAACAATTGTTAACAGATACTTTTATCTGAGCTACAATATTGCAGAGCTAGTTGTTTAGTTTTCACATGCAAGAAAGGGTAATAATAGTAATAATAATAGTAAAGATTTTTATAGCGCATATTCACACTCATAGAGAGCATGCTCTTAGCGCTTAAAACGAGGAAGAGACGTGGACTAAGTAGACACAGAACAAAGGGGACGAAAGAAAACGACAGTACTGACGAAACAGAAAACAAAAGGCATCAAGTAACAGGAACAGAAAAATATAGTGATTCTGCGAGAAAGATGGGTAAAGTAGCAAGAGGGAAGGGGGCGGGGTTAAGAAGGACGAGCATTGTGCGGACTGTGTTAGGAGAAATGCTCAAGGAAGAGGTGCGTTTTCAGTGCAGATTTGAAAGATTCAGTTGTAGGAAGGTGGCGGATATGGAAAGGAAGAGAGTTCCATTGTTTTGCAGCACAGTAGCCAAAAGTCCTGTGACCATATGTTGTTGTTCTGGTGACAGGAACAGTTAGGATACGTAGTATGAATTAGGGTAGTGAGACAAGACTTGAAACATTCATACCTTTTACCAACACTAACTTACTTTGTTCATGTATAACATATATACAGATAATACATAAAGATCAAATGGTTATCACAAGAGAAAACATTATGGCCTCTCAATACAGACTGTCCACAAATAGAAACACAATATAAAATGCTGCAAATTGCACCTTTCTTCTTCATTTAAAAGTTTTTGATTATAAATATTAATAGATTAAATGCTTTTCAAATCTAAGTCAGCCCAAGTATACTCCACAATTCTGTTTGGCATAATCCTTCCTTGACAAATAGTAATAAAAGTATAATTTACAGAGCACAGCATCATGCTTATAAAGGTGCGTGCACACAACAGTTGATTCAAAAATTTGTTTAATGTGTAGTAAATGAAGGAAAAGAAAGATGACCAATGGTAAGGATAATATACACAAAACTTTAAAAACACAAAGATAACTTCAAAGAAAAACAAATACATATAAATAACAAAAAGATACTTTTATACTGCATTTCTCATAGTTTTGTTCAAAAGTGAATGACTTGCTACAGACCAAACACAATGCAGTCTTGCCAGGAAACAGTGCTCTACATAATTTTTCACCTTCTCATATAAAAGTCTGGCATCCGTTAAAGACCTGTTGATTGGAGAATGATTCAGTGATGGCAGCTGATGAGCATTCTGGAGTCAGTCTCCTTCAGTGGAACAGCAGATACCTGAGTGGTTAGAGCGCTGTCATCTGAACTGAGAGACACACCGGTTCGATACCCAGCTGCCATGAATGGGTACCTGACTCCAAAGAGGGTTGGGGAAGTTAAAGCAGTGAGGGAAAGAAGATAGGCACTGCCCTCACATAAAGCTGGCCCTGCAAAATGTGAGTTCTATAACATCTCACTCCTTAACAACCTGAAAAAGGGCATGGAATGACCTTTACCTTACCTCTTTTAATCATATCATGTGTCTCTACATCTTTTCTGTCAGTAAAACTGAGTGGCATAAACTCCGGGTAAACTATGCTCTGCACAAAGTTGTGAATGGCTATGCAAGCCAATGTTACTGTTGTGGCTCATTCTGGGCTCTGTGGCATTGGTTTTTGGAACACATCAAACTGTGCAGCCAAGATTCCAAACACATTTTTGACAATTCTGAAAGCTTTTGATATACTGAAGTCATTTATGTTTTTGTTGCCTCCTCTCCATCTCCCCCTCAGCATCATGTAGGTTCTCCATGACTTTTCTGATAGTGAATGGCTTTTGCAAATATGACTCCAGGGGAAAGGTATCATCCTCTACAATAAAGTAGGGGACAAGAGTAATACGGTCTGGCAGAGGCATTGCCACTAGAATGTCAAGCACATTCTCAAGACACCAGTTAGAGCACTGTCTCTGAAAACACCAGCATTACCTGCCCTGCCATTTGTTCCTAAATAAAAATACAGATATCTGCTAACTGCCAGAATAGTAAGCTGTGCAACTTCAAGTAGTTGATAAATTGACCCTCCAGGGGACATGGCTACGTTTGCCATCCATGGATCCAATGCAGTTTAACAGACTCCTCTGATGTGCAAATTTTAAAAAAATTGTTTACCATTCTTCCTCCCTGCTCAGAACTTGCAGCAAAAACACATATTAGCATAAATAAGCAAATAAGATTTTAATGTACCAAGCATATACAACATTAATTAAAACTTATTTCATGAGTATTTTAGTTATTTTGCAGAGTTTTGGAACAACAAGCTCCTCAAAATCCTCAGAAGATTCGCAAGTTCTGGATCCAGAAAAGGAGACAGATGTGAGGGTCCTCTTCACTATTGTGAGAGCCATGACAGATAAAACAGCTACAGAGAGTGTTTCTCCACTCTCTCTAAGAATTGTAATAATAATAATAAATGAAAATTTTTTATAGTGCATATTCACACTCACAGAGAGCATGCTCTTAGCACTTAAAACAGGGAAGAGACATGGACTAAATGGATAGAATATGAGGGACAGAAGAATAAATGACAATACTGACGACAAACAGAAAACAAAGATAGAAAACACAAAAGGCACCAAGTAACAGGAACAGAGTATACAGTGATTCTGCAGAGAAAGATGGGTGTCACCCCAGCAAAACATCACCAGAATGACAACACCACCAAAGGCACCAGAATGTATTCCAAAAGCACCAAAATGTGGTGCAAAAAAAGAGAAAACCGAAAAATCAAGATAATATATGGCAAGCAGTGACTGAGCCAAAACTAAAGGCAACTGCCAAAGAAGTCTTCTTGGAAATAATGGCTCAGTCTATGGCAAAGTTGCCTGCAAATGAGCTGCATAAAACTAAAATTTGATGTTTAAAATGGTGCAGAAGGTAAAAGCCAGCATGTTGATATGTATGTTATCGGCAATATGTAAAACCTGGCATTCTGTAGAATACCTAGGCAAATGTATGCAATGCCGGAAATGGGATGTCAAAGTATGAAATACATCATATTTCATACATTTCCTAGGCAATCTATACAATACCTAAATGGCAAACCAGCAGAGTGTAGAATGAGCTTTCTTGCCAGAATAAAGAAGAAGAGAATGCAGCGTACGACAAGAATCACCACATTCTGAATGAGACAAATGTTCAACAAAGAACTATCTCAAATGCAAGTTGTGTTTTTCTAATGGAAACCACATACAAAAACTTAGTGAATGATGTGACAAAGGCTAAAATGACTACTAAAAAGAAACCACGGGACTGTTGGCTGCTGAAAAGTTACGATGTGATAATAGCAGAAAACAAAATTAAGTTAATTTATCCTGTTAAAAAAGGTATCAGTGATATCCAGTTCTACATCAAAGATTCTGAAATGTCTGACATAATTCACAATACTTATTTGGCCGTTGGCCATGGAGGACGGGACAGAATGGTGAAAGAGCTTGCACACAAATGCAAGAACATTACCGGTCATGGCACTGAACTTTATATTCACCTTTGTGATCCATGCCAGAAGAAACAAAAAGGTGTAAATAAATGGTGTAATAAAATGGTCAGCAGCCTGAAGAAATACTGGCCAACTTTAAAGATTGTACATGGGAATCTGTGCCAGGGAAGTGTAGGAAGAGCTAACCAAGACATCGAAAATTTGCTACTTGGATGCAAAAATGAAAAAACTGACCACTGGTGCCAGGGAATATGGTTTGTCCAACTTATGAAAAACAGGGCCTTTCACTCTGGGACTCAGAGAACACTTTACGAAGCTCATTTGGCTGCAAAGCATAAGTGGGTCTCACAACATCTTACCTACCACAATATATTTTACAAGGTGTACAGACAGATGAAGACTGGAACATATAACAGAAAGTGTACAAACAATACAGTTGGAAGAAACAGACCATCTGGTAGAAGAGACTGAGGTTACTGCACAAAATACTGGCAAGAATTCAATCAACGATGAAAGAAACCAAAGTAATAGGGAAGACATGGACAGTGAAGAACCCTCCTTTCCTGCCACGAGTTGTGTGTGCTTAAAGGAAAGCAGTAGCCCCCATACATGCAGAAAATGCGGATGAAACGTTCATGCAATCTGTGGACATGCTAATAAAGATGAAGAGAGTGAGAAAATGGAAGGTTATGGGGTTAATATTTGGTGTACTATTGCCTTCAACATTGAGAATGCAGTAGAAAGTAAGAGAAAATCGAAATGGAATCTAGAAGTACAGGGCAAGAAAATGAAAATGGGCACTGACAAAATATTTCCTCCTGCATCTTTGGGGAACACGGTGCTGGTTCCTATCCCTGATGTAGACAAGGGACGTGGTGATCTGCAAAATCTGCTGTTAGTTGCTATGGATGTGACAGAAGACGGCTTCTACCAACTTGGGACAGTTCGAGGAATTTTGAACCAAATCTATGCAAGATCATAAATCAGTGTTTGTCAAAAGGGCTTGCTCAGGGTTGAAGATGTTCCTGACCACGAAATACCTCTTCCATCTGCTGCTACTGCTCAGTTCACAGGAAGTAGCCAAGGAATTTTGAGGTGTATGTGCAAGACTAAGTGCCACAATAACAAATGTCTTTGTGTAAAACAGAAAATTAAGTGCAATTCAAAATGCTATTCTAGCCTTCCGTGCTGCAATAGTAAGTAATGACACTTCTAATTCCTTTGTTCTCCCAGTAAAGATATCCTGTGATTCATTTTATATTTCTTCTTTCATTTTTTGGCAGTTTGTTACTAAAGACCTTTCCAGTCTGGGCATGTCACACTTGGCCTAAAGTAGTACTTGTCATTCTTTATAATGTCTAGGCATTTTATGCAATGTCTAGAAAAAGTATGTAACAGCTCAGATATTTCATACCTTGCCTGAAAACGACAGGGATTGAATACATTGCCTCGGTATTCTATAGAATGCAGGTTTTTCATACATTGTCGGTAACAAGACAAGAAGCTGCTGTTTTAGTCTCTCATTGTTCTGCAGCATGTCAGTGTATGCACCAGTTACATTTGACTGTTACTTTTGTTTATATTTACTAGTAACTTGTGATGAACAGAATGATAAATACTGGTTACCAAACCTAAAGTATATGATGTTTGAAAGGAATTTACACAAATCACAGCACACAGATATATTTGTCAACAAATTTTGTGGTTAAAAAAGTACACAATATTACAACAATCATTTCTTCATACCTCATAATTGATGAAATTTGTGTGATTTTCCCACACATAACCATTTACTACATACTAACAACACTGTACTTTCAAATAATCCTTTCAAAGAGCCCTATATAATGCTGCACATGTATCCATTACAATGCAGTAAATGTGTTCCCCAGAATATGGAAAAGAAATGACAAACCCACAAATAAAAAAGGGCTTCAAACAAAACCATGTCATCAGTAGTTGTTCATATGACTTTTCAATTAACAAACATGTAGTCCAGTACCACATATCTAGGATGAGGTACTGCTCTTCCCCTACATCTCAGCCAGACAACTCCACAAATTTTCTGATGACTGTACACTCACTATCCTTGTCACCAAAACCATCACATTTGGTCACCAGATTTTTAGTTACTGTGCTGCAAAACAGTGGAACTCTCTTCCCTTCCATATCCATCACCTATCCAACATCAAATCCTTTAAACATGTACTAAAAACACATCTGTTCCATGAGCATTACTCCTTATACCAATCAACATAGCTATCAGTGGTTGTGACTATAGTCTATTGACTAGTACATGGGTGGGGAACATCCAGCCTATGGGCTGTGTAGGCCTGCGAAATTATTTGATCCAGCCTGCCAAGGCAACCATAGATTTCAGTACATCTTTAAGCTTTTCTTATAACAACATAAATGTATATTGAATAATAATAAGCAACAAGCAAGGAACGTTCATTACAGCATAGACAGAACACAAACGAGTACACTACGGGACAGATCGTATAGGTCGAGTCGGCTGCACAGGGCCTATATGGACAATTTTGGAGAACTATGCAAATATTGACAATCTTCAACCACACTGGTTCATACAATAAAAAAAAAATGATTACACTCTGACTCTTCTAGGAACTTTCTAATTATTAGCATATATTTTACAGACTTTAACAGTTGATTCACTATGCTTTTCATAGGAGCAGAGCATATTTGTTGCACCCCTAATTAGGAAAAGGTAGATTGTGTTGACTCAGGACAGCAGTAGCAGACAGGCTGGGATTGTACAGGTTGCAAAAGTGTTACCACACTGTAGCAAAACTACAGCTTGACTGAACAGAGCAGGCTAATTTTTAAGTAGATAATTTTATATGGTCCAGGAATGATGTTATACATGGGCCTTGGAGGAAAAAAGGTTCCCCATCCCCAGACTAGTCCGCCTGCTTGTCATCTGCAGATTTATCTACACCCTCACTGTTTGTTCCCTGATTCCTCTTTGTGTCTTTTATGTTTGTCTTTTGTTACTTGTCTGCATGGTTGTTTCTCTGTCTGCCCTCCGTATGCTGTCCATGTCTCCTACTTGTCTCAAGTGCTGAGAACATGCTCCTTTGTGAGAATGATTATATGCTATATAAATCACGCATTTATTATTATTCCTTAATATGGAACAGTTAATAATAAGGAATATGCCAGTTAGTGCAAAGTGTCAAAAATAAATTTGTGAATAATTGAACAGAAAAATTTCTCAAAAGTAAGATAAGAAACTTATGGCACAGCTACCACAGACACAAGAACATTGAGAGACTATGCACTGTTGCATTTATGCTATTTTGAGATTTTTCCCCTCAATTGTGACTCACTGATACATAAGATAGAGTTAAAAAATACAATTTTCCTTCCAAGTCCATCATCTAAAAGACAAAGTGTATTTAAACTGATTGCTGTTTAGGTCCAGAGGACATGTATGGTGTTTGCAATATTCAGCACAAGTTTTATACAGAAAAATACTCCTTACCACAATGCAATGTTTGATACTCAGAACAATGCACTATCTCTCTCTCCTGTGCCTCCTAACTGTGACCAGTCGTCAGGGTGTTTGTGGGTTACACCATGCCAGCTACTAAGGCTATATCATGGCAAGAAAAATTAGTGAGCTATTCAAAGGTTCGGAGACCCCTAAGTGATACAGTAACAACTTCTTTATCAATAAAACTAACATAAGGAAAAAGGATAGTATAAAATGGTCAGTAATATGTAAAAAAGGTATTGTCACATAAAGGGCCATCATTAACCCCAAAATTTAAACCAGAATCTAACAACATAAAAACCTTAAATCTGATGGTAAAGCACTATCTTCTTCAAAAATGAAAAAAATAGCTGCCGAGGGGATGAACAAGAAAAACAAATAGACTGCTGTAAAAAATTGTCTATCAATCAGTGAATCTGTGACACAATTTCATATGTTCCTGAATTGATTTCTGTGACCCTTTTCTTCCTTTTCTGGATCCTTTTCTTTCTACTCACACCATCTTCGCCACTTTGCTTAGATTTTGGATCTGTGCATCAGCAGTGTCGTTTTCAGACTCGGATTCCTTTTTCTGCGATTGTTCTGGAGAATTTTGATACTGCGCTGTTGGAGCAAGCTTCGTGCCCAATGGGGACAGGTCTGATTCAGCTGATATTGCAACCACCGTTTGCTCTAACGGCAGCTGTGAGGATGGAACGATGTTTCTGTCTGCGAGGACTGGGCCACAGCACCAGGAACTGTGATTTGCACTTCCATGCAAGCATCATCATAATTTTTCAGCTACTTTTTGAAGCAAAACTTTTTGCAGAAGATTCCATGCAATGGACTTCATGCCGACCACGTGCCGACAGCCTTCACATGACAGGCTACACTATAATATTATGGGCATGCAGTGATCTCTTTGTTATTCTATTTTGTTGTTGTTGCTGACATTTGGGTGCTTTGAGCCTACCTTTGAGCCTTCTCAATTTTATTTCTGTTCTGCTTTGCATTGTGCTTGAATGTTTGTGTATTCATGAATATGCCACCATAAAAGGTGTGCTTGTGTGTCTCTATGTAAAACACTTTGAGTCCGGATGATGCTGGAGAAACGCACTATATAAATGTGCCAGTTTTCGTCAACAGATGTCTGCGCCACATCCTCAACATCAGATGGCCCGAGAAGATCTCCAATATAGATCTGTGGGAGAGAACCAATCAAAAACCTGCCAGCCAAGACATCAGGAAGCGGAAGTGGGGCTGGATTGGTCACACCTTATGAAAGCCAGCCGACAACTTAACGAGACAAGCTCTGGGCTGGAACCCACAGGGGAGGCGCAGGGTTGGGAGACCCAGAGAGACGTGGAGGAGATCAGTCCACAGAGAGGCAGAGACAGCTGGCATGACATGGTCCCAACTAGAAAGGAATGCCCAGAACCGGGTCCGTTGGCGGGGTGTGGTTGCGGCCCTATGCTCCACTGGGAGCGAACAGGAATAAGAGAGATAAGAGAGAGAAATGTGCCAGTTACTATTATTATTATTATGATCCATTATTAATTACTGCTTAATAAATAAAAATTACCCTCCATCACTCTATTTGGTATTCTCTTAAATGGCTAGAATTACCACATACATATTGTAAAATACACTATATCAAAAGGGAACCTGCAAATGACAATGACAATGACCAACTTTATTTGTCCCAGTGGGCAATTTGAATACAGGAATGTGCTCTAGTTCAACAATGAAAACAATGAGAAATGAAAAAGAAGTGGGCAAGTAATAATATAACATATATGTATATATAGATAAAGAAACTTACAACAAGGATAACCATATATACACCTACAATATCGCACTCACACACACACACCACTGACAGCTCATCTAAGATTGAGCAGCTGAACTGCAGATGGCACAAATGATTTCAGAAATGCAAGCTCAGAAAACAAAAACCAGGAATGTCAAACAGCAGAGGTAATTCTAGGATTTCAAAAAGAGGGGCCCTCCCAATGGAAAAAAGAGGCCCTTCAAATGAAACAAGGGGTCCCTCGAAACAAACACATTTTCACTGCTTTTTCTGATAACTATTTGGTATACAACAAAATACTTTATTAATCACAAGAAATGTTATTAATCACAAGAAATTGAAGATCAATCACATGGATATTTTTTTCTTTTATATCGATAAATTATCTTTCATCATCATTAGTGTGATCATAGCATCCTAAATTTGCAAACCAATTAGTCTTTGTGTCCATCTCATTGGGCTATGAGCTAATGTTTCTTCTAACCTTCTTCCCTCCAAGTGACGTTATTATGTCCCAAGAGTGTCCACTGCCCGCTCAAAGAATAGTTTTATTAATAAGTCTGTTGCCTTTCTTAATAAGTGATGCAGGGGCCTGTGAGTTGTAAATTTTTTTGATTTTGTGAAGATTGTTTTTGGTGATGTGTATATTTTAGGATGTGTGTGAATTGTTTATTGTTGTGGTCAACTTTTTTAGTATAAGCCAGCTGTTACACTACGTCTCGTAATTTCTCCATGTTGAGATAATAAAGTTGAATTGAATTGAATGTTTAGACAGTTTTCATGCCTCATTAGTGCAGGGGTTTAAATGTTTCTCCTCGAGGCAACTTCTACAAGAAGACTTTATTAGGTTTTGATGGCCAAAGCCCCCTCTCACAGCCTGCATTGTGGTAAAGCATAAGGAGGCACAGCTTTCCAAGAACCAGCAAATTGGGAAATGAATCCCTGTAAAAATCAAATAACAGTTTAAACAGCTTGTGGAATCTCTCCGATATGCATTCTGCGTTACAGTTTCTTTGACCACAATCCATTCCTCTAAACATGCTGCTTTGTCAAGCAAGATTTTACTGAATTTGCTGCCCACTTGTGCTCGGTTTCCAAAGAAATCTGTTAAGATATTTAATTCTTTGTCTCCATAGTGTGTTCTGTCTTCTGCAGACAGGCATGTTCTGTCTTCTGCAGAGAGGAAAAAGATGGGGCGCATGGAAAGAACTCAAAATCCAAAGGCAACATCACCTGCATCTTTTGGGAACCTGTCATTAATGTTCTTGCACAGATTGTCGCAAAAGCAACCCTGATAGCTTCTATGTCCTGTGATGTTGTATCAAGTTCGCAACAAGTTATTTTTGTGTTATATAATACCGCCGGCATAAGTTCCGAAAAGGTCATGAGGACAGAAATAAATTAGAATTGAAAATAGTGCCTGTGGTCGGAAGTCTGAATGTCTCTGCAGCGTCCTCGTTTGGTACTTAACACAGCCGGGGTTGTAAATGCATTATTCTGATTGTTTTAGGCACACTTTACATCTCATGCCTTCCTCCTCGTTCATTAGCCAAGGCCATTTCTTCAGCCATTCACACTGACAGGTTCTCTGGATGCGTGGTTTTTTACATGCGGTCTCTTTCTCAATTTGTCTATTTCATTGTCTACATTTTCAGTTCCAACAATTTGTGCGGCACACTCTGACGAGTTTCTGTTTCTTCCTGTCCTTGTCGATTTCTACTTTCCGGTGCATCTTCTGCCATTCTGGTCATGAATAAAAAGTCAAACAGAGCTGACAGTTGCGTTTACTTCATTTTCAACTCGCTTAATGCTTCCAATACCCTTTGATCTATCCCGTCCCAAATGTTTTCGCTGTGGGCACGTCAACAATTTACTTCCTGGCGCGAAATTTGAAGCAGGTTGCATCAGATGGATAACAACTGTTCAGTTTGAAAACTGTCCAGTCATTAGCATCCATTCTAGTGGGTCGGTTTCAAATCAGCACGAAGAATGAAAAAAACTATTTTTGAAGTGCCGCATCACGTGTTCAAAAGTGCGCCAGCCACGGTATTTTTGCGGGGGCATGGTCGCACTGACTTTCAGACTATGCACTCCTCAGCAAAATTTTGCAGGAATCCCGCAAGGCTGCTGCCTAGAATTACCTCTGCAAACTTATGGTCAGAGTAAAACAGGCTTAAAACAATGCATCAGCTAAAAATAATTGTTTCATTCCTTGAACACTACAAACTTAACTATTCTCAAAGCATAATTCTAGCATGCAGAATAAATTGGCTCATTTCATCAACACAAACATTCCAAAACTTTCCTGAAAATACTAAATGAACATTGATAAAGTTGTATTTTTCAATGTATATCAAGAGAAAAATTCCAAATTAGAATTTTTTAAAAATAATTTAAAGATTTTAAAAAACCCTCTAAATTTTATGGACATTCCTGAGATGTTTGATAGATGCAAACCTTGTGGTTCTGTTCTGAAAATCTTTGTTAATAGCTGGATAAAGGCCTATCTGGATTCCTGCTTTCAACCAGAAAATTAGGCCAAGTCTCCTCAAGAAGTTTTAAGGAGTGAGGCCTCATCTTGTCCTTGCTGTCCAAGGATAGCTTGCTTTCCCAACAGTGTTTGCCCAGCTTAGAAAGTTTGTTGAGATATATAAGAATGATAGGCTGATTTTATATGCTCCCCACCCACCACAGAGCTCAACAAGGTGTTGCAACCTGGTGGTACAACAAAAGGGTGGCATCAGGTGGAATATATTTGGTCTGACTTATAGACCAGATTGACCCAAACCACAGCCTTCTAGTAATTCTAGGGCATTGCATGACCTGATGACTGACGGGTGTGACCCACAGCAACCTGCTATGTATTAGTCCAGACCAAAAAGGTGTATTAGCGTGATGAGCTGCAACCCGACAGAGACCTCAACCTCTTGGATCCCGTTCTCCTCCGGCACAGGTTGCCCTGCATGGCAAATGGTGAATGGCATCAAGAAGTTTGAGACAGAAGTCTTAACTAGTCATAAATGATGGAATCGTAGTCAGAGCAGAACAGAGCACCATAAAGGCAATGTAAGACCGTCTGATCTACCCCCAGTGGACATAGCTGAGTGCTTAACCCTCTTGGTTCAAGATAAAAATGAACATTACAATGACTGGCTTATAACTGAAGACTGCGAAGACGAGAGTGAAGTTTGTTTTTTTATTATTGCTGCTCTGAGATAAACATTAGACCAAGAAACCTATACATTTTTGGAAAAGAGAAAAGTTGAACTTTGCAATAAAAAGTAATGAAAATCGCCTTGCCCGTGCTACCCGGCAAAGCCACGATCCTGGCCTTTCAAACGAAGAGAGTTAAAGAATTTCCAAGCAAGAAAGATATAGTAAAAAGTTTATAGTCAAAAATGTTATTTCCAGCAAGTTAACATTTGGAAGAATATAATCTGTCTATAGATGTATAGACCAGATTGACCCAGGCTGCAGCATTTCATGGTCAAAAGATTCATTGGTGTGGGCAAAAATAACTGTCTAGGCCAAAGAGTTGTGCTGCAACCCATCACGGACCTCAACCTCCAGGATCTCATTCTCCTCTGACATAGGTGACTCTGCAGGGCAAGTGGAAGGCCCCTAAAGGAAGCTGCAGAGGGGGGGGGGAAACCATTTTGGGAAAAGCAAGGAGAAAGACTGACAGAGGCATGAAAGATAAAACAGCAAGAAAGGAGGTAAGACAGTTCATCAGAAAAGAAAACAGATAAAAGTGCCTGTTAGGGAGAAAAAAGCGAAAGAAAAGGGGGTAGCTTAGCTCTGATGGCTGGGTATTCACCCTCAGCACAAGAAGATGGGGCCACGGGTGCTGGTTCGGACTCAATGGCTAAATGTAAATGCCCCAGAGTAGAGCATTTTAATTTGAAGAATATTATAATTTGACTATATTACCTGAAAGAAAGGCATGCTTAACATGAAACCTTTAATGCACAATCTGTACAGACACACTTTACTTTGTTAAATGTTTCATTTGGCATTCCTTGACTTTATGTGTCATGTGTAATTGACGTTTTAAATTAACCTGGCAGGCACAGAAGCCATGCAAAATGTGGAACATAAACGGTACATCCTCACATAATGTCACTAATAAATTATTGGAAACTGCAGCTTTAAATGAAATGACATATACAAAACCACAATTTTACAATTAGACCCCTGGCAAATATAAAGATGACTGGAAGAACCACTAATCCACGACTGCTGCATTCGATGTAAAAAAACAAAAAACAAAAACAAAAATAAAAAACAAAACCGGTGCAATAAATGTGTGTGTGCGCGCGTGCGCGTTCAAGAATGAGGTTTGGCCTTCTGGCTTCAAGAGCATAATGCAGATAATATTTTTAAAAAAATTTAAAGGGAGCAAAATACCCTAAACTCGCGATGAAAACCATTCCCAGCTGGGTCCTCCTCTGCCAGTAAGTTGTTTACATGTCGAATAAAGTCGTTAAGACATTTTTCGATGTGTCTGGCCATATTAATGGCCTGGAATTGTCCCTCACAAAACTTTCCGAAACTGTTGATGCACTAAGCGTTTACCGACGAGGAAGGTAAATATCACGGTCTGCGGTAAATAAAATTATTATCCCTGAATCGCGGTAGTCTGTGAGTGGCATATCCTACTTCCGTTTGGTCGCCGGATAACTCGCGCCTTCTATTTAGCGCTCTAAGCAGACGATAATAGTGACAGCTGTTACTGATTCTGAGCGTGGATGAGGATTATTTTCGACAGATAGCGATATCAAAGAATGTCATAAAATAAAAACTTAGTTCTTAGATCGGAGCAGGGCAGCCGAGAGCCAGCACGGGCCCCTTGTAATTGTAATCGTAAATTATTTTCCCAGTATATAACACTATGCTTACAATTCGATGCTGAGTTCTACATTTCATTCAGTAACGTAACATACACTGAAAACATTAGGACAAGTGCACTAGGATCTACATCACTTCTTGAACATAGAGTTTACACGTGAGTGGTTAGTAAATGAGGAAAACTGACGGTATATCGTGTATATCCTGCTCCATAGAAAACATGCATCCCCAGAGTGAGGAATGTTACGTCAACTGCGATGTCAAAACTTCGACATATTAGAGAAACGACTAGACCCTTAAGACAGTACAATATTCATTTCCTATTGCAGGTGTGATAAAGGTGGCTATTAGCCGTATATATATATATACAGTACAAGGAATTACAGTGTCGGGCATTACACAAATACAGTGTTCCCTCGCTACTTCGCGCTTCATGTTTCGCGGCTTCAGTGCTTCGCGGGTTTTCAAAAAATTATATGTAAAATATTTATCGCGGTATTTTTGCTGTTTTGTGTGTTTTTACGGTACTCCGTCTAAAGTATTTTTGCACATAGATAGTACGTATTGTACAGTAATGTTTCCCAGTCGCTGATTGGCTCAGTAACCGTCGCATCTTGTTTTCTTTCGCTGTGCCCGCACGCGTTGGTAATTGTCGCAGTCGTTGTTCCGATGGTAACCTAAGCTCGCCGGACAACGCGTGTTGTCCATCACGTTATATGCTTGTCTCAAACGGACCAGGGTCGCCTGGTACCTGTGCCTCCTAAAGTCCCTATCACTACTAAAACGCCGGATTCTGTGGGCCCACCCACCCGGCATCAAGCACGGTTTGCAGTCCGACACCCTGCCGAGGGTCACACGGCTAAGGGAGTAAACCCCGAAAATAAATCTTTGACAGAGAGGAATGGGTTCCGCTGTCTCATAAGACCCAAGAAAACCAATGATAAGTACAATTAATGAAACCTATACTGGCTCCGACGCCGCCCAGGATAAAAAGGTCGGCTGGGTACGGCGCCTGGCAAGTCCCAGAAATAATGAGACACCAGGCGAAGATCACAGTCGACGGGCAAGGCGTCGGAAGGGGCAGCCAGCAGAAGATGGCCGAGGGATGGATGCATGGAAGCAAGTTCGTAAGAAGAGACCTTCAAGGGATCGTCACCAGATCTCCACTCCCGCACAGGTAAGTGCACTAAAACTAACTGAAGGCCTCGTGGTAGGAACGTGGAACGTCCGTACGCTCCACAAGTGTGGGAAAGTGCACGAGCTTTGTCGGGAGCTCGAGGAGTATGTGTGGGATGTGGTAGGACTGGCAGAAATGCGGTGGACCGGTTCGGGCGAAACAGTGACCCCCGGAGGTCACAGGCTTTTCTACAGTGGACACACGACCAAGCGGGAGCTTGGCGTCGGGTTCATTGTGAGGGAGAGATTAGCCAAGGCGGTGATGAGCTGGACGCCTATCTCGGACCGACTCGCAACCATACGCATAGCTGCCAAGCCACAGAATCTGACGGTAGTGCAAGTTCATGCGCCGACCACCGAAAGCGGAGACAACGAGGTGGAGGTGTTCTATGAACAGCTGGTGAAAACGATTCGAGGGATCTCGAAGCGAGATTTCATAGCAATTGTAGGGGACTTTAACGCGAAGGTCGGCCCCGACGCATTCGGCGACTGGGCCGGCACCGTGGGGCGGCACGGCCTCGGTGTGACGAACGAGCGAGGCCGCCGCCTGCTTGAGTTCGCCGGATCCCACGGCTTTGTCCTTGCAAACACCTTGTTCCCTCACAAGGTATCTCGAAAGTCGACCTGGACCTCACCCGATGGCGCGGTCAGGAACCAGATCGACTACGTACTTGTGCCACGCCGCTTCCGCTCAAGCATTCTGCAGTCTGGGACACGCTCTTTCCCAGGCGCGGACATCGGGAGTGACCATAAGCTCGTGATGGTCTCCCTGCGCTTGAAATACTCAATGAAGTGGCAGGCACAAGGCACGCGCCCCCGATGGAACCTGGAGAAACTTGAACATCCAGGATTCGCGTCCGCCTTTCGTGTCGAGGTGGGTGGAAGGTTTCATGCCCTAAGCCTCCTCGACAACGACCCAGACGTGGACACGCTCTCAGCCCACGTCAGGGAGGTACTCATATCCTCAGCCGACAAGGTGCTGGGGAGGAAGAAGCATTCAAAAGTACCGTGGATCACAGGGAAAGTTCTCAGTCTCTGTGAGACCCGCAAGAAATTGAGGCTTCAAAGGCGAGTGAGTCCTAAGGCGGACAAAGAATATAGGAAAGTCCATCGGAAGATTCAAAAGAACATGAAGGCTGCAAAAGAGGCCTGGTTTGAATCTCAGTGCGCGGAAGTCGAGGAGGGCATAGCGTGGGGCGACTACAGAAAGGCTTTCAGCTTGATCCGAACTCTCACAAAGGATAGGAGCCGCTCCAAAAAGGTCCAAATCGAGGACAAACAGGGCCGCCTGTTGACAAAGGAGAAAGAAGTTCTCGAGCGTTGGACGGAGTATTGCGGTGAGCTTTACAACGAGCCGATTGCCACGGACAGGAGTGTCCTGGCAGAGGTAAAGCCACCACTCGTCGACCCGGAGGACCTGCAAGTCCTGCAAGGAGAGGTCGACGTTGCAATACGGGACATCCCTGCCGGGAAGGCAGCGGGTATCGACGATGTCCCGGCGGAACTTATCAAGGCGGGGGGAGAAGATCTGGCGAAGGTGCTAACGAAACTGTGTCGCAAAATCTGGCGAACCAAGCAGTGGCCACGTGAATGGTTGCATTCCCTGGTGGTGCCCTTACCGAAGAAGGGCAACAGTCACAAGTGCGAGAATTACCGGACCATTAGCCTAATCTGTCACACGGCAAAGGTGATGCTGAAGGTGCTCCAGCGCCGCCTCTCGGCGGTGGCAGAGGAGCTATTAGCTGAGGAACAGGCCGGATTTCGGGCCGGCCGCAGCACGATAGAACACATCGTGAGCAGCCGCCTGCTCATCGAGAAACACCTTCAGCATGGTAAAGCTCTGTACCACAACTTTGTCGACTTCAGAAAGGCTTTTGACCGGGTCTGGCACGAGGGGCTGTGGAACGTACTGCAATCATTCAACGTGGAAGAAGGATTGGTAAGCACACTTAAATCTCTTTATCAAGGCTCCAAAAGCTCGGTCCTACTCAACCGGAAAGTGGGGGAGTCGTTCCCCACGACGGTAGGTGTTCGCCAGGGCTGTCCTCTCTCTCCTGTGCTTTTCAACATCTTCCTCGAACGGATCATGCGAGATACTCTAGCCAACCACACAACCTCCGTGGCCATAGGAGGTAGACCGTTGAGCAACCTTCGCTTTGCTGACGACATAGATCTCATGGCGGGCAGCAACGACGAGTTGCAAGAGCTTACAGATAAGCTCAACGCATGTTCGAAGGCATTCGGGATGGAGATCAGCTCGGAGAAGAGCAAAGTGATGGTGAACACACGCGGCCCGGAAAAGGCCGTGATCCGGTTGAACGGCGAGCAACTGGAGGAAGTGCAGTCCTTCAAATATCTAGGTTCCATCCTTACCAGGGAGGGTTACAGCACTGAAGACATTCGGCACAGGATAACAGCCGCAACGGCGGCACTGATGAGGCTTGGAAAAATCTGGGATAGCAGGAGCATCAGCTTCAAAACTAAATTCAGACTCTACAAGACTCTCGTTCTGTTGGTTCTGCTCTATGGCTGTGAGTCTTGGTCGTTGCAGTACGAAACACTGCAACTGCTAGCAGCGTTCGAGATGCGATGTTACAGGAGATTGCTCCATATCTCCTACAGAGAGGAAAAAACGAATGAATTCGTGCGTAACCTGGTTCTCAGTCTGGTAGGATTCCAGATACCACTGATCACGGTCGTTAAGTGGAGGAAGCTCAAATGGTTTGGCCATGCCGTCCGGCATGACGGGTTACCTAAAGTAGTGATACAAGGGTCCGTGGAGGGCAAGCGCCAACGGGGAGGCCGCAGGAAGATGTGGCTCGATGATGTGAAGAAGTGGACAGGCCGTCCACTAGGCGAGTTGATTCGGATCGCGGATGACCGAGGGAAATGGCGAGGTTTCATTGATCGGACTCTATCAATTGGTCGCCTAAGACAGGAGAGGGGCTGCGGTTCGTAGCAGCTCCACAAATCTATGACAACCTGTCACGGTCATATCGGTTCCCTCGCTACTTCGCGCTTCATGTTTCGCGGCTTCAGTGCTTCGCGGGTTTTCAAAAAATTATATGTAAAATATTTATCGCGGTATTTTTGCTGTTTTGTGTGTTTTTACGGTACTCCGTCTAAAGTATTTTTGCACATAGATAGTACGTATTGTACAGTAATGTTTCCCAGTCGCTGATTGGCTCAGTAACCGTCGCATCTTGTTTTCTTTCGCTGTGCGCAGCTACCCCCTCTCTCAGCTCTTCCATTTCCCGTTAGCATCCGACTGTCGCGTGTGCGTAGTTTTCATCTGCGGTGTTATGTACGTTATTTGTGAAACTTTCGTTAGAGACTAAATTTATTCAAGCCCTGCCATGCCACCCAATCGTTCATAACTCGCACGAAGAGATCTGTTACGCCTATGCCTTTAGAGGAAGTAGTAGAAGTTACGTCCGGTCGAAAATACCGCACCACCTGATGAAGTGGTGCCTTTAGAAGAGCATTAATGCCCTTCTTGGCATTCATCTCATCTTCATCGCCATCGTCATCAGTACTGTTAAGCTAATTAATCATTATCATTCTAGCTGTATGGTGTATTTTCAATGGTGACTACCCATATTAATTTTTTTGAATTACGTATCTAGATTTAAGAGTTTAAAACATTTTTATGGGAAAAGGTATTAAGGGAATGAGAAAGGGTTTTGTACAAGAGTGTTGGAAGGGTTTATAAAGACTTAAAATAATGTATAACTACTAAAAACAGTATAGCGTCCCTACTTCGCGGAAATTCACTTATCGCGGGTGGGCCTGGAACGGAACACCCGCGATAAGTGAGGGATTACTGTACCTACTTGCGTGGCGCATGCGCTGGACTAATTAAAGTCATTGCTTCGTTTTTTCCCGGTTTCACTTTACACAGTGTGTCACAGAGCTACTGTCGTAATTATTTTGAGATATTTGTGTGTGAAGATATAATTATATATAGTGATCTATTATAATATGAAGTCTGTTGTAATATTTTAAATAATTTGATAAGATAAGCTAACACAACCCATGATGTGAATGTGTTCAAAACATGTTTAAAAAATCAATAAATAAGGATTTAAATGTGTTACAGAACAAATGGAGTTTAAGGTACTTCCTTAGAGCCTTGGTCTGAATTAACGCCGAATTAAATTCATTAATTAAGAAACGATAACCTTGGATCACTATAAACCGCTTTCTGTAACCACTCAGAAAGACAATGAGGCAGAGCGAAAGCTTGCTAGCTGACATAACCTGCATCTTCTTGACTTTAAAATAAATACATATACTATATGATACAACGCTCTGTTTGAGCTAATATATATTTTACATTATGATTCATATGTTAAAAATATATATCAAAGCATACTTTCTAAGAAAATTTCTTCAGTAGCCAAGGATTCTATATTATGCTCGCTGGTACAAAACAAAGAGACTAGAAGTTGCCTGTCAATACGTTAAGCTTGTTTTAGGCTCCGGCGCGTGACGTCACCGAAACATGCGTGGCGGACAACTTATAGCCTCCACAAGTCGTATGCACAACGTTGTTTTGATCGGGGTCTGTACGTTTCGAACCTATAAAAATGGTGAATTTTTGCTGTATCGTTGGCTGCAGTCATCGCAGCAAACGAGATAAACATGTAAGATTTTTTCGAATTCCAGTTGTAAAAAAAAAAAAAAAAAAATACAGCGAGGAAGAGAAAAATTTTATTTCTGTAGCGGGAGCGCTAGACAGTGGTTAATGTTTGTATTAAAAAAAATCTGATTACCGTACATTGATTGGCATCCGTGCCTTTGGTTTTGGCTTTTGCCTATCACCGTTTGATTAATAATTTCAAATTTGTCTCTTAGTTTACTACCCCGTCCGCACCCTCACCCCACCCCCACCCCGCTTTTCGCTTTTTCCGGCCCTGTTTGTCGGTGACGACACCATGATCGGCATGCGTCCCGCTTTCGCTCCATAAACGTCTGGTCACCTTACCTAACGGTGCGTTTACAGTCCCCCTCCCGCACTGTCTGGTCATGACCTTCCTAAGTTGGTCAGTCCGATTCGTAACTCAGGTGTAACAAAGGGTCCACTGGCTACCAGCGAGACAGTTCAAGGCCGGCCATTACGTACGCAGCAGGCGTGGGGAGGGACTAAGCGTAACTTTTTTTCGGTAATATTTTGTTGTGTGTTGACAAAGGGCTTCTGTGGGCCGCAGAAAACCACTTGGCGGGCCGCATGCATGATCTATTACACTGTTTGGATATGAAGCAAATTGCCAAATAGATAATACACTAGAGACCATACTATTAGAAGCAAAGTTTTTCATTTACAAATGTAAATTAGAGAAGAAACAGCCAGATTTAGGAGTTTTTATTTTAAAACTAAACAGAAGATATAAGATTAAGGAATTTAATGGACTTATTAACATGAAATCGCAAGAATTGATAATGCGCTGGGCTGACTATATCATTTTTTTTAGTCAGAACTTAGTTTGATTATGCATGTATGACTGATGTATGTGATGTTTACTTATGTGATGCTGACATAGTTATCAGTATGTGTGGAATTTTTTTCAGCACCGACCTGTGATATTAAAAGAAAAACCTTTGGTATTATGCAGTACTGGATTTTTGGTTTCACATCTGTCCTCTGAAATGAAAGAACTAGTAATGGTTTATCTCTTATAACATTGTTATTAAAAGTGTGACATATGTGGAACTGAATCTTTTAATGAATTTCCAAACTAATTAAGGATGTTTAGATGATAATTGTCAAGTTTTTCATGATGAATGTTGAAATTGTGACCAGCTACTTTTGCATGTTTTTTGAATGAAGAGCAGTTTACTCCACAAAGGGATATGTATACACAAATCCTGCATTCTATGAGGACATAATCAGTTAATCACCATAATTATACCTTCCCCTTCCCATTCAGACAATAAATTACAGTAATTTTTGTTAAGCTGTATTTGAGGAAAAGCATGAGGAAGAAGGGATGTATGAAGATTAAGTGTTTATTATATAGGATAAACTAGTCACTCTCTGTAAACCAAGACCAGTTGTACATTGAGTGCCTGCGTATCATAAGGTTGTATCTGAAAAAAAGGATTTAAAAAAAATTGTGTTGCATATGTGCTGGCTTATATTGGAAAGTGTTTATAGATGGTAAGTCTAATATTTTTTTGCATGGCAAGTTCCAATGTATAGTTAGGTAAAATTGTTTGTAAAGGTATATGTGGACATGTGGAAATTTTCTATTTTCTTTCTCCCTCTCCTTCCCTCTATCTCTACTCTTGTCTCTTGAATTTAAGAATGAAAATGATGCATGATGCCAAGTTATGCTAACTGTATCTACTGAATTAAAAAAAAAACTGTCACAATACCCATTGGATTTCAAATTTGGTATATTAGTGGGACAGAAAGAGTACAAGTCAACAAAAGCCTATATAATTCAGAGATGCTGCTTAATTTTTTTATTTGCACTCTTACAATACACATGATAATACTAAGGTTTCTCCATATATCATAGCATTAGGTGTGCGAGAACTGACACCTAGAAAACGCTTTAGAGCAAATAAATGAAACTTTCAATAATGTTTAAGTCTGCCCCTAACCCCCATACTTCAGCCCCATATGTCAACGTAGGTAATATTTGTGCATCTAGTAGTTTAAAGAAAACTAGTGGTGAATGCACACCATGTGCCCACAAAATATGCAGAATACCAATGACACCTTTTTTGGCACGACATGCAACATCCTCAATAGCATGAGAAAAGGTTAACTTTCTTGAAAAAATCACTCCTAAGTATTTGTACATATTTATCACTTTTACATTCTCCCTTTCTATGTGACATTTCTCCCTCTTTGCTGGATAACCCCCATTGCGGAACACAACAATATTTGATTTCTTCATATTTATAACCAGGCTTAGCTGCTTGCCAGTATTATATAGAATATCTAGTTGAGCTTGAAGGCCTTGTGGGGTATCTGAAGTAAGAACTATGTCATCAGCAAATAGCAAGATTAAAATTTGTAGTAAGTCTGGGCTTAACTGTATTCCATGCTTACCACGCTCAATAATATTCTTTGCTAACGTGTCAATAAAAAGGGAGAAAAGGACAGGGCTACATGTCTCTCCCTGCTTTAGTCCTATAGGGCAGAAGAAGGAATTGGTAACATCGCAGCCTACTACTTTTGCCTGAACAACATTATACATACTCTGCAAAGCATTTAGCATTTTACCTTTGACTCCCTTTCGATTCAAAACTTTCCACAACTTTTCCCGTACAATAGATTTAAATGCTTTTTTGAAATCTATAAATGCTACGTAAAGCTTTTTGTGGTGTAGTAGTTGTTTTGAACCATAGCTGTGAGCGTATATATGTGATCTATTGTACTGTACTTTTTTCTAAAACCAGCTTGTACATCCTCTATAACCTGGTTTTCTTCAATCCATTTAGAAAGTCTTTGGTTTAATATATAACTGTACAATTTACCACTTTAACAATGAAATTCCTCTATAATTGTCAGGGTCGCTAGGATCACCTTTCTTGTACAGGGGTTGAATGATGGCCTCAGTCCATTCCAAAGGAAATTGCCCAGTATTAAAGATTGTATTAAAGAGTTTTACCAAGAATAAACTTGAGTCAGAAAGCACAGACTTGTAAAATTCCCCAATTAATCCATCAGTACCAGGTGCTTTCCTGTTTTTTAAAGCACGCAAAGCTTGGATAACCTCTTCCTTAGTGATTTCAGCATCAAGAGACTCATCACAGGGGATGCCAGTATTCCTATCGTCTATTGTATTATTATCTGCGTTATCATACTCAGTAGCACCAATGTCACCATTACTGAAGTCATTAAAGACCTGCTCAAAATGTTCGTACCAACATTTCTTTGCTATACTGTTTTTCACAGAATGATCTGATGTCAAAGACTTTACAGTGGCCCAAAATAATTTCGCATCGTTTTTATAAGTGTGAAGGTTCTCTATTGTACTCTAGCTGTTTGTAGTACTTTTTCTTTTGCTTAATTAACATTTTATATTCCCTTCTACTATCAAAATATTCTTTTCGTTTTGCTTCACAGTTGTTTCGTTTATACTGCCTCAGGTACATACGTACCGACTTTCTCTTTTCCTTACACTGAAGGTCAAACCAACGTTGATGTGCATAATCTGACGTATGCATCACTTTTTTCATACATTGCCCAGCTATTTTCAGGCCTTGATTAAACTTAGAAAGAGCCACAACTATGTCAAAGTCAACAGCATTTAAAGCTTCTTTAAAATATTCTTGAACAGCATCTGACTTGATACATTCCACGAATGCACTTGATCTTTCAGGTAACCAGGGCTTTGATACATTCCACGAATGCACTTGATCTTTCAGGTAACCAGGGCTTCTGCTAAGGCTAAATTCTTTGGGGTCCCAGGGACCCCTTCTTTAGATTTCTAAGGGGTCACTTTACAATGTGAAAAAAAAATCACAGGTACTAGATGGAACAGGGCATGATAATGTGGGTTCACGATCTTCATTATCTTGCTGTTTGTCTTCACCCTCACTTTCTTTCCGTTTCTGAGACGATGATTTTAACCACACTGTCAACGACATCTTGGAAATAGGTTAATGGAACTCTTTTTTGGTAAGGGGAAAAACTCAGTGCAAGGGAAGTTACTCTCACCTTGTAGCAGACGACAATAGATTGGCAGACGATGTCAGACACTACACTTACCCAACTCGTATCTGTTTTTTGCCTAAATTTGAAGGGGTCCCCTGGGATCACATTGACGAAAATTGAAGGGGTCCTCCGAACTTTTAATGCGTACTTTACGCAATTTTGTGCGTTAGCAGAAGCCCTGGGTAACCACATAAATTTCTCTCTAAAACATGTTAGCCCCGTCACAGCACTTTCCTGTTGTCTAGTGTTAACTGTCAAGTACAGCTCCACAGGCATGTGTTTCGATTCAATACGTGTTGCCACATGCAGGGTCTGACTCAGATGAACAAGCTGAGCAGAAATCAAGAAATAGTCAATGACACTTGATCCGTTCGGAGAAATATAAGTAAAGTCTCCACTGGAGTCTCCTAAAGGCAGACCGTTCAAGTCAAATTCTTCACACACATGCAATAAGCATGTGCCAAAGGCATTAACACACTCATCCTTAGACTCGCGATTTTTCTCGGGAGACACAGGTTCATCTACATCAAGATCCACACGATCAAAGGGCAGGCTACTACCACAGGGAATGCAAGTACCCGTCCTCGCATTGAAGTCTCCACATAGCATTAGGTGAACATCCGGAAATTTTTCTTGAATATCAAGCATACATTGTTCAATAATACTTACTCCATTTACAATCTCTGTTTCTTTATAGCACACTGAATTTGCTGGCGGAAGGTAAAGACCAAATAGCATTACATCTTTTTGTGTTCCTAAAAGGTCTCTATGCAGACTGACTACAATAATATTGTCATACTCAACGTGGACTTGCCTAACTAAAGAGCTTAAGATTTTCTTTACTAACAGTGCAACACCACCAGAAAGTCGAACAGTCACTGAATCTGAAATTCTAACCCCAGGAGCAATAAAAATATCGTGTAATGGAAATAAATGCCGTGGGAAATCTGAGGAAAATGTTTCAACTAAAACTGAAATATCGAAACGTTTAATATATGTTACGACCTCATTTTCATATAATATTGTAAGCCCCTCAATGTTGTAGGTAAGAAAGCTTACATTACAACTAGTCCCAGCCACATCTTTGCCCTTTCCCTGAGCCGGGCCTGCCCGTCAGCGAGTGTTCTTATGTGTCGTCGAACGTAGGGTGGGGCCAGACCTGCCCCCCTCTGTCAGCCCATAGACTATAGAGAAATAGTCTATGGTCAGCCGCACTTGTCTCATCTCTCGCGGGTTAAAGGGCTGAGCACTGGTTCGGGTAGACTGGCTGCGATGAGTGCTGCCACCCAGTTGACGTGCTTGAGACATTGATGCATTCTGACGTATAGGTATAGTTGAGCTGTTGGGAGTACTCTGTTGGTCTGTACGTTTGGTGGCTGTGTGGTTGCTGCCGGGTAATCGTCGACGTCAGAAGATGTGTAGTGGTCTCTCGTATCGCCAGCCTCAGTCAGGTGAACCCTCACAGCTTGAGCATAGCTAGGACCTGGGAACTCATGTGTGAGCTGTGTTCTGCGTGCGGGGGATTCCTCGCACGGTGAACACTCCCTTCGTGTCATGCTTCCATATCTGACACTTGCTGGTGGTGTCTTCCCATCACGTGACACATCATTGTCACGACGACGCTGAATGGCTTCCTCTACGACCAGCTTGCTTCCCACGTAGTACGCACGTAATCCCTGGGAACGATGCTCTCTTAGAATCTCTCGTTGTCTAGGTGTGAGATCCCCCGACACCTTATCACCTTTTCCACTAAGTTTGCTTCTGCCTTTCGTAAGCACATCCATCTTGTCTGTCCATCGGGTAAAACGGGCTATGATGGGGCGTGGTTTATCCTTTCTATAAGGGCTTACACGGTGTGCACGAACTATGTCCGATAGTGTCCAAACTTTATCAGGAACAGTGCCATGTAAAACATCGATCACTTTCTGAGCACAAATAAAGAATGTTTCTTTGTCCGATTCCTGAATTCCATAGAATTTAAGATTGTCTCTCCTTGAAAACGCCTCTAACTTGTCTATCTTTTCGTTTGTAATTGTCATGAACTCATTCAGCCTGCCTTCCATGTCCGTAACTGTACAAGTTGTTTCTTGAAACTTTCTGTGCACTTGGTCCAATTCCTCTTCTAGATGTACAGTTCTAGATCGTAGATCACTGATGTCAGACCCAAGCGAACTCAGAGTGTCTTGGACAGAACTTAGCTGCTCTTTTACAGAGTTAAAACCAGCCATTAACCGTTGTTCTTGCTGTTCAAACAAGGCAGTGAGCATCAACTTCATGTCGTTATTGGAATCCTGGTCGCCCGTACTGGTCTTGAAATCAGTTTTCTCTAGGCCCTGAACTGGACCAGGGTACGTCCCCAGAACATAACAACATGCTAGCGATTATGACTGCTAGTAGTACACACCGTAACCTCAGAGTCCGAGCCTTGCTGTGTAGTCTCACTGACGCCCGAGCTCGTTTGTACATAAAAGACAAGAAAATCCACACAAATCGGCCACAAATGTTCCTGAAAGTTGAATGCTCTACAGGCATGGCTATCAGCACCACTTTGGACACAAAATCACAACAGATAAAATGACGTTGTCGTAGTTGTAAGAGGAAAATGAACTCCAAAGTGGCTATAAACAAAAGACGTGTGTACACGGCCTGTGAGCGCAGTTCACCCCCCGTGCTCTCATGTATTGTAAGCTAGAGAGAGGTATGTACACTGTGCCGCCGCTACACCCATCCCTCTATTAAGCATTGGAGTGAAATATACGTAACGGAATGCGTAAAACTGGGAATTGACCTCTCAATTTACAATTCCCAACAAAATTTGGCAAAATATGTTTTAAATCAGATGTGGGCAGCATTTTAAATTATATTACACTAAAGAGTCACGTAATCTGCTTGACTTTTTGCTAGATCTTTTCACAAACATGTTTTATGAACCGGTTTGACTTCAGGACAGTCTAAATAACGGAATATTGACACGATTTTTACAATAACCAAAAGACTTTATCTAAGGCTTTAGAGGAGGCTGGGTGTAGTGGCGGCGCAGTGTCCATACCTTTCCGTCATACGCGACACGTGGGATCTCGTGTTTGTTAAAACTTACTTGAGGCCCCTACAAAGCAGACCCGTCTCAACATTAGTGGACACGGTTAGGGTGCTGGGTCAGCCCACTTTATCAGACTCTTCCGTACATAACATGGTAGCACGGGTTTTCTCAAACTCCACGTGTCTTTCGTGCTATTTAGTTCCCGTGTGAAGTTTGCAACCTAATCTTTTCATTACCTTTAACAATACCCATTGGATTTGCGTCAAATTTGGTTTACTAGTGTGACTGAAGGGGTACAACACAAAAATAGCCTATATATTTCACAGATGCTGCTTGATCTTGTTTTATTTGCACTCTTACAATACACATGATAAAATATAGCTGACAGAAGGAAAACCTTATCTTTACAATAACTTTCATAATACTCATTGGATTTGCTTCAAATATGGTTAACTTATGTGACTAAAGGAGTTCAACACAAAAAAAGCCTATAAAATTCATAGTTGCTAATTGATCTTGTTTTATTTGCTTTCTTACAATACACATTATAATACATAGCTGACAGAAGGAAAACATAATCTTTACAATAACTTTCATAATACTCATTGGATTTGCTTCAAATTTGGTTTACTAGTGTGACTGATGAAGTACACGACAAAAATAGCCTATATAATTCATAGATGCTGCTTGATCTTGTTTTGTTTGCTTTCTTACAATACACATTATAATATATAGCTGATAAAAAAACCTAATTTTTACAATAACTTTAACAATACCACTTGGATTGGCTGTAAATTTGGTTTACTAGTGTGAGTGAAGGAGTACAACACAAAAACAGCTTAAATAATTCATAGATGCTGCTTGATATTGTTTTATTTGCATTCTTACAATACACATGATAATATATACCTGACAGAAGGAAAACCTAATCTTTACAATAACTTTCACAACAACCATTGGATTGGCTTCAAACTTGGTTTACTAGTGTGACTGAAGGAGCACAAAACCAAAATAGCCTATATAATTCATAGATGCTGCTTGGTCTTGTTTTAATTGCACTCTTACAATACACGTGATAATATATAGCTGACAGAAGGAAAACCTAATCTTTAAGATAACTTTCACAATACTCATTGGATTTGTTTCAAATTTGGATTACTAGTGTGACTGAAGGAGCACAACACAAAAAGCCTATATAATTCATAGATGCTGCTTGGTCTTGTTTTATTTGCACTCTTACAATACACGTGATAATATATAGCTGACAGAAGGAAAACCTAATCTTTAAGATAACTTTCACAATACTCATTGGATTTGTTTCAAATTTGGATTACTAGTGTGACTGAAGGAGCACAACACAAAAAGCCTATATAATTCATAGATGCTGCTTGGTCTTGTTTTATTTGCACTCTTACAATACACGTTATAATATAAAAAGGTGACAGAAGGAAAACCTAATATTTAAGATAACTTTCACAATACTCATTGGATTGGCTTCAAATTTGGTTTACTAGTGTGACTGACGGAGTACAACACAAAAAGCCTAGATAATTCATAGATGCTGCTTGATCTTGTTTTATTTGCACCTTTACAATACACGTGATAATATATAGCTGACAGAAGGAAAACCTAATCTTTACAATAGCATTCACAAAAATACCCTACATAATTCATAGATGCTGCTTGATCTTGTTTTATTTGCACTCTTACAAAACACTTGGTGATATTGCTCAATGAAGGAAAAGATAATATTTACAATAACGTTCACAATACCCATAGGATTGGCTTCAAATTTGGATTACTAGTAAGACTAAAGGAGTACAACACAAAAATTGCCTATATAATTCATAGATGCTGCTTGATCTTGTCTTATTTGCATTACAATAAAAGTGATAATATAAAGCTCACAGAAGGAAAACCTAATACCTAAGATAACTTTCACAATACTCATTGGATTTGATTCAAAATTGGATTGGTAGTGTGACTGAAGGAGTACAACACGAGGATAGCCTATATAATTCATAAATGCTGCTTGATCTTGTTTTATTTGCACTATTAAAAAACACGCGGTGATATTGCTTAAAGAAGGAAAACCTAATCTTTACAATAACTTTCGCAATACTTATTGGATTTGCTTCAAATTCGGTTTACTAGTGTGACTGAAGGAGTACAACACAAACATAGCCTATATAATTCATAGATGCTGCTTGATCTTTTTTTATTTGCACTCTTACAATATACGTGATAAGATATAGCTGACAGAAGGAAAACCTAATACTTAAGATAACTTTCAGAATACTCATTGGATTTGCTTCAAATTTGGATTACTAGTGTGACTGAAGGAGTACAACACAAAAATAGCCTATATAATTCATAGATGCTGCTTGATCTTGTTTTATTTGCACTCTTACAAGTCCCATGATAATATCCCAGGAAACACGCAATATTGGCCCAAGCTAGGCGTTAGCTAGGTTCTTCATTGGCGCAATATGGGTTTAGATATTGGCCCTAGATTGGGCTGAGGACACGGCCTTAGCTCTGCCCGACATTGGCAAAAGACTGGCTGAATCTCGGGATTTCATAAGCTCCGCCGTTTCGCCTAGCTTGGGTCTAGTAATGGACCATTCTATATACGTAAGCCTAATTTTCATGTAGCAATATGGCTCTTATTTTTATCCAATACAGCAAGCTGAATGCTGTCAGGCATATCATGTGATCTGTAAAAAGCTGTGCTTTAGTTGAAATCATTGAATTGGAACTAGACTAACATAGCTATTCACCGTGCAGAATCCAGATTAGATCACACCAACATCCACACAAGTCTTGCATTCCTGTCTTGACCAGAATAACATGGTAAATATAAATATTCAACATTTTATTTTTGAATGAACCACTCAAGGTGGTTGTTTCATAAATGCATATATTTAACACCCCTCCTGAAAGAAAGGGGCTGTAGAAGCACATTAAATGCAAACATATTGCTACAACAATATCATTTATACAAAACACCCCTAACAAAAAATGTAAAGAAGTGCACAAGATAATCAAATACATACAGAGATCAATATATCAAAAGTAATTGTAAAGATCTTTATTCTAAGCTACTCATTGTTTAGGTGCTAATAATTTTTTAATGACATTATTCAGATACTAACACCCCTCACAAAAGTCACAAGCTTGTCAAATGCATATTATAAATATATATATATATATTTTGCAGAGCTATCCATTGCACTGATTATTTAGATGTTTTCTACATATCTTGAAAAGACATTATTTATATACAAACAATCCTCACAAAAAGATAAGCGCACAACCTTATCAACGTATCAACATTTATTGTAAGATAATTTTAACTGCTTTTTCTTTCTGAGCTAACCATCATTCAGACACTACTAAATTTATTTAGTCACAAATATCCCTCACAAAAAGATGTCAAGTCCACTACCTTATCAAATTGATACATATCAATATATCAGCATAAAGATAATCTTGTTTCTTTCAGGACTATCCATTGCACTGATTATTCAAATGTTGTCTACATATTTTAAAGACATTATTTATATTGTACCATCCCATCATGGTTCCAGGTCGTTTCAACTAAGGTCCTTTCGACTAGGGTCAGTTCGACTAAGCCGTTTCGTCCGACGGTCGAGTCATCTATAGGACGCATGAAATGGAAAAAAATTGAAGTGAGTTGAATGTTAATAAACGCTTTAAATGTATCATGTAAATAGTGCTAATTGTCACGTTAAGCAATCGGGGTCCACACGTTCCACTCTCGCATGCACGCTCTCAACCACACAGACTCAACAAACACTCAAACGCCCAAAGCCGGCGACGCATCCAGCCTCCATAAGTTTAAAAATTGACGCGCACACGTGGGAACAGTAAAAAAAAAACACCGACCGTTAGATTAAACGACTTAGTCCAACCGACCTTAGTCAAACTGACCCTAGTAGAAATGACCGTTAGTCGAATCGACCGGTTACCCCCAACACAAGCAATCTTATCAATATATCAGCATGTTCATATGCTACCAACATGTTTTTAAAAGTTATTTATACAAAAAATCCCTCCCAAAAGAATTCAGTCCCGACAAATGAATAAACACAAATAAACCAATATCCTCTCTATTGTCATTCACACACACTGTCCTGCCATTTAAATAATACCAAAAGGGAGAACAGAAGAATATCAAACAGAAGTGTTGTGAGAAAGTCGCTTCTTCTTCTCTTCCTCCTTCTTTCTGCGACCTCCAGCATGGTCACTTGACATGGCCAGCTAATCTCCCATGTATTTATCTAGTATGTCCACATTCAAGTCTTTAAATTGCCTCTGCATTGCCTCTGCACAAAAAAAACAACAAATCTATTTAAGTGAAAATGAAATAAATTAGTGTGAGCTACAAAGGAAAATGAAAAAGTATATCATGGCAATAATGTTACGTCTCAGCGAAAGAAAGAAAGGTTACTTTTTACAAAAGTCTAAAATCCCGCTGCCAAATAAAATTCCACTGAAGAAGAATTGTGGACCTCTTCCACCAAACATTTGTGATGCAGCACAATTTAAACAAATTCAGTCAGACAACTTATTTTTTCCACTTCAAATGGTGACAATTGTATTCAGGTCAAAGGCTCTGTTTGTTTGATAAGAAATATTATTGTTCCTTTGAACTCTGTAGAAACTCTTTTAGTGGTTGAGCGTTTTTCTTCACAGACCAACTTTTTCACTTACCCGCTTGATTCTTCAAAGTTAAATATATTTAAAGTGTCTGATTTGGTGGGTGTACTGGAAACAGTAACACTCTCTGATGTTAAAAAAGAGATGGTACTTTTCCCATTCAAAAATGATTTTGTAGTGATTCCTCTTCAGTTTAAGGGGGTCACATTACTTGGTTTTCTCCAGTTTTCTCTGCATAGTATAGAAACCAATTTTCTTGCCCTCCTCGTCATATTTAACCTTTGGTCATTGGCCTTGACCTTTTGCTGCTAATATTTAGATATATCCATGGTAATTTTCAGGTTTAAAGTAAGAAACTCATCATAGAGCTTTATTAGTGAATCTGTCATAAAAATATACCAGCAGCTGTATTTAGAAAAAATGTTTAAGACAGGGTTACACAAAATATAATCACTTCAGTATCTAGGTATGGAAGTGGATGCTAAGTAATCTACCACATAATGAGTAGCAACTCAGGGTAATGTGAAATAGATATACCTCCTAAATAATGAGAATCCTGCTGTCTTGATGTGTGCCCTCATATCACCATTTTACAAGGAAAGCTACATCCATGAAAAGAAGTGTACCTTAAGTTCCATTGCATGACTACCTTATCCCTCTGATTGCACAACATAAAAGCTTATATTTGTGTCTGCAATTTGTTTTTCAGATTCTGGCTCCTCCAACAGGCTTACCGAGTCATCTGATCATTGAGGAATATCTTAGTTTACACCCCTCCTCCTTTCTCTCCAGCACCCCCATTAAGAAAAATAAATCATTTGGAATTGTTATTTGCTTCTTGGTATTGATATTTTAAGTGTGCTAGACATTGGTATGTTACTGTTTGAATGTGATAATGCTGGTGGTGATCGAAGTCCAACTTTGATCGTTAATGCTGTGGAAGTGAAGCCCACGTACAAGGAAATTTTGGTGGTGAAAAAGTAGTGTAGCTGTTGGCAGACCACCTGATGAAGGTGCTTTGGAGGTGGGCTGCCTACTTCAGGGTGGGATTTTGGCAGTGTACAGGTGGGCAAACCACCCGATGAAGGTGCTTTGGAGGTGGGCTGCCTACTTCATGGTGGGAGTTTGGTGGTGTAGAGATGGGCAAACCACCTGATGAAGGTGGTATTACGATAGGCTGCCCACTTCTGTGATGGGCTGCCCACTTTGGGCTTGAGTTGATCCCATGGGCAAAACACACATGGGCCCATGATCGTTTCACCATGCAGGGCCTATTTTAAGCCCATATAGGGCCGAAATAGGGCCCATGAGTTTTTGCAGATGAAAGTGTGGGGCTTAACAAAAAGATGTGCTAATGAACCTAGTAAACAACTTTTGTGACAAACCCGGCACAGGTAAAAGAATGAAATGAAAAAAGAGAATAAAGTTAAGTCTGAAGATTTCAGTGGAAATTCAAAAAAGTCACAAGTTCTGATAAAGCACTCAATTACAAGAACAGGATCCGAATCATACTTCACGACCAAAATGTTGCGAATTAAATAGATGTGATTTTTTTATTTTAACACAAATGTTCCCGTTTGTAACTGAAATCTGATTAGTTTTACCTTGAACGCTTCCGATGAAATGTGATGATCTCAAAGTGAAAACCAGATCGAAACTCAGAAAGCGAGAAACTGATCAATGAATATTTAAAATCAGATTAGTCTTACCTTGAACGCTTGCGATAAAGTGTACGGGATGATCTCAAAGTAAATACCAGAGAAAATCAGAGAAGAGAAACTTAAAAATATAGGGCCAGAAACAGGCGGAACACGTGCGAATGTTTGCGAGAGTGACCGTTCTTGATAAATTATATATACTTTATATATATATATATTTTTTTTTGGAAACTTTGCTAACCATAAAGTATAAAATATAGTTTTAAGTTACTTAAAGATCTATAAAATAATAATTATTTCATCTTTAAACGTACGACGACTTGATAGTCATGAATATTCATGCCAACGTGACAGGCTCAGTCTCCGCGCGGCGATCTCCGATCCCACATCGCATTGCGCGAATGCCGGCGTTCGGTCGGTTAATGCCCGGCAATGGGCAAACCGACGTTACAAGATTCACCCTAGCTAGGTCCAAGCTAGGTCCAATCTTGCGTGTTTGCTGGGATATAGATGACACAAGGAAAACCTAATCTTTACAATAAATTTTACAATACCTATTGAATTGGCTTCATATTTGGTTTACTAGTGTGACTGAAGGAGTACAACACATAAATAGCCTATATAATTCATAGATGCTGCTTGATCTTGCTTTATTTGCACTCTTACAATACACGTGATAATATATACCTGACAGAAGGAAAACCTGATACTTAAGATACCTTTCACAATACTCATTGGATTCTCTTCAAATTTGGTTTACTAGTAAGACTAAAGGAGTACAACACAAAAATAGCATATATAATTCATAGATGCTGGTTGATCTTGTTTTATTTGCACTCTTATAACTCACATGATAATATATCGCTGACAGAAGGAAAACCTAATCTTTACAATAACTTTCACAATACCCATTGGATTGGCTTCAAATTTGGTTTACTAGTGTGACTGAAGGAGTACAACACAAAAATAGCCTACATAATTTATAGATACTGCTTGATCTTGTTTTATTTGCACTCTTACAAAAACACGTGGTGATATTGCTCAAAGAAGGAAAACCTAATCTTTACAATAACTTTTACAATACTCATTGGATTTGCTTCAAATTTGGAATACTAGGGCGACTAAAGAAGTACAACACAAAAATAGCCTATATAATCTATAGATGCTTCTTGATCTTGTTTTATTTGCACTCTTACAAAACACCTGATGATATTGCTCAAAGAAGGAAAACCTAATCTTTACATTAACTTTCACAATACTCATTGGATTCGCTTCGAATTTGGAATACTAGTGTGACTGAAGAAGTACAACACAAAAATAGCCTATATAATTCAGAGATGGTTCTTGATCTTGTTTTATTTGCACTCTTACAAAACACGTGGTGATATTGCTTAAAAAAGAAAAACCTAATCTTTACAAAAACTTTGACAATACTCATTGGATTTGCTTCAAATTTGGAATACTAGTGTGACTGAAGAAGTACAACACAAAAATAGCCTATATAATTCATAGATGCTGGTTGATCTTGTTTTATTTGCACTCATACAATACACGTGATAATATATACCTGACAGAAGGAAAACCTTATACTTAAAATAACTTTCACAATACTCATTGGATTTGCTTCAAATATGGATTACTAGTGTGACTGAAGAAGTAAAACACAAAAATAGCCTATATAATTCAGAGATGCTGCTTGATCTTGTGTTATTTGCACTCTTACAAAACACGTGGTGATATTGCTCAAAGAAGGAAAACCTAACCTCTAAGATAACTTTCACAATACTCATTGGATTTGCTTCAAATTTGGTTTACTAGTGTGACTGAAGGAGTACAACACAAACATAGCCTATATAATTCATAGATGCTGCTTGATCTTGTTTTATTTGCACTCTTACAATTCACATGATAATATATAGCTGACAGAAGGAAAACCTAATCTTTACAATAAGCTTTACAATACCCATTCGCATTGCCTTTTAAATTTGGTTAACTAGTGTGACTGAAGGAGTAAAACACAAAAAAGTCTACATAATTCATAGATGGTGCTTGATCTTGTTTTATTTGCACCCTTACAAAACACGTGGTGATATTGCTCAAAGAAGGAAAACATAATCTTTACAATACATTTCACAATACTCATTGGATTTGCTTCAAATTCGGTTTACTAGTGTGACTAAAGAAGTACAACAGAAAAATAGCCTATATAATTCATAGATGCTGCTTGATCTTGTTTTATTTGCACTCTTACAAAACACGTGGTGATATTGCTCAAAGAAGGAAAACCTAATCTTTACATTAACTTTCACAATACCTATTAAATTTGCTTCAAATTTGGATTACTAGTGTGACTGAAAGAGTAAAACACAAAATAGCCTACATAATTTATAGATGCTGCTTTTTTTTTATTTGAACTCTTCCAAAACATGTGGTGATATTGCTCAAAGAAGGAAAACCTAATCTTTACAATAAATTTTACAATACCCATTGGATTGGCTTCAAATTTGCTTTATTAGTGTGACTGAAGGAGTACAACACAAAAATAGCCTATATAATTCATAGATGCTTCTTGATCTTGTTTTATTTGCACTCTTACAAAACACGTGATGATATTGCTCAAAGAAGGAAAACCTAATCTTTACATTAACTTTCACAATACTCATTGGATTCGCTTCAAATTTGGAATACTAGTGTGACTGAAGGAGTACAACACAAAAATAGCCTACATAATTCATAGATGCTGCTTGATCTTGTTTTATTTGCACTCTTAAAATTCACATGATAATATATACCTGACAGAAAGAAAACCTAATACTTAAGATAACTTTCACAATACTTATTGGATTTGCTTCAAATTTGGATTACTAGTGTGACTGAAGAAGTAAAACACAAAAATAGCCTATATAATTTATAGATGCTGCTTTATCTTTATTTTATTTGCACTATTACAAAACACGTGGTGATATTGCTCAAAGAAGGAAAACCTAATCTTTACAATAACTTTCTCAATACTCATTGGATTTGCTTCAAATTTGCAATACTAGTGTAACTTAGGTGATGCCTGCGAAAGCCCTGTTCTATCTCGAGTTCAGTCATGTTTACGGCATTGAGAGTGCGCGCGCAGCGTGTGCTCGCCCTGGCTTGAACCGTATGCCGGCCTATACCGTTTTGTCCGTCTCAACGCCCAGTGGTACTGTGCGCCCATGTTGCTGTTCAGCCAATGCGTGGGACACGCAGCGCCCGGAAACACGTGTGTGGCATGCCCGCCATCTTTAAATTATTGTTGCTTCACATTTTCATTCCTTTCTGCTACAGCAACTGAAAATTGAGTATCTCCAGCTGCTGATCTGTCCGACTCTTCGATAACAGTACGTATATAAAGTTTAGCTATAGTTATATTATCACGTGTATTGTAAGAGTGTAAATAAAACAAGATCAAGCAGCATCTATGACTTATATAGGCTATTTTTGTGTTGTACTCCTTCAGTCACACTAGTAAACCAAGTTTGAATCCAGCCCAATGAGTATTGCGAAAGTTATCTTAAAGATTAGGTTTTCCTTCTTTGAGCAGTATCACCACGTGTTTTGTAAGAGTGCAAATAAAACAAGATCAAGCAGCAGCTATGAATTATATAGACTATTTTTGTGTTGTACTCCTTCAGTCACACTATGAAACCAAATTTGAAGCTACTCACATGAGTATTGTGAAAGTTATCTTAAAGATTAGGTTTTCCTTCTGTCAGCTATATATTATCACGTGTAATGTAAGAGTGCAAATAAAAAAAGATCAAGCAGCAGCTATAAATTATATAGACTATTTTTGTGTTGTACTCCTTCAGTCACACTAGTAAACCAAATTTGAAGCCAGCCCAATGAGTATTGTGAAAGTTTTCTTAAAGATTAGGTTTTACTTCTTTGAGCAAAATCACCACGTGTTTTGTAAGAGTGCAAATAAAACAAGATCAAGCAGCATCTATAAATTATATAGGCTATTTTTGTGTTGTACTCCTTCAGTCACACTAGTAAACCAAATTTGAAGCCAGCCCAATGAGTATTGTGAAAGTTATCTTAAAGATTAGGTTTTCCTTCTGTCAGCTATATATTATCACGTGTATTGTAAGAGTGCAAATAAAACAAGATCAAGCAGCATCTATGACTTATATAGGCTATTTTTGTGTTGTACTCCTTCAGTCACACTAGTAAACCAAATTTGAAGCCAGCCCAATGAGTATTGCGAAAGTTATCTTAAAGATTAGGTTTTCCTTCTTTGAGCAGTATCACCACGTGTTTTGTAAGAGTGCAAATAAAACAAGATCAAGCAGCAGCTATGAATTATATAGACTATTTTTGTGTTGTACTCCTTCAGTCACACTAGTAAACCAAATTTGAAGCTACTCACATGAGTATTTTGAAAGTTATCTTAAAGATTAGGTTTTCCTTCTTTGAGCAATATCACCACGTGTTTTGTAAGAGTGCAAATAAAACAAGATCAAGCAGCATCTATGAATTATATAGGCTATTTTTGTGTTGTACTCCTTCAGTCACACTAGTAAACCAAATTTGAAATCAGCCTAATGAGTATTGTGAAAGTTATCTTAAAGATTAGGTTTTCCTTCTGTCAGCTATATATTATCACGTGTATTGTAAGAGTGCAAATAAAACAAGATCAAGCAGCAGCTATGAATTATATAGACTATTTTGTGTTGTACTCCTTCAGTCACACTATAAAACAAATTTGAAGCCAGCAATGAGTATTGTGAAAGTTATCTTAAAGATTAGGTTTTCCTTCTGTCAGCTATATATTATCACGTGTATTGTAAGAGTGCAAATAAAACAAGATCAAGCAGCAGCTATGAATTATATAGACTATTTTTGTGTTGTACTCCTTCAGTCACACTAGTAAACCAAATTTGAAGCTACTCACATGAGTATTTTGAAAGTTATCTTAAAGATTAGGTTTTCCTTCTTTGAGCAATATCACCACGTGTTTGTAAGAGTGCAAATAAAACAAGATCAAGCAGCATCTATGAATTATATAGGCTATTTTTGTGTTGTACTCCTTCAGTCACACTAGTAAACCAAATTTGAAGCTACTCACATGAGTATTGTGAAAGTTATCTTAAAGATTAGGTTTTCCTTCTTTGAGCAATATCACCACGTGTTTTGTAAGAGTGCAAATAAAACAAGATCAAGCAGCAGCTATGAATTATATAGACTATTTTTGTGTTGTACTCCTTCAGTCACACTAGTAAACCAAATTTGAAGCTACTCACATGAGTATTTTGAAAGTTATCTTAAAGATTAGGTTTTCCTTCTTTGAGCAATATCACCACGTGTTTTGTAAGAGTGCAAATAAAACAAGATCAAGCAGCATCTATGAATTATATAGGCTATTTTTGTGTTGTACTCCTTCAGTCACACTAGTAAACCAAATTTGAAGCCAGCCCAATGAGTATTGTGAAAGTTATCTTAAAGATTAGGTTTTCCTTCTGTCAGCTATATATTATCATGTGTATTGTAAGAGTGCAAATAAAACAAGATCAAGCAGCAGCTATGAATTATATAGACTATTTTTGTGTTGTACTCCTTCAGTCACACTAGTAAACCAAATTTGAAGCCAGCCCAATGAGTATTGTGAAAGTTATCTTAAAGATTAGGTTTTCCTTCTTGTCAGCTATATATTATCACGTGTTTTGTAAGAGTGCAAATAAAACAAGATCAAGCAGCAGCTATGAATTATATAGACTATTTTTGTGTTGTACTCCTTCAGTCACACTAGTAAACCAAATTTGAAGCCAGCCCAATGAGTATTGTGAAAGTTATCTTAAAGATTAGGTTTTCCTTCTGTCAGCTATATATTATCACGTGTTTTGTAAGAGTGCAAATAAAACAAGATCAAATAGCAGCTATGAATTATATAGGCTTTTTTGTGTTGTACTCCTTCAGTCACACTAGTAAACCAAATTTGAAGCCAGCCCAATGAGTATTGTGAAAGTTATCTTAAAGATTAGGTTTTCCTTCTGTCAGCTATATATTATCACGTGTATTGTAAGAGTGCAAATAAAACAAGATCAAGCAGCAGCTATGAATTATATAGACTATTTTGTGTTGTACTCCTTCAGTCACAATAGTAAACCAAATTTAAAGCCAGCCCAATGAGTATTGTGAAAGTTATCTTAAAGATTAGGTTTTCCTTCTTTGAGCAATATCATCACGTGTTTTGTAAGAGTGCAAATAAAACAAGATCAAGCAGCATCTATGAATTATATAGGTTATTTTTGTGTTGTACTCCTTCAGTCACACTAGTAAA